>CM035444.1:55362193-55819693 GCA_020310875.1 Ceratopteris richardii
TCTATTCCCATCCCCTTATTTGTACATTTGAATATAGAAGCAATCCTTTTGAGATTGAGATAATCATCGAGGATAAATTTTCTTGATTGTATTCGTCAATCATCCTCATGAAAAAATAGATTGATTCTTTATTTGTCAGTTCTATCCCTAGCTTTTCGGACTCTAAAGTCAAAAGCCATCACTCTACTTTCAAAATCTCTAATTCCAACCACTGCACTCCTAGTCTAGTCAAAGATCATCAGTGGAAATAGATATAATAATTTCTATCTTTGAGACTTTTCGGAACTCACTTTAAGATCTACCTTTTGACTTTGATAGCATCACTTTTGATTTCACTATAATCTTTCTCAAGGAGTAAGTTACCTTTTCTTGCTCCACAAATGAATCCCTAACTTCTTTCTATATTTTTTGAAGTCGACTATATATACTTCTTAGAAGAGAAGTTTCCAGTCTCATCTCTACATACATACATACATACATACATGCATGCATGCATACATACATACATACATTCATATATACATACATACATACATACATACATACATACATACATACATACATACATACATACATACATACATACATACATACATACATACATACATACATACATACATACATACATACATACATACATACATACATACATACATACATACATACATACATACATACATACATACATACATACATACATACATACATACATACATACATACATACATACATACATGCATACATACATACATACATACATACATACATACATGTAAACATACATACATATGCACATACATACATACATTTAAACGTATATACATATATGTACATTATATATATATAATTATATATATATATATATATATATATATATATATATATATATATATATATATATATATATATATATATATATATATATATATATATATATATATATATATATATATATATATATATATATATAGACACACACACATACATACATACATACATACACACACACACATACATACATACATACATACATACATACATACATACATACATACATACATACATACATACATACATACATACATACATACATACATACATACATACATACATACATACATACATACATACATACATACATACATACATACATACATACATACATACATACATGCATGCATGCATGAATGCATACATACATACATACATACACACACACACATACATACATACATACATACATACATACATACATACATACATACATACATACATACATACATACATACATACATACATACACACATACATACATACATACATACATACATACATGCATGCATGCATGCATGCATACATACATACATACATACATACATACATACATACATACATACATACATACATACATACATACATACGCACATGCATCCATGCATACATACATACATGCATCCATGCATACATACATACATACATACATACATACATAAATACATACACAGACATGCACACACACACATACGTACATACATACATACATACATACATACATACATACATACATACATACATACATACATACATACATACATACATACATACATACATACATACATACATACATACATACATACATACATACATACATACATACATACATGCATGCATACATACACACACATGCACATACATACATACATACATACATACATACATACATACATACATACATACATACATACATACATACATACACACACACACACACACACATACATACATACATACATACATACATACATACATACATACATACATACATACATACATACATACATACATACATACATACATACATATACATACCTTATCTCCTCTAGTGAGGGGATTTGTATTATCAACAATATGATAAACTTGCAAGCAAAGGTCAAAGAAACTTCCATTTTTTTTCATAAGAGAATCCCTTAAGATATTAAAATTCAAACTTAATGGCTAAGATTGGTTTTGACACTAATGAGTTTTTGAATGTTTGCTTTGATTGGAATTTTTGAAATTCTCTTCAAAGATTGAAAATAATCTTTCGACATTCTTAATCACTTCTAAATATTTTGAACACTTCTCTCTTTGCAAATATCAATTATTCTATCTTCTTTATGGATAAATTTATTTTTGGCTCCTCTATATGGTTCGAGGTGGCTTATACGGTGGACGATCCTCCACCATGCAATCCATTGCCTGACAATGGGGTGGTACATACAAACATCTATATGTACATACCAATACCCGACTTAATCTACCAGTCCACCTTAGCATACATAACCGAACCTATATCTTGACTCTCCCTATGAAAAGATATACATAAACATAGTTGATTTTTTTTCTCTTTTTTTGGAGTTATTTCATGTGTTAATGTGTGACAACGATAACCACACCAAGCACAATTGTTGTACATATTCACCTCTTTCATTTTATTGGTTCTAAATAACATTTTTTCTATGTTGGTTGGTAGCTATGTTAAGGATGTGCTCATCAACTACCATGTTTTACGAGTTCAAGAGATGAACATCCATAGATCTCTACCACTTTCATTGTTATCCATACTTTTTTGATAAACTTGATATCTTTGTAAATTCTATTATAAACATTTAGAATATTGCAACTTATGCATTTTTAAAATTTTTGAAATTTTTAATTTTTTGAAATTTATTAATTTTACTATTTTGACCTAAAAATTTAGCATAATTGTGATTTTGTATCAATATTCTATTAAAGGGTGGATTATACCATACATACATACATACATCCATCCATCCATATCAATCATTTGATAAGAGAATTTAATTTCTTAAACATGATTGTTGACCCCAACCATCGGATTGGAAACTATTTTATGTAGCCCCAATATCGATTGAGACACCACGATAATGTTTTGCATATAGTCAAATTTTGTTTATAATTTTAGATACATATGTACATACATTTTTACCCCTCTCTAAATACATAAACCTCTCTTCTTATCTTCATAACAACATTATTTAATGAATACCTTTGCATTCACACTTCAATCACTTGATGAAAGCCGACCTTCCTATATGGCTAGTAAAAGGACATATCGGTATAGATAACCCGACTTGGGCACTATAATCCATAAATTTATCTTTCATTTACATAGATCCTTACCAGATGGAAGCTGTAGTATACTCCCTTAGTCACTCTAGTATGAGTAAAAAAGTTATTTGAGGCTTCTCTTTTTATACCAAATGGAAAGAAAAAAAAGACTCAAGATCCCTTCATGGTTTAGATAATAGAATCGACGAGTATATATTTTGTAGTTTCTTGTCAAGTTTACAACTTTTTGGGCATCTATACTTTTCCAGACAATTGAATATATGTGTGCGTATACATTGTACATATATATTTATGCATATATTTCTCTTATTTATATTTGTACATTTAAGGTTTGAATTATATGACAAGTGTAACACTTTCTTACATGGGTCCCTAAAAGTATTTGGAGATTGACTTTGAGGTTTTAGATTCTTGCATATATTTGAAAGATACGCTTCACTCATACTAATGCCTCCTTCTATTCATACAATACTTTTTTACCAAAGAAAGTCATGATGATTGGTTCCAATGATTTGCCGTATAGGCTCAATAAAGCTTAGGTGTGCCCACATGTTCCGTATTCATACAAAGTGTTAATGCACGTGCTCTTCTTGCTACATGCATTTTCCTACAAGTTCATGGAATAGGTAATAAGGATATATTTTTGGAGATCTCTCATATGATCACTACAAAAATGTAGATTACTTCTAATTATCAATAAAGCAACATTGTGGAGATTTTCCTGCCCAATTTGCTTCCTAGTTTTAGTAGGTGAGCTTGAGTATACAACCTAAAGGGTTCTCATACATTTAGAGATGCTCATGAGCTATGAGGACTTGCACTTTTCTCATAACCAGACCTCTCCAAGTGTATTAATCCTATTCGAAGGTTGCATAGGCACCTGTGTGTGGGGAAAAGTTGTCTTTACTTATCACCTTATGAAGGAATGGTGTGAGACCACCATTAAGAGTATGGATGGTCAGTTGGTATGCACATCGTTGTTCTCGTATAGTATATGGTGAAAGGTAAATTGTATGGCTTTTTGAGGACTAGAATTCTTAACCATTTTAGTGAAGTCTTTAGCAGTTTCCTTTTGATGGCCTGATGTTTATGTAAACAACTTCTGGTTTGGCCACCTTGACCAAATTTACCTAACAATAAATAGACTTCAATTGTGTAGCATCATCGACAAGAATATCAAGTAAGCATAATATACTCTATTGCAAGATAAGAACCCTAGAAGGTATGCACTTTTAAATTCAATCTCGTTATCTTTTTTTCCTCTTTTTGCCTATGCAACACATAAACATGGGCAAAAGATTTTTCTTACTTGATGGGGAATCTTAAGTATGTACATGCAATGAAAGGAAATTGACACTCAACTATTCATTGGTTTGTTTCTTCTTGGAGGATTTGCCTTAGGATTCTTTTTGGACTATGTGTCATTTACCCACATGGATTGTTTTGTTTTGTTCTTGTGAATGATGTCATGGGTTGTTTGGTTCTTGTAAACAATGTTGTGGGTTAAAATTTCACTATGTAGTGTGCAACTGTTCAAATTTTCTTCAAGTCCTCCTTAAATAAGAAATTCAGATAGATTATTTGTATATTTTGTAGTTCATGGACTTGTTTGGATGGAATATATGTACCTGTAATATATATAGGGTAATGTTATGCTTGCTAATGTTGTTTCTCCCACATGTAACTGCATATCCTTGAGAAGGATGTAGCCAGGAAAAGTTTGTTAAACTTATTCTTAAGATTAGCACCTTTACCTGTTCTATGAAGAAAAGGAAGATGATACAACTGACATCATCAAATCGATATGACTCTTGCTGTACAATGACACTTGTACAAGGACATGTAAAGTTATTTCAATGTTTGGATTTGAAGCATGTACAAAGGGACGCAATACTAAGTATTTTAATGTCTATGAAGTTGAAAATCTTGTGCATTCATATTAGAGACAGTAAGTCATTTTGTTCTATTGACGAGTAAAAAAAAGTTTAGCTCTATCACGAACCTCCATATCATCGTCTTTGATAGATGCTGCTTTGGTTATAAATTATAGTCCCAAAATTTCTCCCTCCTATGAAAACAACTTTAAACTTGGTATGACAATAAAGAACATCTTTTGCCATGCTTGTGTAGGAGGGAGAGAGAGAGAGAGAGAGAGAGAGAGAGAGAGAGAGAGAGAGAGAGAGAGAGAGAGAGAGAGAGAGGTATGAAGAATAAAAAGGGCAAGTCTTCGAGATTGAAAAAGATTATCAGAAATGCACAAGAAGTGAAAGTTTTGAGAGTCGTATTTTGAATATGAAAGGGTTTGTCATCTTCAGCACATGAGAAAATTTTGAAATGATTAAAGAAGAGATTTGAGCGAGTGGAAAAGTGTATTGATCACAAAAAATTGGTGGAACATCACAAAGAAAATTTTCATCGCCTTATGAGAATGCTTGAGATGATGGATCCAAAGAATGAAGTGTCTAAATCCTGACATGTGAAGTTTGTGTGTGCAGATCTGTGGGGAGGGGTCTTACTACAATTCTTATATTTGATCCGATCCTCAATTCTTTTGAATACACGACCAAATTTTGGGTCCTCCTTGGGATGAATTTTTAGAAGGTTCTCTCAATTCTTTTTCCTTGTCTCTTAAATCCTACCTTATTGTCATTCAACATCTTGAAATAATAGGATCATCTTAAGTGATATGTTGATAATTCTTCAAGTGTCCTTCAGAAGTCTCATATAGGGAAGGATGGCATGATAATAGTGTCATATGATGCATTCAAATGGAAATTTTCATATCTACTATCGTCTTGTACTTCACCTTCCCTAATTGTTTGATAAACAATTGAGGCCATGAGAGCATTAACAAGCAAAACATGTAAAACATTGTGCATGGTAAAATTGTGTGTGTAACTTTGTAACTTGTCTTTGAATCCGCATTGTGACTTGTAAATCATTTCTTTGTAACAAGTGAGGCTTCAAGAGTATATTTGTTCAAAATTGATTGGGCATTGTCTTTCAGTAGCACATGCACACTAGTTTAATATGTGCTAATCTTAATTATATAGAAACATTTGATTTTGATATTCTTTTAATATGTGCTAATCTTAATTACATGCACATTTGATTTTGTGTGTGTGTGTGTACACATTGGGAAGGATATTGCTTTGTCATTTATTATTTATATGAAACCTCTTGTGAACCTTTTTCCCTGCAAATATTCATGCATGATGAATCTTGTATAAAGGGTATGTTATTACCCTTTTAACAAAGAATCTTGTTATGGTTTTTACTCACAATGCATTAGGCCCAAAGTATGTCTATTTTTTTTTAAATGGAGCCTCTCTCGAAGCCTTTAGTTTGATCTTTTACTAGACTTGCTATTTTATAAGGGTACTGTCCTGACTTTTTAATATGAAAACACAGCTCTTACGTGTTAAATAAGACCTTTGAAATTGCAATCTATAGACTAAATTGCATTTTAACTTATAGTCTCGATAAATACAAAGCATATGCTTGCTACTTATGGTAATGATCATGATCCCATATCTATTCTTCCATCTTTTCTTGGTTGCATTTACCTAATCTAAAAGGAATTTTTTGAAGTAAAACCCATGCGATATTGATTAGAAAAACTATCTTTATAGCATATTGTTTGAGCGGGGTTGGATCATATATATGGAAATTTTTTAATTCAATTATTATGAAATCTTTATTTTCTACCAAAATGGATGCACTTTTCTATCCTCAAGAACTAGTGAAATATATTTTTATTGACCATTTTGACTATATACAACCATCAAGAAATAACAGTAAGCCTAAGGTTTCCATTACTCTTGGGTAGTAGCATAGTTAGCAAAGGGTATAAAGAGATGTACTCTGGAATTAGTTGCTATGTTTCCCTCACAACACTAAGGGATACACCAAAAATTTTACTTAAGTCTACAAAATATAAATGAGAAAATGAAGGTTCCATGTGACATGTCTATTGTTTTGAGCTAATGTACATATGAAGTGTGATGGGAATAACAACTGAGCATGTTTGTTGTACCTCTCACCCCTCTAAATATGTTCTTTCTTACCAACATTATTGTTTGGGTTGGTTGGTAGGTATGTTGAGGCAATTCTATTCACCTTGCATGTTTGAGGAGCTCCTTCAAGATTTTATGATGATCACTTAAAGTAGATCTTTGACATCTTTAATATGTTATATTTCACAAACAAATGAGATGAATACAAGTGCTACAATGTATTTTTAAAAATTTTTGTAATGTATCATCTAGTTCATTTATGTTTATTGGTGATCTCTTAAGTCATATTATTCCTTTTTTTTGGTGGATTTTAAATTTTATCCTACAAGTGATCATAAATTTTATATCAATTTCAAATGGTTTGAAGCTATAGGCTAGTTCATTTCTACATACATTTCCTATTTTTTGTCTCGCATCCCTCTTAGTTGGGGGATATACAAAATCAAATTTATGATACATGTAAAGAAATTCCAAGTAAATATTTCCTTCATGTTAATATGAGAACCCCTCAGGTTTCATTTGATATTTGTGTAAAGTTTTAATTTAAATATTTTAACTAATATTTGGTTGTCCTTTTGTGCAAATATGGACATCACGTATGTTGAATTTGAGGGATTATAGTTCTTCATATCATTTCGAATTCTCCAAACATGGCAATGATCAATATTTCAATGTTTTCTCTTTTTGCATAAAAGATCACTTTCAATATTATATACTAGTTGGGAAATGGGAAGGCTAATTATTGTGGTATTGTAACATTCTTCACATGGTTTCGGGGATGGTCGACCATGTGAAGAACGATCCATCCCTTGGGAAAGAAGTGGGTATACATACATACATACATGCATACATACATACATACATACATACATACATACATACATACATACATACATACATACATACATACATACATACATACATACATACATACATACAAACATACATACATACATACATACATACATACATACATACATACATACATACATACATACATACATACATACATACATACATACATACATACATACATACATACATACATACATACATACATACATACATACATACATACATACATACATACATACATACATCCATACATACATACATACATACATACATACACATATACATATATACATACAGACATACGTGCATACATACATATATACATACAGACATACGTGCATACATACATACAACACATACAACATACACATATACATACATACATACATACATACATACATACATACATACATACATACATACATACATCCATACATACATACATACATACATACATACATGCATGCATGCATGCATGCATACATACATACATACATACATACATACATACATACATACCAATCAGTGATAAAAGTTTTGTTTAATTGATGGGTAATTTTGAGTATAGATATGGGATCAAAGGAACTCAAAACTTAGATACGGATTGGTTTTTTGCTCCTAGGAGGATATTCCTTAGGGCTCATTCTGGGCTATGCATGCTATACTTATTGGGAAGGATATTGTCTTGTCCCACATGTATTTCTGAATTTTTCTCAATATCAAGTTGTTTTGTCATTGTGAATGATGTCGTGCTTTATAACTTCATGACACAATGTGAAAAAAAATCAGAATTCTGTTAGTCTTTCAATAGGAGAATCATATAGATTATTTGTATATTTTGTAGTGCATGGACTTTTCTGGATGGAGTATTAATTTATTGGATAATGATATGTTTCATAGTGTTGTAGGAGTGCATAGAGGCATGCACATGGAATTTGAGTTCATACTTCCTGAATTTCAAGCATACAAGCACTCAAGCCTTATAGTGATTGAGTCATTAGAGAGTAGTTTTGAGCTTGGAGAACGTAAATGGTGTTTTTCTTGTGTTGATCCTTATTATTTCTCACTAATTTTGGATTAAGATCGAGACATTAGTAAGTCGATATGCTAGTTGGAATTGATGAGTTAGTTTTCTTGAACAAAGGTGCTATACAAATTAATTGTTGTTTTCACCTAGAGCCACCTATGTATCATTGAGAATGGTGTAGTAGAGAAAACATTTGTAGAATTCTTTCTTTATTCTTAACATTAGCATCTTTGCATGCCCAAAGAAGAAAGAAATATGTTTTTTTGGACGTCTAGGTGGTTTATATAACTGACATCATCACATCAATATGAATCATGTTGTACAATGACACATTAAGCTTTTTTCAATCTTAAGCTTTGAGGCATTTACAAAGGGAATGGATACTAAGTGTCCTAATATTTATGAAGCAGCAAATCTTGTGTATGTTTATCAGAGAATGTAAGTTGTTCCAATAGCGGTCTTGTATGCTACTCGGAAGGCCCAAATTGCATGATGCAGTTGCTTGTCCCAATCAGACCTTCCATTATTGACAATCTTTGTCAATACTGTACATAATACTTTATTGGAACTTTCCGCTTGACCATTGGCTTGGGGATGGTATGGGGCTGATTTTTTGTGGATCACTAAAAATTCATTCATTAGGGATTTGATTACTTCGTTAAGCAAATGTGTTCCTCGGTCACTCACAATCTCAATTGGTAATCCGAAACGAGTGAATATATGCTCAAAAAGGAACTTAGCAGTGGTTTGAGCATCATTCCTCCTAGTAGCCTTTGCTTCTACCCATTTTGTCAAGTAATCAGTGGCTACTATGATGTACTCAGCATGTGTTCCTTTGGCCGGTGGATTAATGGGGTCCTATGAAGTCGATACCCCATTTAGAGAATGCTCTCGCACAAACCATAAGTCGCAATGGCATGTCATCTCTCCTAATTGGGTATTTAGCTCTCTGGCATGTCTCACAACTTCGTACATATGTTTGGGCATCCATATGTAAAGTTGGCCACCACAAGCCTGCGAAAAGGATCATTTTTACCATCCTTTCGGCGGAAAAATGACCTCCTACTGCACCTGCGTGCGCCATCTCTAATATGGGTAAATACTCTCCTTCATGAATACATAATCGTAATTGGTTGTCTTTTCCTCTTCTTAACAAGTTTCTTCCTATGAGAACATACTCAATGCTCATTTCTTCTAGGGATCGTTTTCTAGCCAAGCTAACTCCTTTCTCATGTTCTCTTGTCTTTAGGAATTTCACTAATGTTTTGCTCCAATTGGGTGCTATCGTTGAGAAGGGTATGGACATATGATCCTCTGGAATTGTCTCCTGGCATTCTGCACAATTACTTACATAGTCATGGACATTCTTGGGCATCTCAGGCCAGTATACCCCTAATCTTTTTAATTCCCTGATGGTTCCATGAGTCCCTTGGTGTGTTCTCCATTTGTTTACATGTGCTTGTTCGATTACCTTCGTTTGTTCGTCTTCCTCAACACATCTTAGCAATACCCCGTTGGGTTCCTTATAGTACACACTTCCCACAATGATATGCAAGTTCCTTGACTGTAAAATTTCATTTTTACTTTCCTTATTAATGGAGTGTTGTGGACCATGAGTAAGTATAGGAATTAAGTTCTCTGCCCACTTTGGACAAACTTCCAGATTGAACAAATAAGTATCTGGCAGATCATCGGGTACTCCATTTGGTGGTTCTCCGTGTGTTGACCTTGAAAGATGATCCGCTCTCACATGGGTGTTTCCCTTCTTTACTATCACCTCAAAGTCGAACTCCATTAATAGTAAGAACCATCTTACTAATCTTCTCGTGTTACAAGGTTTATTGACTAGGTACAATAGAGCCTGATGGTCTATGAAAAACTTGAACTTATTGGCTAAGAGATAGTGTCTAAATTTCTTCACTGCATAGACCATTCCTAATCCTTCTCGCTCAGTAGTGGTATAATTCCTTTCAGCTTGATTTAGTTGTCTGCTTGCATAGGTAATTGGATGATCTAATCTTCCTTCATCCGCTGGTTGGGCTAAGATACATCCTATTGCGTAGTTAGAAGCATCAACATGAATATGAAAAGGCTTGTTCCAATTTGGCGTTTTCAGAATTGGGGTCATGCTAAGCCTCTTTTTCAAGTCGTTGAATGCCTTTTCACACTCTTCTGTCCAAGTGAATTGAGTTAAGAGACCATACAGAGGTTTGGCGATTATGGCATACATGTGGATAAAGCGACGGTAGTATCCACAATGTCCCATAAATGCTTGCACCTCCTTCGCATTCTTAGGTCTACGGAGCTCTAAGATGACCTTAATCTTATCCTCATCCGTGGATATTCCATTCCTAGAGACTATGTGTCCGAGGATTTTCCCTTGTCTCACCATGAAGACACACTTCTCTGGGTTTAAACAGACTCTGTACTGTCTACATTTATTAAATATCTTTCTCAATTCAGGGATATGATTGTGTCTTTGATTGGAGTATGTACATAGGTCATCTACATATACTTCCATGCTTTTTTTCAGAAATTCCTTGAAAACATGACACATCAATTGTTGGAAAGTAGCTGGCGCATTGGTGAGTCCAAAAGGCATCACTCTGAAAGCATAGACCCCCCATTCGGTCGCGAATGTGGTCTTATGTTGATCCTCAGTAGCAATGGCTACTTGATTGTATCCTGAGAATCCATCTAAGAAGCTATATACTTCTTTTCCTGCTACTCTTTCCAATAGATGGTCCGTAATGGGTAATGGGTAGCTATCACGTATGGTGGCTGCATTGACCTTTTTCAAGTTAATGCACACTCTTAATTTTCTGTTTTTCTTAGGTACGACTACTAATGGTGATACCCACTCGGTGTGTTCTATCTCATATATGAATCCTGCAGCTAGCAACTTGTCTATTTCCTCCTTAATTTTAGCAGCATAGATCTCATTATATGTATAAGGGCGTTGTTTTGATGGTTTCGCATCTGCTGTCATTGGTATCCTATGAGAACAAATCGAGGGTTCCATGCCTTTGAGATCCTTATATCTCCATGCAAACACGTCTCCATATTCTCGGATCAGTTGTATGAGTTCCTCTTCCTCTTCGACGGATACATCTTTGCCTATGTATGTGCATCTTTCTTCTCCATCTTCCATTGTTACTATAATTTTTTTTGTTTGTTCTTTGTTGTCGTATGCTTCTCCATCTCGGGCCTCTCGTTTAGGCATTTGAATAGCTATCTTTCTCTCCTCTACTTCGTATCTTTTAAAATGTTCAGGGACTTCAAACAGATCTGGGTCTGGTCCAGTTTTACTCCTTTCTGCTTCTTGTTCTTGTACTCTGGGAGCGGCTTCTATTGCCAAGATCTTTGTTGGTTCCTGTTTTTCTTTAGTTCGAATGGTGTCCAGATAGCTCTCTTCGGAATCAAATTTTGGTTCCATTTTTATACTCTCATATTCCTCTTTCCATTCTTTTTCCAAGATTTCCCCTTCTTCTACTTCTTGAAGGACAACCATGTAAAGATTTACATCATATCCTTCCTCATCTATGCACTCATTCATTGTCAAGACTTCCTCATTCACACACACGTCTAAGGTTGCTAGGATTTCCATCCATCCATGCGGTTCAAAGGTCTCATCTGAAAAGATTTGAGGCATGTACCTTGGGTCCTCTATAGTTCTGTGGTTAGGATGTCCTATTGGCCATATCCGTCTATTGTCTTCTTCTTTCTTGGCTTCCTTACACATCCATAACTGAGCGTCCTCGTGTATCCATGATTGATCACTCGATCCAGCACTATGAATGGATAGGTCATCTTCCACCTTGTGTATGTGATTCCATTGTAGAGGAGGAACATCTCGATAGGCAAACGTATGCAAGTTTATCTTAGTTGTATTTCCTTGATGTTGCAGGTATAACGAATCTCTTCCCCAGTCTTGCACTACCCGCATTTGTCTCATGAAGGGTCGTCCTAATATCATTTCGTAATTATTAGCCTTTTCGAACTTGCAAATTGCTAGTGTGTGTTCAAATTCAACTCCACAAGTATTCAATTTGATTCTTTCCATTATTCCTAAGGGTTTCTCCACATGACCATCTGCTAATTGGAGCTTCATGTGTGTGGGTCGTAAGGCAGGTTTTCCCCATTTCTCCCAAATCTCTTTGGTGGTGATTCCTACATTGGCTCCTGTGTCTAGTATAGCCTTGGTCATGTACCCATTGTAAGTGACAGGTAGACATGTGTTACCTTCGTCTCCTTCACTAAATTCTCCCACTTTATCAACTGGAATTTGTATTTTAGATGTGTTCTCTTTTCCCTTTCCTTCCTTTTCTTCCTTCTCTTGCCCTAATTCTAATTGGCTCGCTAATTGCCTCCATAATTGTGGTTTTACCTGAAGTAATTCTTCCACAGTTAATTTGCATTTTACTTTTGTCTTCTTAAGTTCTGTTAAATTGTGTGAACTCTTCTCTGACTTTCCTTTTTCATTTCCATGTATTGTGGGTGCTCGTATTATTATAGACTCCTTTTCGTATTCTCCCATGTAATTAGGCAATGTTGAAATGCTCTGGGCTTCTTCTCTATTTCTATCGAGTCTTGATGCTTCCTCATATACTTCTTCCAGATTGGGGTTTGGTTGATAAACTTCCACATCTATTTCTTCAAAAGGAGGCTTCGATACCCCATTTTTCTTCCATTGTTCTTCTCAAATTCTATTCCATAACTCCTTTGACCATTCAGCTTCTAGGTTAGGTATAGTCGACATTAGTTCATCCTGAGTTCTAGTTTGCTCGCACTTGTCATCCTTCCCTCTAAATTCTTTATCCAAGGCTCCGATGTGTTCTTTATATTGATTATCTGGTATTCTCATCTCTGGTAGGGTTGGAATAGTCTTTTCTAGGGTAGCTTTTGCAACCTCTATAAGCTTTCGACATATTGCAAGCCTTTCTTTTTCTAATTCTCCTTGTGGGTAAAGTTTTTCATGTTGATCTACTTTCGGTCCAGTTTTAATTCTAGCTTGGTAAGCCTTCAACCACATGTCTAGGTCGTCGGATTTTGGGTCAGCTAAAATGGATTCTGGTTGCTCTACCTCTTGGATAGGTTGGTGGAATGGGCACTCCTTTTTGAATTTCCTGTTCTTTTTGTTCTTTAATGCTTCTAGTTTGTTTCTGATTATCTTGACTTTTGTTTTTCATCCATTTATCTTTGAGTTTTTCTCTTCTTTCCTTCCATTTTTGTGTTTTAATGGTCTGGGTACTCTCACGTGGATCCTCAGAATCTTCAATCATTTGAATCTTGGGACTTACCATTCTTTTGCTCTCTCGTTCCTGTTCTGGTTGTTTTCCTTTTTGTTTTTTCATTTGAGCTCTAGTAATGGCCTTTAAAGGTATAGTATATTCCTTATCGATTCCAGATGCTTCTATCACTTCAATTACATTAATTGGCGCAGTGTCTTGGACTTTGGTTGGATTCTTAGGGCAGTCCCTGAAAAGATGTTCTTTTCTGCAGTCATTACAATATCCTTCCCAAGTCCTAGGGGGTGGTGGATTGTAAGGCCGAGGACATTCTCTAATAAAATGGTCTCCCCCACATCTATAACAAGGTCCTCTCGGCACAGGTGGTCTAATAGGTGGTCTCATGGGTGGTTGTACTTTAGGTGCAGTATACATCAAAGTTGCTACCTCTGTTCCATAGCTTTGGTCATAGTTTTTGTATCCATAGTAAGCCGAATCGTATGTTGATTCGTAATCTAACATGTTGGCTTCATAGGGATAATAATCTCCTGAGGACAACTCATATCCAGGATTCGTTGGTTCCACATTGATCGTTGTTGATGCTGGCACTATGGCTCTTTCCAAATTTTCTTATGGCTGGGCGTACTTCACAGGTACTACTTGTTGAGGTTGTGACAGTTGTGGTCCTAACACTGGTTGTGGTGGTGGATATGGTGCCTGTTCATATGGTCTCGGTGCTCCTACTAGTGTTGGATAGGGATTGTATCTGGGCATCTCTCTGCCTGGCTCTCTAGGTGGATATTTGTATGGTCGATACTACGGTGGTTGTAAGGGGCGTGACTGCCTATTGAATGGATAGTTCTCCGTGGTGTGATTAGTGTATTTTTGTTCTAGGTGGCAATACAAAGCGGTTCCTTGTTGGTGCTGTCTGTTGTAAGGATATGTCTGTTGTGCACCCGTCCCTCCTCGTGCACACATGTGAGTGGGGTGATCTCCTCCACATAGGCTACATCTTCGTAACATAGGCACTCTTAGGGTTGGGTGTTGGTAAGTTCTTTGCCCCTGGACTCCTAGTTTCTTTGCTAGTAGCCCGCTAATTCTTCCATATTACTATAGTTGGATGTAATGGTACTTCGAGAGTCTTCTGATTTAGTTGGGCTGGGTGTGCTCTTGAGGTCCTCAGCTAGGTTATCTTCCAAATCAATGCATTCCTGAAGACATTCACTCAGGGTTTGTAACCTCTTCACGTAAACTAAAATTCTTAGGGTTCCATTCGTGAGTCCATCCAAAAATAATGAGATCATTTTTTGCTGAGTGGGCCTCTCAGCAGCTGGGCATCTATCAACATACTGATTGAATCTCCGGGCAGCTGTTTTCACTGTCTCATTAGGGTTTTGTTTAAAACTATGGATTAAAGACGCAGAATTGTGTTTAATCCCTCTCTTAGTGAATTCCCCAATGAATTCTTGAAAAAATTGCTCCATGTTTCCAAACTGATTAGGATCTAATGGCTGGAACCAAGTCAGAGCCGTTCCTGTGAGGGTGAGTCCAAAAGACTCATACTGCACAAAGAAGTTGTCTACTTGTTCTGCCCTTAGAACTTGTTTAAATTCAGCAATGTGATCATAGGGTTCTCCCACGTGTTTGTGCACTTTTAGTGTGTTTTTTCCAAGGAATTCTTGTTGAAACTTACCTTTGTGGTGTCCTGATTGCAACTTGAGCTCAATTCCTAGCCTTGTCAGCCTGTAGCACACGACACCACTCTCACGATATTGGTCGCCACTCGTCCACGATACTGCCTTTCAGAACAGTAGAGAAATGAACTAATTTTTTTGGTTTTTATACTTTTGGTGACTGAAACTGAACTACACTACTTGGCAAATGTTTTGAGGTTTTTCTTGGTCTTGACCTACTCCTACTTCACTCCTCTCCTTCTAACCTAACCCTAACTCCTCTTACTCTCCCTTCCTACTAACCCTAATCCTAAAAACTCATTACACACACCTCCGGGATGTGAAGTAACAAGTGCTGAGGTGATTGGCTACTTGCCACGGAACGAATTCGCTTCTACAAGTACGATTTCATCACACTCGATCTATAACCATCACGAAGGCAACTTTGCTGAGTGTTCCCCGGCAACAGCGCCAAAAACGTGTGTACCTGAGTTAAGAAGACTCAAGGACTTGTGCCAAAGAGACTATACCTCATTTGCAACACAAGTGCATATAGTGGGAAATTGACACACGCTTATATGTCAATCCGATCAAACAACCTAACCAAGTGTATGAAGACATGTGCACACATGATGGAAAATGAAGTGGTTCAGCTGATATGCATGAGGAAAGACTAATCCACCTCTCAAACTCACTGAAAGACTGAAAGTGTCTGCCGCGATACCTCTTACAGTAGTTTTCAATAAATCAAGGATTTCTCCTAGCTTCGAACTTCGAATATAGTCAATAGGGTACTCTTTTGAAGCTCTTGACAAGACGCATCTATTGGAAGTACTTGATTCTGACAACCCTGCTTCAAGTTATGACCAAAATAGTGAATGGCGGGAAGCACCCACACTCATGCCACAACTCCTACAAGCTCACACACACACTATAGTAGCTCAAAAACAGTGGGGAGGGGTAGACAACAGTCCTACACACACATTCCAAGCATTACACACACATACAAGATCAAAGACAAGATGGAAATCTGCAGGAAAGAGGCAAATTCGAGATTTCAAAGCTCTCCTTGTTCACAATAGCAAAAAAGTCTCTACAAAGAGTCACAAAGTGACTTATATACATGTGCCCTAAGTTTGGTCCTTTCACACAAGAGACCGGCACTTTATTACTAAAAAGTGAAGTTCCTACTAATTTACAAGAGATGTTTTACAACAAGTTGGGATTATGCAACTAGAGGACTCCTCTATTGCATTTACATGGCTTGAAGGAATTCTCTAGGACTTTGAAGAAGAAGAATCATGCCCATTAATTTGAAAATTTTGGGGCTCTTCTCTTGTGTTTCTTTTCTCTGCAACAGTTATAAAACCTATTGGGGAACACGAGCAAATAGTTTTTGCCAGAGTCGGTGGAATTCCGGTCAATCACGTGAAGGCACATCCCTGCCCCCACCCCGATGCCATTTCTGTGGCGAGATTGGGCATATCCGAAGATATTGTAAAGAGGCGGTCGAGTACGATGTCAAATTTTGACTCTGTGTGAAATATTCCGTCACAGGCCTCCATTACAATACCGTTGGGGCAACTGTTAGCCTTGGTTCCGGGTGTACGACAACAATTTCAGCAACAAGTCTGTCCCAAATCTTCATGTACACCTACTACGGCTACTATTAATCCAGAAACTGATAAGGCAGTGGACCATGTCATCCCTTTTATTACGGTATGGTATAAAAACCATAAAATCAACCAAGTGTTAATTGATGGAGGCTCTGGTGTGACCATTGCGACAACCGCCCTTTGTAAACGATTAGGATGGACCCAAATTGAACCTGTTCAGTTTTTTGTTCGAATGGCGGATCAGTCCAGGGTCTATTCAGTGGGTTTGGTATGAGATATACCCATTACTCTTCAAGGAGCGGTGTTCAAAATGACTTTTGTTATTCTAGAATTACCTTATTCAACCTTGGACTACAACTTGCTGTTTGGAAGGCCCTGACTGAAACACGCCAAATTGCAGGACTGGTCAGCACACGAACTTATTTCAAAAGTAACCACCGGAAGTATGTCGTTCCGTTAGATGAGATGAAACCATGTGATCTCCATGCTCGACCCTATGTTGCCAAACCTGTGCATATGCTGGACGGACTTTCAGATGATGAAGAAGAAGCTTTTCTCAAGGCTAACCAGGATTTGCTCACCTTGGAGTCAGTTGACTTACAAGCGGTTGCAGACAATTGGAATCCGGTCGTCTATTCGGTAGTCCCGGTTCCAGAAGAAGGGGACCTAAATCTGGATCCAACTTTGAATGCCCAGAGTTTCCAACATTTATTCCCATCATCGGAGGATGTACCCACGCCACGATAGTTTTATGTACCAGAAGATCAACTTGCCACATGCGATTTGGGAAATGAGGAAACACCACGGCCAGTGAAGATTAAGGCAGGATTATCAAAAATTTTTCAAAATAGTCTACTACAGTTGCTAACCGAGTTCCAAGACGTATTTGTGTGGGACTATCGAGATATGAAAGGGTTGGACCCTCGCATTTATCAACACCGCGTGATGCTTAAGCCGGATGCACGCCCAATCAAGCAACCCAGTTACCGCATGAACCCAAATTTTGCTTCTCAAGTGAAAGCTGAGTTGGATCGCTTGCTAAAAGTCAGTTTCATAGTTCCTATCGAGCATGCAGAATGGATTTCACCTATTCTTATAGTCCCAAAGATAAATAAGCAGCTACGTATCTGTGTGGATTATCGGAAGTTAAATGCGGTGATCGTACCGGATCCCTTCCCACTTCCATTCCTGGACACAATGCTCGATGATGTTGCGGGACGAAAAATATATTCCTTTTTGGATGGTTACAGTGGCTATAATTAGGTGTGCATGGCTGAAATGGACATACCAAAGACTGCGTTTATTACCAATTGGGGTGTCTATGCATGTACAGTGATGTGGTTCGGTCTTCGCAATGCTCCTAGTACCTTCCAACGATATATGCAAGAAATTTTTTCCCCCTATTTAACCACCTTCATGTGTGTGTATCTGGATGATTTTTTGTTATTGAGTGATACATCAACTCATCTTTACCACCTTCGGTGCTGTTTCTCTAAGTGTAGAGAGTTCCGATTGTGTTTAAATCCCAACAAGTCAATCTTTTCGGTCTCCTGTGGCAAGTTGCTCGGTCATATTATTTCAAAGCAAGGTATTCAGGTGGATCCCGACAAAGTGCAAGCCGTATTAGAGTTATGCGATTCCTTGGCCAAATACGCTGGCATGGGCACCATCTTCGGTGGCTCGCACACTTAGCCATACCCTTGAATCGATTGATTATTAGTACTCCCCGATAGTTCGTGTGGATAGAAGAGTGCCAAATTGCCTTTGACCGATTGAAAACACTATTAACCCAAGCTCCTATACTAAAAGCACCAAACTGGCAGCTCCCGTTCCATGTCTTCGTGGATGCTTCGGACAGTGCCATCGGTAGTGTGCTCATGCAACAACAGGATAAGTGGTTTTGCCCTATCTATTATGCTAGTCGACGGTTAGCTGCTGCGAAACGAAATTACTCAGTCACTGAGCGAGAATGCCTCGGCTTAGTTTATTTGGTGAAGAAATTCCGGCACTACTTGTTGGGATGCAAATTTACGTTCCATGTGGATCATGCTGCACTGGTTTATCTTGTCCGTCAGCAACACTTAGGGGGTAGATTAGCCAGGTGGGTGTTGTTACTGCAAGAATTTGATTACGTGGTCGTACATCATCCAAGATCGGCTCATGCCTTAGCTGATTTCTTATCTCGGCTTGATTCCGGTTAACCTCCCGGTGGCATTGATGATACTACCCCTGCTATCTATGCGACTGATCCGGTCCACGACGAGAGTCAGGAGCTCCTGGGGGCACCTACATATTACGATACTCTGCTGACCTTCCTCACGAGCGGAAGTTCCCTGACTCATACATCTACTTCGGCGCGTCGTAAATGGTAATTTATAGTCGGCGGTTCTGGCTCATTGTGGGACAATTGTATTACATGGATCCTTCTGGTGCACTATTATGGTGTATTTCACCTCATGAAGTTCCTTCGATTATTGCCATGGCACATTCTACTCCCTCCGATGGTCATTTTTTGGTCGATCTTACTTACCAAAAAATTTTACACAGTGGTTTATGGTGGCCCACTATGCAGCGTGACATTGCTACTTCCATTAAAACGTGCGATGCTTGTCAACACTCGAGACAGCCTTTACAACGACATCATTTCCATTGCAGCCTGTTGCTCCCCTTGAACCTTTTCAAAACTGGGGCTTGGATTTCATTGGGCCTATTACACCTCCGGCTACGATGACTCATCATCGATATATCCTTACTTGTACGGATTATGCGACTCGATGGGCCGAAGCTTGGGCTTTACGGTCTGCTACTGCGTCTGTGGTGGTTAAATGTTTGATGACTGATGTGTTCCCTCGGTTCGGTCTTCCCTTAGAGATTGTTTCGGATCAAGGCACACATTTTGTTAATTCCTTACTGCAAGCACTTACCCACACCCTGCAGATTGTTCATAAATTTAGCTCTCCATATTACCCTCGTGCCAATGATCTTGCTGAAAGTACCAATAAAACTCTATTGAACATGCTTAAGAAATTAGTTCTGGAATGTCCGGAGCATTGGGACCAATTCCTTCCTTCAGTTCTGTGGGTATACCGCATTACGTACAAAGTGGCTGCAGGGAATACACCTTTTAAATTGGCATATGGGCTGGAGGATATTGCACCCATGGAGTTGGTAATACCTAGCCTCCAGGTGGCACTAGAACATAAGCTCTTACCGGAGGAATCCTTTCCTTTCCGGTCCTTTCCTTTCTGGTTGAATGTGTTGCGGTCCTTGGATGAACACCGCTGGGAAAGTTTTGTAATGCTGCACGACATCCCATTACGTCAAGCCAAGACACATGATCGGTTTCTCCGCACTCCTGTTTCCACTAAAGGACAATTAGTTCTGTTCTATAATGCTAAATCTAATCGATCAGCGGGAAAGTTCAAACTTCAGTGGTTTGGTCCTTACCGTATTGAATCGCAGGTTGGACCTGCTATGTTGTTATCCATGTTCTCTGGTACCCTTCTCCCTAAGGCAATCAATGGATCAAAGCTTCATCCCTATTATCCCCCACCTTCTTCCTCATGATGCTTGATCAATATTTTTATTCTCCACCCGTTTTCTCCTACTGTTCTGACTCGATGTGTTCCGGTTGACTGATTGATCGTAATATTTCCGTTTTCTTACCTAACCATGATTAGTAGCCACCTTATGTGTCTAAAATTATGTTAATGCATGCATGTTTCCATTATGTCTATATATTTCTGACACTGTGTTATGATTATGTTTCTTCCTGCATGTTCAGTCAGTGTTTCTACTTAATCCCGTCATCCCCTCTTTTTTTTCGCTATTGAGTCTTTGTGTGATTGCGTGTTCTGTGTTTCCTATTGTTTTCGAGCTCTTGTATTCGCCATGGAAGCTCTGGCTAACATTGCGAACTTTCGTGCTGGTCTCCCTCCAGAATTGAGCGAGTTTATGTGCATTCGTGGCCTTCTAGCCTTCGCTGAATTGCCGTGGCATACAGTGGAATGCCATCCCTTCTTTGCGCATATCATATCTGCCATTGTTGCTATGCCTGCTACTGAAACCTGCTGGTCGCTAGCTTGCCTTAACCCCCGTGTAGTCGTCACCCTTAACACAGTCGTTGAGGGATTCCATCTCCCTTAGGAGGGTCTGGTAGATGGGCCTCTCTTGCCGATGTCCACTATGAAAGAACTATTTCCACGCCACTCGTCCAACGAGTTCGCAATCCTTTGTCTCCCTGAATCGGAGCGCACTACACTCTAGTTTCTGGCCGCTACCCTTAATCTCCAAAAATGCACATATGGCATTTCTTGCCCCTTCTATTCTATGATCGACACCGCAGCGAGAGAAGCAGTTAATCTTGCTTCATTCTTCTTCCGGCGCATTCACCGAGAATTCCAGGCAGTTTCTCGACAATTGGCCAAGAACGAGATACCTCGAACCCGCTTGCCGCATCTACTGACCTTTCTCCTCCCGGCGATTCAGGCAGCGCAACCTCCTCCATTGAATACCCTTCTTTTCCATGAGGAGTTTGTACAAATGATGGAGGTTATCGATGATGAGGATCTTCTACAGTTCTTCAAAGGGAAGTGCCGCAAACTGAGCCCTTCTCATAGTAAAGCACCGTCGTTCTCAACCGTGCAGTTGCAGGACACTGCTTTGTCTTCCCAGATTCTTTCTGTTCCACCATCCCCTACAGATCAAGCTAATGTTGACACTATTATTGAAGAACTTCACCCTGATAATATGGTCGTGCAGCCCCAGTCTCATCCACAAGAGCCAGCGCTCGATACGGCCACGAAAACTACACAACTCGCAGATACTACACAACCTGAGGAGGAGCCTGTGCAACCGGATGTCTCGTCTCTCGTGGTAACAACTCTTGCTCTGCTCTCTTCATCTCAAAACCCACCTCTGCCTCTGTCTCCATCCAAGGTGCCTTTGTCGCCTAGTCCTCCTTCCTCCCCAGGTCATTCGGTAGCCCATCCTCTTCCTTCCTCCCCTGATTATTCCCCTCCCTCGTCGTCTGCCACCGTTTTTGCTAACCCTTCTCAGCCAATCTCCACCTCTATCATACCTGATTCATTGGCCCAACTAGCTCAGATCGGTAACTACCTCATTCATCTCTCCACCCATCTCCCCCATCACCTCCAAGTTGCACAACAATCCCTCCGACAACAGTACCAATCCAAGGTGGACATGCTTGAAGCAGACATTGCACCACTTCAAGAAGAGGTGCTTACAGCCAAAGCCGAAGCTAGTTCCTTCGAGGAACATATTCGAAATCTTCAAGTAGAGTTGAAAGAGGAGGAAGCCCTCATTGCAGCTCGCGATGATGAGATTAGTTGGTTGACTCAGACTGTGATTGACAAAGAGGATGCCATGAAAACTTTGGGCAATCTTCTTGAGACCACCCGCACTGATCTGTCTCTGGTGGAGCAAAAAGGTCAAGAAATGGTGGACTTAGCTTTGCAAGCCACCACTAAATTAAAGAGAGTAACCAAAGAACTCTTTCAAAAAAGTTGCTCTCTGGAAGACGAAATTGGCTGTAACATTCAGCTGAAGAAGGATATCGAAGCTGTTCAAAAAGAGAGGTAGGACTTTTATAAAACTATGCAGTTCCAGTCTCAAGAGTTAGAGCGCCGAGAAAGACAATTGGGTGTCCAGGACAAAAGACTATTGCGCATCGATGCAAAAATTGTAGAGATGAAGTTACGACGGGATGCAGTGCTGGCCAATGAGTTCTACCTTCAAGAAGCTTTTTTGCAGAGTCAAGTCGACGCCCTCCTTTCCCAAGTGATCACCGCCAGCTCTGTGCAAACTGATGCACATATGGTTGAACCACAAATTTTGATGTGTAGCAAACCCCCTAGAGCGAATGATATGAACACATATAGGGAGTGACAGATCAACCCCCACAAGGTAATAAGCCTAAAGCTTTGTGAAAAGCTTCAAATGTTCTCATGGAAGAGCTTTGGTGAATATGTTTGCCACATTCTCTTGTGTAGGCATATATACCAAATCAATATCTCTTGCATGAATGCACTCTCTTACATAGTGATAATGCACCTCAATATGTTTGGTCCGTGCATGAAACACTGGGTTTTGTGCAACAGCCAATGCACTTTGACTATCAATGAGAATATGCGTAGCAACATCAATCTCCATGCAAAGATCCATCAATAGGCGTCTTAGCCATATACACTCCACTATAGTTGTGAAAACTACCCTATATTCAGTTTCACAACTCGATGTCACCACTGTAGGTTGCTTCTTACTCAACCAAGAAATGCATGAGTCTCCAAGGAAAAAGCAATTACCACTAGTGGACATGCAAGTATCATAACAACCAGCCCAATCACTATCTGTAAAAGCATACAAGCATGGCTGAATTTCTCTTCCATAGAAGAGACCTAAACTCAAAGTTCCTTTGAGATATCTAAACACACGTACCGCTTGACAGTGCTTAGTGCCAGGGCTATGCACGAATCGACTCAACTGGGAAACTGCATATTGTATATCCGGCCTTCTATTGCATGAATATATAAGACTTCCAACAACTTGCGGACAAAGAGAAGTGTCAAATGCATCATTGGAATCCTCAACCGAGAACCTAAATCCTATCTCAACTGTTGTGGAAATTGGCTTGAAATCTTCAAAGTCAAAATGTTGAAGTAGTTTTTCAACATACTTTGCTTGATGGCATAACAATTCCCCCATCAATGGATACAATCAGGATGCCAAGATAGTAGCTCAAAAGATCATGATAAGTGAAATCAAAAGTATGCTGCAAATCAGCCATAAGAATGTCAAGTTTTGCATCACATGACCCAGTCAAGAGTATGTCATCGACATAAAGATCAAGCATTGTAACATAGAGTGTGCTTTCAATTGGACTACATGTGAAGCCAAGAGGAACCAAGTGCTTATGGATTTTTTCATACCATGCATGTGGAGCTTGCTTAAGACCATACAAGGCTTTATGCAAGTGACAAACCATATGATCTTGCCCTTTCATGACAAATCCAAGAGGTTGCTTCACATAAACCTCTTCTTGCAAATCATCATTCAAGAAATCCATTTTTATTTCCAACTGATGTACTTTCCAACCTCGACGGGCAGCTAATGCAACCACGGTACAAATGGTAGTATGCATCATGTCGGTGCAAAAGCTTCCTCATAGTCAATGCCATATTGTTGCACATATCCTTTGGCAACCAATCTAGCTTTGTAGCGATCAATGCTACCATCAGACTTTCTCTTAATCTTGTAAGCCAACTTTGTACCAATGGCATTTTTTCCTTTGGTAATTCACATAACTCCCAAGTACCATTCCTATGTATGGAATTCATTTTTTATTGCATAAGCTCATCCATTGTGGATAATCACATGCATCTTCAAAAGTAAGTGACTCTTCATTACATGTTGTTACAATAAGAGAATAATCCACAAAATTACTTGTTGCATGGTGAGAGCTTGATCTTGTTCTACCAAGTAAAGGTGCACTCAATTTGATGTCCTGCAAAGTTTGTTTCAGCCACTTTGGCATAGTTTGTGCACTTTTCATAGACATGCATTCATTATGTAATACATCATCAAGATGCATATCATGCATGGGTTGAATTTCATGCTCATTTTGGACCATATTTTGATGCAAATGTTCAGCCATATGTGGCTCGAAAGTTCCAACAGTTTTGATAATTTTTGGCTGAAAATTTTTAGCCATGTTTGGCTAGAAATTCTCAACATTTTTAGCTCTATTTTACTGAAATTTTTCAGCCCTTTGAGCCTTAGTTGGCTGGTCTACATGGCCATAGTCAAGCACACCATTTCGGAACAAAGGCATGACTGTGTCAAATGCATCTTGTGAGCTAACTGTTGGCTGTTTTTTGCATTCAAGTAGAGGGAAAACTGAATTTTCAGCAAATACCACATCTTGATTCACAATAATTGTGTTCGTCAATGGATGGTACAAACGATATCCCTTAATTTCAACACTATAACCAACAAGTATACATTGCTTTGCCTTGTCATCAAGTTTGTGACATTGTTGTGATGGCACAAGAGCATATGCCAAACAACAAAACATGCACATATGACTAACCATAGGGTTATGTCCATTCCAAGCCTCATAAGGAGTGGACTCTCAATGCTTTTCTAGGCTAGTGATTCAACACATAGTTTGCACACATGATTGCTTCCATCCAAAACTTATTAGGAAGATGCTTTCCTTTAACCATACATCATGCCATTTCCAGGACAGTTATATTTTTACGCTTGGAAACACCATTTTGCTCAGGTGTATATGGAATTGTACATTGGTGTGAAATACCTCTTTCATGAAGAAAAGCATTAAAATCATGTGATGTATTCACCACCACGATCCGTGCATAGAGTCAAAGGCTTGTTTGAAGAAAAATTTTTAGCCATAGCTAAAAATGCAAGAAAATACCTCATTCTTTGCTTTCATAGGATACACCCATGTATGGCGAGTAGCATCATCAATGAAGGTAACAAAATATACAAGCTTCCCAAAAGATGTAGTCTTGACGGGACCACATACATCACTATGAACAATCTACAATTTTCTTGTAGTGTGTGTATGACTATCTTTTGGAATAAAAGCACAATGCAGTTTTCCAAGAATGCAACCTTCACATGCATGCTTTTGAATGGACTCAAGTGTTGGCAAACCAATAACCATGTCCTTCTTTTGCAAGTAAAGAAAACTATTGAAGCTCAAGTGACCAAAACAAGCATGCCAAAGCTCCATTTCAGCCATGGAAGAAGTATGTGCAACCAAGGCATTCGAGGCAGCCCTCTTGTATGTATCCATGCGATACAAGCCATTACATAATGTACCGAACATCACGATAATATCACCATTGCTGAAATAATGAACCATACACTTATCATCAACAAAGTGTACATGAAGTCAAGCTTTTTCAATCAATGGAATTGAAATTAATTTCTTCTTGATATCGAGCACATACACTGCATTTTTCAAGAGAATCACACCTCCATTTGTAGTCGTAAGCTCAATTTCTCCTACTCCAATGATAGGATAAGAGGCATATTTTTCACACACCACATGTCCTCCTTTGGGTGCATCTTTCAAAGATGCAAAAAACCTTTTGCATGAAGTTATGTGCTTTCAAGCACCACTATCATAGATCCAATCCCAATTAGCCTCACTCACAACTATACATTTAGAATGCAAAGATGCATCATAATGACATGTAACAACACATGCCAAAAATCTTGAGCCATGTTAGCTTCATCATTCTTTGCATTTGTTGAATTTTCAGCAATAGACATTCCGGATTCCTTCTTCTTTTCATTGCGCTTAGCAAGATTTCTACACTCATCAATAGATGACCAGTCTTTCGGCAATATTTGCATCTCTTCTTCTTTTGCAAATTAGCATCATTAGAGGAATGAGTGGAAGAGGAAGCTTGAGGCTTTGGTTTTGATGAACCCAAAGCTGAACCATACTTGCTTTTCCCTTTTTGTGAGATAGCAAGTGCTTGTGTTCCCTCAATCAAACCACTCCTATTCACTCTAGATTGCTCTTGTTGCAAAAGAAGAGACAAAACCTCGTTAAACTCATACATATTCGGATTCCCTTTTGCAACCAAATGGAATGTAGTAGCAAACCTTTGAAAAGATTTTGGTAATCCTTTCAACAAATGTACATATAAGTGATGCATCTAGAATAATGTCATCTATGTTTGCCAATTGTTCTTTCAAGTCTTTGATGCATGTCACACACACATCCACAGACTCATTTTCAGCCATACATACATCCTCAAGTTGCTTCCTCAAGTATGCAACATGTGCTTCATTACGCACGTCATACAAAGAAGCAAGAGTGTCCAATGCCTGTCTTGATGTAGAACATGACTGAATGTGTTAAACTATATGAAGCACCACAAAAAGTGCAATCAATGCATGAGCTTGAACATGTTTTCCATCCCATCTAAGTTGCTCCTATGTAGGTGGAGAAGGAGTAGCCACTGTACTTGAAGAAAAAGCTCCATCTATGATAGTAGACTATGAAGTAGAAGAACGTGCGAATCTTCGATCTACATTTGCCACTATGTTCCAAAGTTGTTTTGCAACAAGAACATGCCTCATCATGTAGGACTATATTGGATAGTTAGTCCCATCAAACTTATCTTCAGCTTGAAGCATGCCAAACAAATCATTGTTGCCTGCCATTTCAATAAAGAACAAGAATGTGATAAAATCTTTACTTCAACGAAGCTGAAATGAATGTTGAAATTTTGGCTCATAAATTGTCACGTTGATGGCAATTCTATTTGCATGAATGGCTTCAAAATGGGGGTAAAACCCAAGTGCAACTGATGGAAATGTTTCTTGGTTGCTGAAATTCACTTTCTATGCTTCAAAGTCGATTTGCACTATTAAAAGTGCATGCGTGTCGCAACGTGAAAAATCAAAACTTGAGAAGGAACTCAACCTGCTCTAATACCACCATTGGATCTGTGTAGAAGTGCGAGACACACACGAGAATTACACACATGGAGCACAAACTTAGCAAGACACAAAGAAGATGGATGATTGGAATATCTCTATCTATTGATGATGAGCTGAAACAAAGTAAGAGCTGAATAATATCCCTAAGTACAAAGTACCATGACATATGAGTGTATCAAGTATGTGGTAACATTGGGAAAAAACCTCTAGCTAGCACTGGAGTAAAAAGTACTCATGTATATGGAAAAGGTTCACATCAAAGCTACTCGAGGAACACATAAGCGTAACATGGCCATCCATCCACACATATGCTTGTGCCATACAAAGGCTTCAGAAGGCTTGTACCCTTCCTCTCCTCTCATGAGATGTCACAAATCAAGTTGTAGGGCACCTTATATTCTTTGTATTTAATGGGTAATCTTTGCATATGGGATAAAGAAATATCCGCTCAACAAGCCTCACAAAAAACCCATCTTCTCTCTCTATTCTAGCCCATTTTTGGGTACAATTCTCTCTCTCTCTCTGTGCATCATGCACTTGTGACTCCCTCTTTAGAGATCACACAAATATTTTCTTCACTTACTACTCTTCTACAAACTTCAACCCGTATTGGGCCAATTTTTATCTTTATAGCAACTGAGATCATAGCTCTTTAAGAGACTTGACTCTTTATCCTCCAAACTTTTATCCTAGCCTTTTATTCTCATCTCTTTTGAGGTGTACAAAGGATTAAATGAGATAGATAAATAGATAGATAGATAGATAGATAGATAGATAGATAGATAGATAGATAGATAGATAGATAGATAGATAGATAGATAGATAGATAGATAGATAGATAGATAGATAGATAGATAGATAGATAGAGAGAGAGAGAGAGAAAGAAAGAGAGAACTTCTTTAAACACTATGCTAAGGAGTTAAAGGAGACAAAAACTTGCAAGATTTTTAATAAAGCCTTTAGGAGGGAGAAAGTGAGAGCCTAAGACTATGGCTTCATACTACAAAGATCATTGATTATCATGAGGCCTTGATTTTTCTTTTTCTCATCAAAAGAAGCAAAGCATAGACTTATAATCAAAGTAGATGAAGATTCCATTTATGAGCTTCTTTGAGAGAAAGAGAGAAGATCGGGGTGGGAAGAGAGCTTCACATGCATTTTTTGCATATCTTTCATGTGTTGTTTTAGGCACAAATTGGAGCAAGGAATGGATGAAGCATGGATTGTCTAAATCAAAACGAATTGGGGACAAAAGAAAAGTACCAATGAAGCATGGTTTTGGATAGTAAAGCACATGGTGAGATATTGTTATCAAGTATCTTTGACAAGGTTCTAAGTTAATGATAACAATAGGTTCTCTTCAAGTATTAGAAAAGTTAATTTCTTAGCCTAGTGATTAAGTCTTAAGGATGGTAAGGTTCAGTCCTCATGAGTGCCTTGGTGAGGGTAAGTTAACTCAAGAGGTGTGAACACCTACCATTGGTTAACTCTAGTGGAAGATGTAAAAGCAATGATGGAGATTGCACATGCATATATGGAATTAAATTACTCCACATGTCACGGTTGATCCTATAAACTATATAATGGCGGGCTAGGTGGAGAGTCATAGGCCATTCTCTCTAGTGTGGAGACTAGGTTCTTAACATTGGTATCAGAGCATGGTGGAGCACCCATGGAGGCCTTGCGCTCACCCTTTTCCTCAAGCCCTCATGGTGATCATAGTGGCTCCATCTTCATCTTCATTTATGGAAAATTCCATGTGATTAATCATCTCTCTCTCTCTCTCTCTCTCTCTCTCTCTCTCTCTCTCTCCCCCCCCCCCTCAAGCTTGGTTAGCTATGCATCTCAACTATCTACATTTGTGTATCTATGATTCCCAAAAAAGCTCTTTGCAAAAGAAAGAGATCAAGTTCTACATGCATAGGATTGAGGTATTGAACCCATCACCTTATAGTTATCAGTATCATGTGCTATCCAAAAAGTTCATAGATACTTTCCCTTAATATTTGATCATAAGATATCATTCTTATTCTCTTCTTGCAAGAAACATCCCACATGCCATTCTTCCTCTCATTTTTTCTCCAGATCTCTCCTAGGATGAGCTTGCGTGCACCTATAAATCCTTTTCTTTTCCCCCATGTACAGTCTGAGTTGCTTGTTGGAGTTAGACGTCTGTGGAAGCATGCAAACAACACAAGGAAGAAGGAGAAGCTTGGAGCATAACACACAACACTTAATGTATTACCACTATGTACAAAGATAAGTAGCCTGTTAGGGTAATAGGCATATATACAAGCTGGGGGGAAAAACCTCCTAAAGAGGGAAAAAAGTGCCCTGGCGGTCCTAGAGTGTTCACACACATCACTACCTAAATATATCAACAAATCCCCCCTCGGAGTGATGTAGTGAACAAGGAGCTGGCACTTATGTATAACAAAGTGCCAAGCTATGTGGAATCAATCCACAAAAGGAAGTAAGCCCAAAGCTTTGGGGAAAGCTTCAAACTTCTCCCTAGGCAGAGCCTTCGTGAAAAGGTCTGCAATGTTCTCTTGCGTGGGCACATATGCCAAGCTGATCTCCCTAGCAGAGAACCTCTCCCTGACATAATGATAATGCACCTCAATGTGCTTAGTGCGAGCATGGAACATAGGGTTCTTCGCAACTTCCAATGCACTCTCACTGTCATTGAAGATGGTGGTGGTAGAAGACTGACCAACACCCAAATCAGCCATAAGGCATCTGAGCCACACACACTCAACAGTCGCTGTGAAAGCTGCCCTATACTCAGCCTCACAACTAGAAGTGGCCATAGTAGGCTGCTTCTTGCTCAACCAAGATATACATGAGCTGCCAAGCATGAAGCAAAAACCAATGGTGGACACACGAGTGTCATAGGAACCAGCCTAGTCAGAGTTAGAAAAAGCATGCAAATATGGCGGTAGTGATCCCCCCTTGGGATAAAACAATCCAAGTAGCTGGGTACCACTCAAGTAGCGAAAGATGCGCTTAACTGCCTGCCAATGTTTGACACCTGGGCAATGCATAAACCTGCTCATCTATTGAGATAGCAAACTAAATATCTGGCCAAATAATGCATAAGTAAATCAAGCATCCAACAATCTGTTGATAGAGAACAACATCAAATGCATCTCCAACATCATGAAGACTCAATTGTAAACCTGTCTCCATAGGAGTGGCAATACGATTACAATCTTCAAGGCTAAAACGCTGCAATAATGTGTAAATATATTTTGTTTGACACAAAGCCATTCCACCATCAACTTGCATAAACTGAATGTCCAAATAGTGATGCAAATGCCCCAAATCTGGCATCTTAAATGAGGCATGCAAATCAGCCTTAAAATCAGCAATATGCATGTCATGAGGACCAGTGAGCAGCATGTCATCAACATATACCACAATGATCAGAAGCACATCATTAGCATGCTTAACATACAAGATGCTTTCAGTTGGACTGTTCTCAAAACCATGTGCAATCAGATAAGCATGTATCTTTTCATACCAAGCACGTGGTGCTTGTTTTAAACAATATAATGCTTTCTTTAACCTGCACACTTAGTTTTCATGCCCTTTCTACACAAAGCCATGGGGCTGAAAAACATACACTTCTTCATGCAAGTCACCATTCAGAAATGTTGCTTTAATGTCCAACTGATGTACATTCCAACCATGATGAGTTGCAAGTGCACAAATGCTATGCACAGTAGTCATTCGGCAAGTAGGAGCAAAGGTTTCATCAAAATCAATGCCTCTTTATTGTGCATAACCCTTTTCAACAAGCCTAGCTTTATACCTGTCAATGATTCCATCAGTTTTACGCTTCAGCTTGTATACCCACTTTGTGCCAATGGCCTTCTTGCAAGGAGGCAAGTCACATAAAGACCAGGTTCCATTCTTCATTATAGCATCATATTCAAACTGCATAGTAGCTATCCAATTTTTTGAATTTTGTGATTCTTCAAATGAAACATGCTCATTCTCATCACAGAGATTAGACACAACCATAGCATAGAAATCTCATGCAAAAGAGGGACTATGAGAGCTTGATCGAGTACGATATGACAGAGGTGCATCTAATTTGCTGTCACACAAAGTTTGCACCAGCCATTTTGACATAGTTTTTGCTTGCTTAATATCAACTCTCTCATCAACAAGTGCATCATGTAAATCTGCATCAGAAATGGAATGATGTGCATCATCACATGAAACCTGCAAAGACTGAGAAGTTGCCTCATTAGGACCAGCACTAGACTATCCACCTATAAAGAGAGGCAACAAAGTATCATACATGTCTTTGGAGCTAACAGATGTCTCCTTAGTACATGAAAGTAAGGGCTGAGTAACGTCTTTCACAAAAACAACATCACGGCTAACCACAATGCATTTAGTCTATGGATGATACAGATGATAGCCTTTGCTTTCAGAACTATAACCAGCAAAAATACATTTTACTGCTTTATCATCCAATTTTCTACAATGTTGTTCAAGCACTAATGCATATGATAAACAACCAAAAACACGCAAATGAGCAACAGATGGCATGCGACCATGCCAAGCCTCATATGGAGTGACAGATTGCAGCGCTTTAATGGGACACTTGTTAAGTACATATGCTGCACACATGAAAACCTCAAGCCATAAACTATGTGGTAAACCTTGACTCTTGACCATACACCTCACCATCTCCATGAGTCACCTGTTCTTTTGTTCAGCAACCCCATTCTGTTAAGGTGTATATGGCACTGTACACTGATGTTTTATCCCATATTCAGCCAGAAATGCATTAAAGTCAGAAGATATATATTCCCCCCCTCGATCAGAACGAAGGGTGCCCATTTTACATGCAGACAGATTTTTAGCCAAAACCAGAAATCTTTTGAAGCACATAAACACTTCCGACTTTGCCTTCAATGGAACCCATGCATGCCTGTAAAAATCATCGATGACAGTCACGAAGTAAAGATAGTTCCCAAAAGAAGATGTCTGCATAGGACCACAGACATCACTATTTACAAGCTGTAATTTTTTAGTAGCTCGAACTGAACCATCTTTTGGAAAGAAGGAACACTGCATTTTGCCCAAAATACAGCCTTCACAAACATGTTTTCTGGATGCCTCAAGTTTGGGCAAAGAGGACACCATTTCAGATTTCTGCAGGCATAGCAAACTAGCAAAATTCAGATGACCAAAGCATGCAGTCCAAAGCTTTGCATTTGACATAGCTTGAGAATCATGTACTACACATGCCAAATCATTTACAGATCTTTCATAGTCTATGAGCTTATAGAGCCCACAACATAAAATGCCAGAAGCAATAATGATGTCGCCATTTGATAGATATGTACATCTGTCATCAACAAATTTCACAACCAAGCCAATCTTGGCTAATGCAGAAACTGATAACAAATTTTTCTTGATCCTTGGCATAAACAAAGCATATGAAAAAGTGAAAGAATTGCCATCAGGAGTAGTCAAAATGATCTTACCAACTCCTATAACAGGATAGGAGGAGTTGTTGGCACATATAACAGTATTCCCTGTAGGAGCAGGCTCGAGTGAAGAGAAGAAAATGCACTGTGAGGTAATATGTTTGGTCGCCCCACTATCAAAGTACCAAACATCTGAGTCTACTGAAGACATGCACTACTCATGAGAAGATGGGTCAAAACTTCAAATAGTAGTAAATGCCCATTCTTCATCCTGCACAAGATTAGCAGACTCTGTTTTTGGTGTAGAGGCCTCTGCAACAACCATTCCGGACTCCTCCTTCTTTGCCTCTTTAGCAGACAGTTTGGATAGCTCTTAGTGACATGATCATTTGCTTTACAGTATTTGCAAAACAATTTCTGCTTTTCTGATTTCTTCTCATCTTTGTCTTCCTTCTTCGAATGTGCAGCATTCACAGATTTTTGCTTACTAGTAGAAGAGCTCCATTTTCCTTTGCCCTTCTGACTAGCCAAAAAAGCTTGATCTGCAACACGCATGATGGACCTATTCTACCTAGACTGATCTTCCTGCAACAGAATAGATGTTAACTCCTCAAATGACAAGGCATTTGGATCGCCTTTCATCATCAAACGAAGAGTAGAAGCAAAACTCTAATATGAATCAAGAAGACCATTCTGAATGGTCTCCACAAAGTGGAACAACTTCTAAATTGAACACATAAGTGTTGGGCAGTTCATCAGACACTCCTTGCATTGACTCTCCTAAAGGGATGCGAGAAAGGTGATCCACCCTGAGTGGATTCTAACTTTCCTCACAACCATTTCAAAGTCATATTCCATTAGTTAGAGAAACCATCTTACTAAGCATCCTATATTGCAAGGTTTATTTGATGGAGAGTGTTAATCTCCAAAAGAACAATCTATCCTTGATGTTACTATATCAAGAACAACTCAAAACCTTTACCAATTTGGAGGATCAATACAAGATTACCAAAATTTTGAACTAATTGTGAAGAGAGTCACTACTCAAAAAGTCTGTTGCACATAACTCACTCATTGACTGATCAAATGTGTAAAGTTTTTTATAAAACTTTGCATAAGGTGTCTCCTATAGATTGCGCACCTTCTCCAAATTAAATTATCTCAAATGATTCAGTAAATCTTGAGAAATAAATCAAACAGCTCACCTATGTTTGAAACTGTTCTTTTCTACAGTCGACCTTGACATCTGTAACTTCTAAAGCATGGTTCACTCAAACTACAACCTATTTATTCAAATGCTTTTAGCCATAGGTAGATTACCTTCCAACTTAAAGAATGAGTGCTTGCTTGCTCAAAAAATTACACTGTGGAAGGAGAACTGACCAAAACATTTAGTATCGAATTTTGCACCTGTTGCAACTTCACTTCTTCACATTTACACATGTAAATGTTCCTACTCTCAATTCTCTCAGGCTGATCACAATTAGGATTTGAAAACTTGTACAGAGCTCAATCAACTGTAGACTTAGACTTGTACAAAAGCATTTCACAAAAGATTAAACACAAAAGGAGTACTCAGCAAAAGATCGGGTGCAATATTTCTTCTTCTCTGAAAAATTTTACAACTAGATGAGAGAGAAATCTTCCTCACTTCTAAAATATCTAATGACTTCTAATTCTTCTCATCTCATGCTCTCTCATCCTTGCCCCGACTTTTTACTTGTATATATAGGCATATATGTACAAACTCATGACCATACAAAAGGTATAAGTGAGCTAACTATACGTTTAATGTACATATGTATACAAGTCTTCATTTTCTCAATGTGCACTATCTTCAGGCTTCATAAACTAATCTTTTCTTCAATCCTTCATCCAAAAAATCAATTGGTGATTGACTTGCACCAACAGCTCCCCCTCAATCATCAATTGAGGTTTTCTGTATCTTCTTTATTCGTGCCATTTCTCTAAATCTTTGTAGCTTTGGTCCATCCAAGCTTTTGGTTAGAATATTTGCAATCTGATCTTTTGTTTAAGTATGTATGACTTCAATCTCCTTATCAATCACCTTCTCTCTTAAGAAGTGATACTAAATCTCAATGTGTTTAGTCTTGGCATGAAAAACAGGGTTAGCAGCTAGATACAATGAACTCATGTTATCTCCATGAATAGTGGGTGTACTCTGAATGATATCAAAACTCTTCATAAGAGTCTTTAGCCATATGAATTCCTTTGCAGTTTCAACCATACCTTTGTACTCTGCCTCTGTAGATGATAAAGCAACTGTGTATTGCTTCTTAGAGCACCAAGAGATTAGCTTATCTTCCACATAACACAAGTATCATATGTTGGATCTCCTATCATCAGGATTACATGCCCAATCTGTATCACTATATATCTTGATGTTTGTATCTGATGTAAAACCATAATACAAACCTTCCTTGAGTGTACCCTTAATGTACCTCAACACCCTTTGTTCGGCAATCCAATGTTCTTTCCTAGGACAATGCATGAATTGAGACAACACTCCAACTGCATATGACAAATCGGGCCTAGTTAATGTAGCGTAGACTAGACTACCAACCAAACTTTGAAATGACTTCATGTCCTTGAATTCTTCTCCTCCATATCTACTCAATTTGTGATTCACTTCCATTGGAGTAGGGGCTACCCTGCAATCATCCATTTTAAACTTGATCAATAAGCTCTTCAAATACCTTTCTTGAGTAACATACACTCCATGTTGAGTGTATGAGATCTCCATGCCCAAGAAATATGACAAGTCTCCCAAGTCACTAATCTTGAACTCTTTTTCCATTTGCCTCTTTAGGCTTTGTATGCCCTTCTCATTTGTACCTGTAAGAATTATGTCATCAACATATATACACATGTAAACGAACCCATCATCACTTGCTTTAACCAGCAAGCTACTATCTGCTTTAGATACTTGAAAACCAAGTTCCTTCAAGAACTTCACAAGTCTATAATTCCATGCCCTTGGGGCCTGCTCCAAACCATACAAAGCTCTCTTGAGCTTACATACATACTCTAAATATCTTTTATCTTTGAATCCTTCTGGTTGCTCCATGAAAAGATCATCTGAAATATAACCATTTAGAAAAGCATTTTTCACATCTAATTGACATAGTCTCCAACCTTTACATGCAGCAATGGCTATGAGTGTCCTAATGGTTGTCATCTTTGCCACACGACTATAGGTCTCATCATAATATATACCATATGTCTGAGCATACCCTTTCACAACAAGTCTAGCTTTATACCTAGACACACTTCCATCTGCATACCTCTTTGTCTTGTAGACCCATTTGCATCCAATGATCTTCTGACTATTTGGTTTAGGAACCAAATCCCAAGTCTCATTCTCCATTAATGCATCATACTCTTCCTACATATATTTCTCCCAATTTTCCTTACCTTTTGCCTCTTCATATGTAGAAGGGTCTTCATCTGCTTTCACGATGTAAGCATAATCTTTAGTAGTCAAAAAAGAAGTGTCATAGCTATACCTTGTAGGTTGCAATTTGTGTCTTGATGACCTTCTGAGTTCTCCACTTCTTGAAGTTTTTGGTTCATCACATTATGGATCAAACCTTGTAACTTCTTCAACTTCATCTTGGACTTCATTGTTCTCTTCTTCATTAAATATCTGAACCTTTGATTTACCTTTCTTCTGATTCAAAACTTCTTCATCACCTGCATGATTATTGATTGTACCTGCATACCAAGTACCTTGCTCATCAAATGTTACATCCTTTGATACAAGAAATTGTTTTGTGGATGGACTCCACAACCTATAACCAATCTGCTTATCATCATATCCAATGAACACATACTTTTCAACTTTAGGTTCTAATTTATGCCTCAACTGAGATGGCACATATGGATAATCCAAACATCCAAATACTTTGCAATGATCTAAGGTAGGTCTCTTACCCCACCATGCCTCATATGGCGTCATACCCTGCAAAGCTTTAGATGGTAACCTATTGACCAAATATGTAGTTTTATTTACAGCCTCAGCCCACAAATAGTTTGTACAATTTTTCTCCTTCATCGTTGATCTTGCAAACTCAACAAGAGTTCTATTTCTCCTTTCTGCTACACCATTTTGTTAAGGGGAGTACCTTCAAGTAACTTCCCTTTTTATACTTGCATTCCATAAGAATCACTGAACTCATTAGAGAAATACTCTCCCCCTCCATCTGACCTTAGTCTCTTCAACTTTTGACCTGTAATTCTTTTTGCATACACATGATAATGTTTGAATGTATTAAATACCTTTGATTTATCTTTGATCACATAAATAGTGACCCACCTGGTAGCATCATCAACATAAATCACATAATATCTTGAACCATTTATACTCAAATCCTTTGATGGTCCCCACACATCTGTGTGTACCAACTCAAGCTTCTCTGAATACATGAAACCATGCTTGGAATATGATTGCTTATGAGCCTTACCTAATTGACATGCTGTTGGAACTCAAAGTCAAGCACAAGCATGGAAGCACATCAGAAAGGTGGAAACACACAAGAAGAAGGAGCACGTAGGGAGCTCCATGAAGTAACTGTCAACTTTTCATAAGAATCCCCTACAAAAATAGTGATTTCCATCACTAAAATCATTGTAAATACCATTTTCTATTTTGGTAGCTCCATTTTGTGCAAGCCGAGGAGTCCTCGAGCTTGAGGAGCATTAGAAGTACCATCGTACCAATTTTCATAATTTTTAGACTCCGTTTGAGCCCTCAAATAAGCCCTGGAACCTAATTTTTAACTAGGCCGGACACTAGGTCTGGACAGGGCCAAAACTAGTCAAAAACCTATAAAAAGAGCTAGAGAGCTCATTTTAGGGGTTAGCTTCTTGTAGATTTCAGTTTTGTAATAGATTTCTTTTTGTAATCGAAATCCTTCCATTGTTCCTCTCTTTGATCTTACCGTGTGCGCGTGTGTGTGTATGTGTGTGCATGTTTGTGTGCTTTCACTCACGCACTTGTGCCTTCACTTGCTCATGGTCTTCATACCGGTCCTCACGTCTCCGCGGATTGACAAGTAAAGGAGGTGGTGCTTACGCTTGAGCTACACCAAATTTTGGCGCCGTTGCCGGGGAGAGTGCTTCGAGGACGAGCGTTGTGATGGTAAGATCGTAGATTTGCGACGTTGGAAGGTAAAAAAAACTGTCATTTCAATTCATTTTCTGTTTTTTCCTCTTCATCTTCATCATCATCATCATCTCCACCTTCTTCCATCTTCTTTTTCATAGAAATTTCTTGTTTTTTAGTGCATTTTCACCATTTTCATACCATTTTTCATGCATTATTGTGTGGGAAGGAGTTAGGAGGTGCAAGGGAGAGCAAACGCTGTGTTTTTTTCATGATTTTCTGCTCATACGGAGCTCGCCATAGCCGGCGCTCATAAATTTGAATTTCCCGCCAAAAAACGCGATTCTGTGATGAAAATCGCGATTCTGTGAAAATTCAAAATTTTTTGAAAAATCACGATTTTCAGTTTTCCCGCCTAAAAGTTGGTTGAAAAGAATCGCGATTCTGTGTATTTTCTCAAAAAAACACGATTCTCTGCTCAAAATCGCGATTCTTAAAAAAAACACGATTCTCTGCTCAAAATCGCGATTCTCACCAATCACGATTTTCAGCAAAAACACGATTTTGTGAAAAACACGACTTCCTGCTCAAAATCGTGATTAGCACATCAGAAAGGTGGAAACACACAAGAAGAATGAGCACGTAGGGAGCTCCATGAAGTAACTGTCAACTTTTCATAAGAATCCCCTATTCCATCACTAAAATCATTGTAAATACCATTTTCTATTTTGGTAGCTCCATTTTGTGCAAGTCGAGGAGTCCTCGAGCTTGAGGAGCATTAGAAGTACCATCGTACCAATTTTCATAATTTTTAGACTCCGTTTGAGCCCTCAAATAAGCCCTGGAACCTAATTTTTAACTAGGCCGGACACTAGGTCTGGACAGGGCCAAAACTAGTTAAAAACCTATAAAAAGAGCTAGAGAGCTCATTTTAGGGGTTAGCTTCTTGTAGATTTCAGTTTTGTAATAGATTTCTTTTTGTAATCAAAATCCTTCCATTGTTCCTCTCTTTGATCTTACCGTGTGCGCGTGTGTGTGTATGTGTGTGCATGTTTGTGTGCTTTCACTCACGCACTTGTGCCTTCACTTGCTCATGGTCTTCATACCGGTCCTCACGTCTCCGCGGATTGACAAGTAAAGGAGGTGGTGCTTACGCTTGAGCTACACCAAATTTTGGCGCCGTTGCCGGGGAGAGTGCTTCGAGGACGAGCGTTGTGATGGTAAGATAGTAGATTTGCGACGTTGGAAGGTAAAAAAACTGTCATTTCAATTCATTTTCTGTTTTTTCCTCTTCATCTTCATCATCATCATCATCTCCACCTTCTTCCATCTTCTTCTTCATAGAAATTTCTTGTTTTTTAGTGCATTTTCACCATTTTCATACCATTTTTCATGCATTATTGTGTGGGAAGGAGTTAGGAGGTGCAAGGGAGAGCAAACGCTGTGTTTTTTTCATGATTTTCCGCTCATACGGAGCTCGCCATAGCCAGCGCTCATAAATTTGAATTTCCCGCCAAAAAACGCGATTCTGTGATGAAAATCGCGATTCTGTGAAAATTCAAAATTTTTTGAAAAATCACGATTTTCAGTTTTCCCGCCTAAAAGTTGGTTGAAAAGAATCGCGATTCTGTGTATTTTCTCAAAAAAACACGATTCTCTGCTCAAAATTGCGATTCTCAAAAAAACACGATTCTCTGCTCAAAATCGCGATTCTCACCAATCACGATTTTCAGCAAAAACGCGATTTTGTGAAAAACACAACTTCCTTCTCAAAATCGTGATTAGCACATCAGAAAGGTGGAAACACACAAGAAGAAGGAGCACGTAGGGAGCTCCATGAAGTAACTGTCAACTTTTCATAAGAATCCCCTATTCCATCACTAAAATCATTGTAAATACCATTTTCTATTTTGGTAGCTCCATTTTGTGCAAGCCGAGGAGTCCTCGAGCTTGAGGAGCATTAGAAGTACCATCGTACCAATTTTCATAATTTTTAGACTCCGTTTGAGCCCTCAAATAAGCCCTGGAACCTAATTTTTAACCAGGCCGGACACTAGGTCTGGACAGGGCCAAAACTAGTTAAAAACCTATAAAAAGAGCTAGAGAGCTCATTTTAGGGGTTAGCTTCTTGTAGATTTCAGTTTTGTAATAGATTTCTTTTTGTAATCAAAATCCTTCCATTGTTCCTCTCTTTGATCTTACCGTGTGCGCGTGTGTGTGTATGTGTGTGCATGTTTGTGTGCTTTCACTCACTCACTTGTGCGTTCACTTGCTCATGGTCTTCATACCGGTCCTCACGTCTCCGCGGATTGACAAGTAAAGGAGGTGGTGCTTACGCTTGAGCTACACCAAATTTTGGCGCCGTTGCCGGGGAGAGTGCTTCGAGGACGAGCGTTGTGATGGTAAGATCGTAGATTTGCGACGTTGGAAGGTAAAAAAAACTGTCATTTCAGTTCATTTTCTGTTTTTTTCCTCTTCATCTTCATCATCATCATCATCTCCACCTTCTTCCATCTTCTTCTTCATAGAAATTTCTTGTTTTTTAGTGCATTTTCACCATTTTCATACCATTTTTCATGCATTATTGTGTGGGAAGGAGTTAGGAGGTGCAAGGGAGAGCAAACGCTGTGTTTTTTTCATGATTTTCTGCTCATACGGAGCTCGCCATAGCCGGCGCTCATAAATTTGAATTTCCCGCCAAAAAACGCGATTCTGTGATGAAAATCGCGATTCTGTGAAAATTCAAAATTTTTTGAAAAATCACGATTTTCAGTTTTCCCGCCTTAAAGTTGGTTGAAAAGAATCGCGATTCTGTGTATTTTCTCAAAAAAACACGATTCTCTGCTCAAAATCGCGATTCTCAAAAAAACACGATTCTCTGCTCAAAATCGCGATTCTCACCAATCACGATTTTCAGCAAAAACGCGATTTTGTGAAAAACACGACTTCCTGCTCAAAATCGTGATTAGCACATCAGAAAGGTGGAAACACACAAGAAGAAGGAGCACGTAGGGAGCTCCATGAAGTAACTGTCAACTTTTCATAAGAATCCCCTATTCCATCACTAAAATCATTGTAAATACCATTTTCTATTTTGGTAGCTCCATTTTGTGCAAGCCGAGGAGTCCTCGAGCTTGAGGAGCATTAGAAGTACCATCATACCAATTTTCATAATTTTTAGACTCCGTTTGAGCCCTCAAATAAGCCCTGGAACCTAATTTTTAACTAGGCCGGACACTAAGTCTGGACAGGGCCAAAACTAGTTAAAAACCTATAAAAAGAGCTAGAGAGCTCATTTTAGGGGTTAGCTTCTTGTAGATTTCAGTTTTGTAATAGATTTCTTTTTGTAATCAAAATCCTTCCATTGTTCCTCTCTTTGATCTTACCGTGTGCGCGTGTGTGTGTATGTGTGTGCATATTTGTGTGCTTTCACTCACGCACTTGTGCCTTCACTTGCTCATGGTCTTCATACCGGTCCTCACGTCTCCGCGGATTGACAAGTAAAGGAGGTGGTGCTTACGCTTGAGCTACACCAAATTTTGGCGCCGTTGCCGGGGAGAGTGCTTCGAGGACGAGCGTTGTGATGGTAAGATCGTAGATTTGCGACGTTGGAAGGTAAAAGAAACTGTCATTTCAGTTCATTTTCTGTTTTTTCCTCTTCATCTTCATCATCATCATCATCTCCACCTTCTTCCATCTTCTTCTTCATAGAAATTTCTTGTTTTTTAGTGCATTTTCACCATTTTCATACCATTTTTCATGCATTATTGTGTGGGAAGGAGTTAGGAGGTGCAAGGGAGAGCAAACGCTGTGTTTTTTTCATGATTTTCTGCTCATACGGAGCTCGCCATAGCCGGCGCTCATAAATTTGAATTTCCCGCCAAAAAACGCGATTCTGTGATGAAAATCGCGATTCTGTGAAAATTCAAAATTTTTTGAAAAATCACGATTTTCAGTTTTCCCGCCTAAAAGTTGGTTGAAAAGAATCGCGATTCTGTGTATTTTCTCAAAAAAACACGATTCTCTGCTCAAAATCGCGATTCTCAAAAAAACACGATTCTCTGCTCAAAATCGCGATTCTCACCAATCACGATTTTCAGCAAAAACGCGATTTTGTGAAAAACACGACTTCCTGCTCAAAATCGTGATTAGCACATCAGAAAGGTGGAAACACACAAGAAGAAGGAGCACGTAGGGAGCTCCATGAAGTAACTGTCAACTTTTCATAAGAATCCCCTATTCCATCACTAAAATCATTGTAAATACCATTTTCTATTTTGGTAGCTCCATTTTGTGCAAGCCGAGGAGTCCTCGAGCTTGAGGAGCATTAGAAGTACCATCATACCAATTTTCATAATTTTTAGACTCCGTTTGAGCCCTCAAATAAGCCCTGGAACCTAATTTTTAACTAGGCCGGACACTAGGTCTGGACAGGGCCAAAACTAGTTAAAAACCTATAAAAAGAGCTAGAGAGCTCATTTTAGGGGTTAGCTTCTTGTAGATTTCAGTTTTGTAATAGATTTCTTTTTGTAATCAAAATCCTTCCATTGTTCCTCTCTTTGATCTTACCGTGTGCGCGTGTGTGTGTATGTGTGTGCATGTTTGTGTGCTTTCACTCACGCACTTGTGCCTTCACTTGCTCATGGTCTTCATACTGGTCCTCACGTCTCCGCGGATTGACAAGTAAAGGAGGTGGTGCTTACGCTTGAGCTACACCAAATTTTGGCGCCGTTGCCGGGGAGAGTGCTTCGAGGACGAGCGTTGTGATGGTAAGATCGTAGATTTGCGACGTTGGAAGGTAAAAAAAACTGTCATTTCAGTTCATTTTCTGTTTTTTCCTCTTCATCTTCATCATCATCATCATCTCCACCTTCTTCCATCTTCTTCTTCATAGAAATTTCTTGTTTTTTAGTGCATTTTCACCATTTTCATACCATTTTTCATGCATTATTGTGTGGGAAGGAGTTAGGAGGTGCAAGGGAGAGCAAACGCTGTGTTTTTTTCATGATTTTCTGCTCATACGGAGCTCGCCATAGCCGGCGCTCATAAATTTGAATTTCTCGCCAAAAAACGCGATTCTGTGATGAAAATCGCGATTCTGTGAAAATTCAAAATTTTTTGAAAAATCACGATTTTCAGTTTTCCCGCCTAAAAGTTGGTTGAAAAGAATCGCGATTCTGTGTATTTTCTCAAAAAAACACGATTCTCTGCTCAAAATCGCGATTCTAAAAACAACACGATTCTCTGCTCAAAATCGCGATTCTCACCAATCACGATTTTCAGCAAAAACACGATTTTGTGAAAAACACGACTTCCTGCTCAAAATCGCGATTCTCACAAATCACGATTTTCAGCGAAAAATACGATTTTGAGAAAAACACGATTCTCTATGACAAAATCGCGATTTTCATGCCAAAAACACGATTTTGTGATCAACATCGCGATTTTCTTGAAACACGATTTTGTGATCAACATCGCGATTTTCAGAAACACGATTTTGTGCTCAACATCGCAATTTTCATGCCAAAAACACGATTCTGAGAAAATACGATTTTCAGCGGGCTCAAAATCGCGATTCTCACAAATCACGATTTTCAGCAAAAAAAAAAAAAAAAAACACGATTTTGTGAATCACGATTCTCTGAGTCAAAATCGCGATTTTCAAAAATACGATTCTGTGCTCAAAATCGCGATTTTCATGTCAAAAAACACGATTCTCTAAAACACGATTCTGTGATCAAAATCGCGATTTTCATAAACACGATTTTGTGATCAACATCGCGATTTTCAGAAACACGATTTTGTGATCAACATCGCGATTTTCAGAAACACGATTTTGTGATCAACATCGCGATTTTCAGAAACACGATTTTGTGATCAACATCGCGATTTTCTGAAACACGATTTTGTGCTCAACATCACGATTTTCTGAGTTCACAAAATCGCGATTCTCTGAAAGTTCACAAAATCGCGATTTTCTCCAAAGGTCCTGTTTGCCTGTTTTGACCCCCAGGAGCCTGAATTGGAATAACTTTTTCATCCAAAGTCCATTTTTTGAGCTCTATAGCTCGTTGGAAAGCTCGTTTCGAATCCTAAACGATCTCAACTGTTTTTTTCAAGAATAATGCATTGATTTTGAGATAGGATAAGTTGAAGTTGACCCTCAAGTGGGACTAGGAAACCAGGGGGGCTCCCAAGGATTTTTGAGCAATACAAAGGGGGAGAAAATTGTGTCATGGGAAAGAAAAAAGCAAAAGATAGAAGAAAAGGGGCTAAGATCGAAAAAACGGAGGGCGATAAACATGAAATACATGAGATAATATCACATCAAGGTGAAACATTTAGAGAAAAATTGCAAGGAATCGAGGAAACGGGGGAAATGTCTATGGGGGTTGGATCCTTATTTGCAACAAGAGAATATGAGAATACCTTTGTGCATATCAGAATAGGATATGACCTTAGAAAGTTGGGTGTTTATATCAATCCTAATTGTGAGTGGAATTTAATTCATATTGAGCTATTGACCTTTATCTTTGAGAACATTCAACCAACAACTCATCCTTCTATCCTCATGGATCGGGAACATTATGAATGCATGGGTAAAGTTGTGTTGCCTGTTATGGTGGATGATATGCAATTTTCGGAAACATTCTTTGTCATGGATTGCATAGATGAAGACTTGATCATTGGCACCCAAAGGTTCATTACACAAAATCATCAAGAATTTGAGGTGTCCTCTCCACCTATTACCCGTGCTTCTACATATTTGTCAATGGAAAATCCTAATGACTATCTGCCTTATGATAATTGGGGGCAAAATCATCTTTCCAAAGAGTGTGCTTTTCATGAAAAAATTTTTCTTTCTACTCATGTTTTTGAATCTAATCCTTCTTTGAGTCAATCACAGGAAACCTTAGAGAATGGAGAAATGGAGGACTCCAAGTGTTTGGGGGATGTGGAAGGACCCTCTCTTCCTGTAAATTTGGATTTCCCTCATGAAACCATAAGCAGGGATGATCTACACTCATATGATCAAGAAGGAGATGATCAACCAATGCCTTATATCACTGATCTGGAAAATGATGTCGACTCTAGGGTGAATCAGGACAATCCATCACCCATTTGTACACCTAGGGATTCTATGTGTAATAAGGATAAATGTCTCGATGAATCTCTAGATCAATCTCAAACCACACAACCCATTGATCCCTTGCATAAGTCTGATGTAGGTATAGAAGATCAACCCTTGTTGCATTCCCTATGTAAAGATGAGTTTTCTCAAAAAACTCACATAGAAGGCCCAAAAGTCCCTTACATCAAGAAACAGAAACCACATTTTCTTGATTATGTCAAGCAAATTTGGGTGGCCAAGAAATTACTTAGAGCCCAACCAAATCGCACTATGATATGGGTACCAAAGAAAGCCCTGGCACAAAATCAGTCCCCTCACACTAGACTTCAAAATCTATGGTCTAGGCCTACCATGACTTATCCTCAAGAAAGACCACTTCCAATCCAAGGACCCCAAGCAATCAAGCCTAAGCTCAGACAAAATCCAAGGGGGGACTTCAAGGCAACAACCTGCACAACAAAGACACCAAGGCGAGGTAAAGAACTGAATCAAGCACAGAGCTCCAATAAAGATCAAAGAACCTCTTCTGCAAGGATATGGGTTTGGAAGGCGAAAGCACCGATAGCATCCACCAAAATAAAGAGCCAGCCACAATGGATCAAACCCTTAGGAAATCATTCAAACATGAAGTGGCCAAAGGTGATCTCTACCCAATCGCAGACCGTTCTCAAATGGATCCCTATAAGGAGGAATGATCAGTTGTCCTCTCGAGATACAATGGATACCTCCAACAAAGATGGCATCAATATCTGCAAATAACATTGAAAACCTCGACGAGCGACAACCATGTGCCCTTTGCACAACCCTGTCTTATGCACCATTCAGGTCATGCATTTCCCAAGTATGCATTATTATAGGGCCACATTACACGGTCGTGCATAGACACACTTGAGAATCCCAAGCACAAGAGCACATTGACATATGTCAAATTTTTTCTACTGATACTAACTTTTGTGTTCTTGTTTTGTGATAATTTTTCCCACAAAAAAAAAAAAAAAAAAAAAAAAACGAGGAAGAACTTGTTCCCAGGTTTCGCTCATGGAACATGAATAAGTCATGCTTAGTTGAAGATTGAACCATCGATTACTGGGCATTTATCAGTTTGGATAGAAGTGTGTCTTGGCTAGCAGATGATTTAATTGCTGCCTTATCTCATAAATGTCAAGAACTTAGCATGAGCAGGGCATCCACAACTATGGTTTCCTCTTACTATGGTAGGAGTGAAGAGCTTGAAGGTCCACAACTGGAGTGATGCTTAACTACTGTATGTACAAGAGCATCCAAGGAGATATCTGCAAGGGATAGTTCTGGAGGAGAGGGGATCTGCCATTCAAAAGATCTCATCAGTGGACCATCAACACGGACATCCATCAACAATGGTCCATCCCAAACGCCAAGTGTACAACATGAAGAGATGAACATCCATCGACCTTCTCCATGGTAAGCATCTTTACTTTGGACACATCATAGCCATAATAGCGTAGGAAACCTCTTCGTCGGCATACCCTTGAGCACTTAGCTCAAGAGCCCCAATTTTTGCACCATTCTTCTTCCAATGCATTTCCCAAGTAAACATTCATAGGGCTACATTACAAGGCCGTGCACAAGGCACATATTTTCCTCAACCCAGGCACGAACACACTTACCCATCATTCATTATGGGTTATGAGTAGTTGGCATGACTGCTCTCAACATCATCTTTGGAAGAGCTAGCGGACGTCATGGGAACAACATCCATACCTAGGAAGCAATTCGAAGCTAGTAGTTGCTCTAACTCGATCTTGACAACCTCTTTTGAGCAACTCGCGATTTTTGAGAGCTCACAACGACGCATTCATGCTGCAATTCATGAAAGAAGCACATACCAAGGGACTACGACTTGCAAAGGCTTGCAGTGACACATGAAGAACCGGACAACCAACACTACCAAATTTGGAAGATAGACGGCTCTCGTTCATACAGAATGGATACTACCTCTCAAAGCACTACATGGAACAACCACTACAACAAGGGTCTGTCAGGGACGACAGACTCGAGAGGGGGGGGAGTGTTGGAACTCAAAGTCAAGCACAAGCATGGAAGCACATCAGAAAGGTGGAAACACACAAGAAGAAGGAGCACGTAGGGAGCTCCATGAAGTAACTGTCAACTTTTCATAAGAATCCCCTACAAAAATAGTGATTTCCATCACTAAAATCATTGTAAATACCATTTTCTATTTTGGTAGCTCCATTTTTTGCAAGCCGAGGAGTCCTCGAGCTTGAGGAGCATTAGAAGTACCATCGTACCAATTTTCATAATTTTTAGACTCCGTTTGAGCCCTCAAATAAGCCCTGGAACCTAATTTTTAACTAGGCCGGACACTAGGTCTGGACAGGACCAAAACTAGTTAAAAACCTATAAAAAGAGCTAGAGAGCTCATTTTAGGGGTTAGCTTCTTGTAGATTTCAGTTTTGTAATAGATTTCTTTTTGTAATCAAAATCCTTCCATTGTTCCTCTCTTTGATCTTACCGTGTGCGCGTGTGTGTGTATGTGTGTGCATATTTGTGTGCTTTCACTCACGCACTTGTGCCTTCACTTGCTCATGGTCTTCAAACCGGTCCTCACGTCTCCGCGGATTGACAAGTAAAGGAGGTGGTGCTTACGCTTGAGCTACACATGCCTCACATATGTATGTCATATGTTGACCTGCAACATTAGGCAATCCAAGCACTGAACTATTGTTAATCATATCCTTTATACCTCTTTCATTGAAATGTCAAAACCTTTTGTGCCAAAGATCTAACTCAGAGATCTTATGTCCTCCATAAGTGAACAAGGCATGACCAACATTACCTTGAATCTTCAATGTGAAGAGTCTTGCTTCTTTCTTCCCTGAAACAATTTGTTTATACCCATTGCTAGTGTCTTCCACAAACACTCCATCATTAGTGAACCTTACTTCATAACCTTTTTCAACAATTTTCCCTACACTTATCAAATTCTTTGGAATTGTAGGAACATACAAGACCTTACTCAGAAGAGTACTTCCATCCTTGGCCTTCACTAATCCAATTGACTTCACATTGTGTTTTGTGTTATCACGTGTTTGAACTACATGATTAGTTACCTTATTTTCCAAATCAGTCATCAAGGCTATGTTACCACTCAGGTGATTGCTACATCCTGAGTCAATGTAGAAGACTCTTTGGTCTACACTTTGTCTTTCACAAGTTGCATTCATAATCAAGGTTGAATCTTCCTTTTGATCTGAAGCATAATTGTATTAATTATTGTTGTAGGATTGATTTTGGAATCCTCTACCTGCATCTCTTCCAAAGTAACCTCTACTATCTCTACCTCTGAAATTACCTCTTTGGTTTCTACCACCTCTTCCTTTTGAATTAAAAAAGCTTTCACTCCATCTTTATTGTTTCTGCCTCTTCCTCTTCCTTTGCCACCTCCTCTTCCTCTTAGGAAGTTGGCTTGACTAGTTGTACCTTCATCTTCATTTGCTTGTTGCTTGCCTTTGCTATTCTTCTTCTTATCCTTTGAATGCATTACTTGACCTGCACTCTTATCACCATCACCTTTGACATCCTGCTCAAAAGTTAGCATGTGTCCTAGCAACTGATTTAAATCAGGAGTGAAATGATCTAGTGACAATTCAGTAGACAAAATGAATGGCTTCCATTTCTCATCTCCTCTCAAACCTATGAGGATTTGCCTTACCAATTTATCCTCCTCTATATCTTCATCAACTGCTCCTAATGCATCTGCAATGTCCTTCATCCTTGTTAGATAATCAGAAATGTATTGAGAGGCCTTCTTCTTGAATGTGGTAAACTTTTCCCACAAAGATGCTTTCCTTGACTTTGTAGTGTTTTGGAAATGCTTCTCCAAGCATTCCATATATCACTTGAACTTTCAAGACCTCTAATATGAGGTAGCAAGTAGTCATTGACTCCCTTATAGATACTGCTCCTTGCTTGAGCATCCTTCTTCATCCAAGTCTTCAAATCTGAGAGTTCATCCCTAGTTGGAACACTAGGAGCTTTGAACTGTGGTTTTTCTTCTTCACTTGTGATGTAACTATCAAATCTTTGCTCATGAGATGAGCTTCCATCCTTATTGACCATGCTGGATAGTTTTCTCTATCCAATTTCTCTATCTGAAGAGAATCTCCCATCCTTTCTTCATCTGTGTATTAAATTCTTCAAAATTTATGAGAAATAAGTGTACCTTTACTTTGAATGAAGTTCCTTTTGATCTTCTTGGTAACTTCAGGCCTCCTTCTCAAGCTTTCCCTTCACGCTTTCACCTTTTGAACCTTCAAGTGTTGATTTTTGTATGACTGCAGCAGTCGGAGTCCTCCTTTCTTCAATTTTGATGATTTCTGCTCTGATACCACTGATGGAGAGTGTTAAGCTCCAAAAGAAAAAGCTATCCTGATGTTAGAGCACCTCTATATCAAGAAAAACTCAAAACCTTTACCAATTTGGAGGATCAATACCAGATTACCAAAATTTTGAACTAACTGTGAAGAGAGTCACTACTCAGAAAGTCTGCTTCACATAACTCACTCATTGATATGTGTAAAGTTTTTTATAAAACTTTGCAGAAGGTGTCGACTATAGATTGCGCACCTTCTCCAACTTAAATTATCTCAAATGATTCAGTAAATCTTGAGAAATGAATCAAACAGTTCACCTATGTTTGAAATTGTTCTTTTCTATAGTTGACTTTGAAACCTATAACTTCTAAAGCATGGTTCTCTCAAATTACAACGCGTTTATTCAAATGCTTTTAGCCATAAGTAGATTACCTTCCAACTTAAAGAATGAGTGTTTGCTTGCTCAAAACTTTACACTGTGGAAGGAGAACTGACCAAAACATCAGTATCAAATTTTGCACCTATTGCAACTTCACTTCTTCACATTTACACATGTAAATGTTCCTACTCTCAATTCTCTCAGCCTGATCACAATTAGGATCTGAAAACTGGTACAAAGGTCAATCAACTATAGACTTAGACTTGTACAAAAGCATTTCACAAAAGATTAAACACAAAAGGAGTACTCAACAAAAGATCGAGTGTAATATTTCTTTTTCGCTGAAAAATTTTACAACTCGATGAGAGAGAAATCTTCCTCACTTCTAAAATGTCTGATGACTTCTAATTCTTCTCATCTCATGCTCTCTCATCCTTGCCCTGAATTTTTACTTGTATATATAGGCATATATGTACAAGCTCATGACCATACAAAAGGTATAAGTGAGCTAACTATAAGTTTAATGTACATATATATACAAGTCTTCATTTTCTGAATGTGCACTATCTTCAGGCTTCATAAACTAATTTTTTCTTCAATCTTTGACTTCAATCCATAATCTAAAACATCAATTGGTGATTGAATTGCACCAACATTATTGACCAAATATAATAAAGTTTGATGATCAGTGAAAAACTTGAACTTGTTGGCCAATAGATAGTGCCTTAACTTCTTTATGACATATACCATGCCTAAGCCTTCTCTCATGGTTGTGGTATAGTTACGTTCAGCTGTGTTTAGTTGTCTGCTAGCATATGCTACAGGCAAGTCTAGATTTCCTTCACCTGTGGCTTGTGCTAGCATACATCCTATTGCATAATTGGATGCATCTACATGGACATTGAATGTTTTATTCCAATCAAGAGTGGTCAGTATTGGTGTTGTACACAAACATCTCTTCAGCTCATGGAAGGAATTTTCGCATTCATCGTTCCACTCAAAATTTGTCAACAACGCATAAAGAGGTTTAGCTATGTTCGCATACATGTGGATAAACTTGCAGTAATATCCACAATGGCTCATAAAGGATTGTACATCGTTAACATTCCTTGGCCTTGGCAACTCCGCTATGGCTCTTACTTTTTCCTCATCTGTAGATATTCCATTCTTAGAAACAATGTGACCTAAGATTTTACCTTGTCGTACCATGAACACACACTTCTCTGGGTTCAGATGCACTCGATATTCTCTACACTTGTTGAAGATCTATCTGAGCTCAGGGATATGGTATCTTCTTTCTTGGGAATGAGCACATAAATCATCCACATATACTTCTAAGCTCTTTTGCAAGAAATTTTTGAAGACATGACACATGAGCCTTTGGAATGTTGCAGGTGCATTGGTGAGTCCAAATGGAATCACATGAAATGCAAAGATTCCCCACTTTGTGGTGAAGGCCATTTTATGTTGATCTTCTGGGACAATGGCTACTTGGTTGTTACCTGAAAATCCATCAAGGAAGCTATAGACTTCCTTGATTGCAACACACTCCAATAAATGTTGAGTGATTGGAAGCGGATAGCTATCTCTGATTGTAGCAGCATTAACTTTTTTTATGGTTAGTACACAATCGTAACTTTCCATTCTTCTTGGGCACCACTACAATGGGGGACACCCATTTAGTGTGCTTGATCTCATAGATAAATCTAGGTTCAATCAACCTGTCAGTTTTATCTTTAGCATAAGTTTCATTATATGTGTAGGGCTTTTGTTTGGTGGGCTTGGCATTAGCCGTCATGGGAATCATATGAGAGCATATTCTTGGATCTACCCCCTTGAGGTCTCTATAGGTCCATGCAAACACATCCCTATATTCCCTTAATAGAGTGACAAGCTCTACTTCTTCCTCTGCACTTAGGTCTTCCCCTATGTACATACATCACTCTTCATTCTCTTCAATGGTTAATACAACTTTTTGGCCTTTTCTTTATTATCATATGCTTCTCCTGTGATGGCCTCTCTCTTAGGCATTCATATCAAAATTTTCCAGTCTTCAACTTCATATTTCTTCAAGTTTTTTGGTACCTCAAACAATGATTCCTCCTCTTCTTGTTTTAGTGCTTGTCTTTTCTTTTTCTTTTGACCACCTTCACTTCCATCCTTTGAATTTAGAGTTTTAATGCTCATGAGTGGACCTTCTTCTTTTTGGGTAAATACTGCTACATTTCCTTCTTCTTTTTGGGTAAATACTGCTACATTTTCTAGATAGTGCTTCTCTAAATTAAAACAACTATCCATCAGAATGGACTTTACATCAGCATCATCCTCTTCTTCTTCTATGACCTCATTAGAGTCACACTCTTCTAGCAATGGTTTGCATATGAACAAAGATATATCATAACCTTCCTCATCACAATGAGGCGTCTACTGTTCTTCATTGACAACAATTCCCATGGTGGCTAAGATTTATGCCCAACCATGAGGCTCAAATTCCTCATCAGGAAAGATCATCGGTGTGTAGGCTGGGTCTCTAACCGGTCTATCTCCTTGAGAAGTCCCTTCTTCTCTCGCTTTAAGGTGTCCTTCCTCTTCCTATGCGACTTTGCACATCCACAAGTGACTATCTTCGTGCATCCAGGATGGATCAGAAGAACTTCTAGAATGCACAGAGATTATATCTTCTTGTGCCTTGTGGATAGGATTCCACTGTAGGGGTGGTACATCTCTGAAGGTATAATCTTTTAGATTCATCTTGGTTGTGATCCCTAAGTGTTGCAAGTACAAGGATTTGGTTCCCCAATCTTGTACTATGTGCAATTGTCGTAGGAAATGTCTTCCTAGGATCATCTCATAGACATTATTTTTGCCAAAGTCACATATAGCAAAGGTGTGTTCAAACTCTACACCACAAGTGGTTAGAGTGATCCCTTCTAGCAATCCGAAAGGTCTTTCAATATGGCCGTCAACCATTTGAAGCTTCATTCTAGTTGGTCTTAATGTGGGTTTACCCCATTGCTTCCCAAAGGAGGTGGTCGTAATCGCAACACCATCACCTGAATCTAAGATAGCTTTGGTTGTGTAACCTTGGTAGGTGATTGGAAGATAAGTATTACCTTCTTCACCTTCACTCATGTCCCCTATTTTGTCTAGAGGTATCTCTGGTACTTTCTGGTTAGAGCCTGCTTTCGACACATGGGAACCAAGTTCAGGAACTTGATTCGCCACATGTTTGCATAGCTCACGTTTTACTTTGAGCAGCTCTTCTAAAGTGAGATGACATTGAACCTTAGTGTTCTTCACGACTTCAGTGTCTCTTGGAACCACTCAGTCTTCATTTCTTATCAGTATTGTGGGAGCTCTGATCCGAAGAGATTCAAATTCCCATGGGCCCATGAATTGTGGAAATTCTTGTAAAGAATTAGATTCAGAATTTAATTTTTCATCTTCTTGTTGCTCTACTTGGTCTCTGTAAATAGATGGAATGTCTTGGGGAAATCGGTCATGAAGTTCATCAATCTCAGGAATAGGAGGGGGATTACCCTTCTCCTTGGCCCATTTCTCTTCTTGTATTTCCCCTAAGAACTCTTGAGAGTACTACTGAATTGAATGAGGTGTTCCATCATTCATGGAATCAGAAACATAAACTTTTGTTGGTGACAATTTTTCTCTTTCAACCACTGGTTGAGCCTGTGGAGGTAAAGAAGCTTGTGGCTTGTTTACTAACTGCTCTAGTCTTTCTAGTAAGCCTTGGGAATGCAAATTTAGTTTGACAAAGTTTGTCTGATTGAACAATGGATTGACCTCGAGCATAGTTTGAGCTTGCTCTACCATTTTCATGCACATTTTTGCTCATTCAATTTCTAAAAATGCTCTAGGATAACTCTTGTCTAGATTTGCAACTGTTGTCCCTTCTTGAAGTTGAGCCTGGTAGGCCTTGAACATCATGTCCAAGCCTTCAAGGGTTGCATCTGCAAGAATAGACCCTGGTTGTGGTCTATTTATAGTGGCTGATGGGGTGGGATGAAGTGGAGTGGATGGAATTTTGGCATGCAAGGGGTTTTGAGATGCAATGTCTGCTATTTTTGTTTTTGCATCTTTTAGGCTTTCTTCTAGTTCAGATAGCTTTTTATTCCACTTACGATTGGCCTTCTCCTTGGTGCCCTTCCATGTTCTTGTTTTCCTGTTACTAGGCTCTCATTATTCACATGGCTCTGATTGCTTAGATGGCTTAGCCTGTTGTCTAGCTTCTGCCCTAGTAATTGCCTGTATAGGAGCCACATTACTACTGCTTGAACTTGAATCCACCACTAAGCCTACCACATTAATGGGTGTAACCTTGGGCACACTAGAGGGGTTCCTAGGACAATCTCTGGGGAGATGTTCTTTGCCATGCTCAAGATAAAAGCCTTGTATTGTGATGTTCTATCCTTGTCCTAGAGCCAATGGGTGGGGACATTCACGAATGAAATAGTCACCCTGACATCTAAAACATGGTCCTTTAGGGGCTTGTGGTCTCATTTGTCTCAATTGGGCCCTAGGGTTAGGATTCATATACATGAAATTAGAGTATTCTAGCTCCCAATATGGTTCCATAGGTGGTGCCTCGTACTAATACAGAGAAGTCTCACTATGCTTAGGTGACTCTGTGTAATAAGCTCGTGGACTATCTTCATGGGTGTAGTCAGAACTATGAGCATGAGGGTCATTTTATGAGACCAAAGGGTTTATTGACACTAATGCTCTATTAGGGTTCTCCTCTGGCACTGCATACTTAACTCGAATCACATTGGCAGGAGGTGGTGGTTGGTTTCCTAAGACTGATTGTGGCCTATATGGTACCTGATATTGTTGTTGGTATTGAGGTTGATATTGTTGTTGTGGCCTATAATACGACTATTGGTACTGGTTTTGATACGTACCCTGTTGGTAAGGTTGCTAGTAAGTTTGTCTAATAGCCTGCCTATTGTAGGGACAATCTTGAGTTGTATGGTTTGTGTATTTTCTCTCAATAGAGCAATATGGAGCATTCATTTCCCTCACGTTCTGGTTTTGCATTGGGCAGATGTTAGCCATGTAGTCTCCTCTGCAAGTATAACATCACTTCAATGAGGTGACCCTTGGTGTCTGTCTATTATGAACTCCTAGCTTCTTGGCAACCTGTTCAACTATCTCATCTATCTCAGTGGATGTTCTAGAGGTATGACTAGTAGAATTGTCAGAATCCTTATAGAGTTTGCACAATTCTAAATCCTCACCCAAATTGTCTTCTATGTTAATACACATTCACACACACTCTTCTATGGATCTAGGCTCTTTCAAGTACAAATATGATCTTAACTTGTTGCTTAGTAAGCCATCTAAAAACAAGGCCACTTGTTTGGCCGGTGTGGGTAATTCTAGAATAGGGCATCTTTCTAAGTATTGTATGATCCATTTGCCTGCAAGTCGAACTGTTTCTTGGGGTGTTTGCTTGAAGTTGTGGATCAAGGATGATGTGTTAAAGCTACTCGAGGAACACATAAGTGTAACAGTAATAGCTCTTATTTGATTAGAATAAAATAAGGTTTAATCCAAAGATCCAAGCCAAAATTACCTTTAATTAAGTGGGAGTGTCAACCGGATGGTATGGGACATGTATGTTTAGCGACTTAAGTAGATTTAGTGGTATGAGACATCAAATTTATGGGTAATCCAAACTTGAAACTTTGCAATATTTGTTCAACAAGCTTGGAGGAAATCTTAAAGCTCTCAATAGTTCTTTTAACCAGGGGGAACAATAAAAGATTGAAAATAAACTCTTTCAAATTCTATTGAAAGATCAAAATTTTCAATATAACCTGAGGTAATTTTCAAGGACCAAAACTCTTAAGGAGGGGAGAAAGTCCCCAAGAACTTGTATCTTATGTCTTAAAAAGACCAAAGAAGGTGTTTTAAGGTAAAAGATATGTAATAAATAGATAAAGTTGAAGTACTTACTCATATGCTAGTGCTTCATTGCTTTCATTACGTCTTCCAACCTAGATTCTCAAAGAACCTCAATGCAAGACTAGAAGACTTTGATACACCATAAGGATTATACAAATCCTAAGTGGATTAGGAAAAGAAGTTGGATGAGCTGCAAAGCATAATCCTAAAGGTATCTTGATGCGTCATGGGATAACACAACATTAATTTGTGGGTTCCAATAGATGATGTCTAAGGAAAATGGTTTCTTATATGAAGCATAAAAGTCAAATCCCCAAATAAAACCCATAGGTAAAACATTGAACCTAAGATTTAGAAAAGGGATCTAATGGAGAAAAACCTAGTCTTATCTCTTATTTTGGCTAAAGAAGAGAAGAAAAACCAAAAGACTCTGATAAAAATTCACTAAGAGTATTATTTCGGTAAATAACCTTTCTATAAAGTTAGCTAAGATCAGAAAGATGAGTCACACCACATTGAATGGTAACGAGATATTTAACTAAGATTATAAGTGGTGTATCCACAAATATTTAATATCAGAAAGATGAGTCACACCACATTGAATGGTTAACCAAATATTTAAGTAAGATTATTTATCCAAGCACCTTAGTCCTTGCTCTCATGATTTGGTACCATAATAGAGAGCATTAAAAAGGGAAAGGGAAGGTGAGAAATCATAGAGACATAGTTATGTGGATTGGATGAAGAACCCATTGGGAGGGACAATGGGTATTGAATCCCATTGAGTACTTTTTCTTCATGGCTAGAAGAAAAAGGCACTCATGATCCAATGGAATAGGGTAAGAAGATAATGTCTAGTAATAGGCATCTTCTTCAATTATCCTCTCAAAGGGAAGAAGAATTCTTCTAACAAGATACTAAAGGATCTATCTCTCATAGAGACTTAGAAATGAAGAAAGGATCAAATTCTTGAGTTTGAAGGTAAACTTCAAAGGATGAAGCTCTAAAAGCTTCATCCCAAAGTATGACTTGAAATTTAAGGAACCTAAAAATGATCTAGACCAAGCTTGAAAGAAAGCTCAGAAAGATTATCTTTTGAATACTTGATAGTTCAAGTCAACGAGAAGAATTAGAAAGATCTAGATATAATGTCAACATAGGACATCTTAAAACAGATTTAGAATATAAAAAGAGAGAGTTCTAGAAGAATCAAGAAGACCTTGATCCAACTAAAGATCCATAAGGATTAAGTGATGAAGAAATGGTTGGAGTAATTTGATTCTACTTGCGACCTTAAAGATAACATGATCTTTTACACTATTGAGTTCCCACCTTGGGACATAGTTATAAAGATCTTAATCTTTTTGGAAGAACAAGTAAAATAGATTTCAAATAATTGGATTTTTCAATAAAATGGGTTCTAGTCCCTTAAAGTGGATTCTCAAAACTATGTAAAGTTTTGAAAGAATATTGAACCCACTTTTTGTAAGCTATTCAAATTCTCTCTAAAGATAAAGAGGATGTTATATCCTCTTTAAATTAGATAATCCACCTATACCATTCTATTGGTTGGGTAGGGATTATAAAATGAAATTCCATATTCCCCTCTGTTTAGATTTATTGGAGGCAAATTGCAAACAAACTCCACCCAAAGTATAAAGTATGTATACATCTAAGAGGAAGTGATTTGGGCAAGTATTATGAAGGATTCATCTTCCTTTTAGAACAAGCTAGATTCTGACTTGAGAGATGAATCTAATAAGGAAACCTTAAGAAGCATTCATCTAGTTTGCTAGGTTCGTGCACAAGTGGTGCAAAGAGATGGACCAAGGTAGCAATTTAGCTTAAGTCACTTTGAATCTAGCTAGTTTACATGTTTGAGCTATGGAGACCCAGATGACACATGGCTCAAACAAGGAAATAGGCAGGGATGTTCTGTTCCACCCTTTTCATTCTTTCCATACTTTACATTCAGATCTTTTTCGTATGCAAAACTAGATAGAAGTTTGAATGATTGGGGTAGGGAATTAGACCACACATGGACTCTCCTATTTTAAAATTCATCCGGGATAGAAATCACCCTTTTGAACAAAGAGGCAAATTAGAGAGATGAAGGACATGATCCTTGAGATTGATCATGGGGCATGAAGGAATACCCCAAGGTATAGATCTCCACTTATTTTCGAGGACAAAAGTGCTTTTAAGGGGGGGAGAATGTTCTATAATTCCATGGGTCTAAGTGGTAGAACCCTTGGGTATCTAGGTGTGAAACCCTTGGGATTTACGGTTTATTTACCCCTTTTATATGGGTCTTAAACCATAGGACTAATTCTCTAAGGTTGAGTACCTTAGGCTTGATTGGAAGCTTCTCCTAGCCATTTTTTTTGTACATGAGAGCTTGGAGAGTCTTCTTTTAGAAGCCATGTGATTTCCTAAGCTTGGAAACCATGTGAATACCTTAGAGACCCATGTGATGGAAGGTACACATGTCCCCTTGAGAGGGAATTATCCCTTTAGACTTGGAGCTATGTATTGGAGGGGTTGGTTGGGTGGAGAGTGCATCTCTCTTCCTAGTGTGAGTCTAGTTAGTTAGTCTTCTTAGTTTTTTTGTGGAAGCTATGGAGCTACCACACAACATATGCACTTCTCTTAAGCATAAACTTTGGCAATGAGTCTAGCATTATATGTGCAAACTCTTCCAACACACTCACATTTCAACTTGTGTATGCATTTAGTTACAATGTCCTCTTTTCTAGGAGGCAAACGCATAAAGATGAAGTACCATTCCATTGGGTGTGTGAGTGGGTGAAGAAGCACGAATAGAAGTACGCATAGGAGCGAACAAGGAGATCAAATCACAGAGACATGCGATGGAGCTCTATTTTGATAGATGATTAGTGATATGAGAATAAGTGAAGTGAGAGCTATAAGTGCATCCCTAAGTAAAAAGTACTGCCACATATGAGAATATCATATATATGTGGTTACATGAGAAAAAAAAACCTTTAATTGAGACTAGAGTAAAAATTGCCCATGTATAAGGAAAATTTTCACATCAAAGCTACTTGAGGGACACATAATTGTAACATGACCCCCCTTGGAGCAATGATGTGAACACATACAAGGAGTGACAGATCAACCCCCATAAGGTAATAAACCTAAAGCTTTGTGAAAAGCTTCAAACTCTTCCCATGGAAGAGCTTTGGTGAATATGTATGCCACATTATCTTGTGTAGGCGCATATACCGAATCATTATCTCCAACATGAAGGTGCTTTATGACATAATGATAATCAACTTCAATGTGTATGAAATGCAAAATTTCTTGCAACTACCAATGAACTCTGATTACTAGTGAGAATATACACAGATGCATTTATCTCCATGCATAGATCCATCAATAGGCATCTCAGTTATATACACTCCATTGTAGTTGTGAATATTATTGTGTACTTGGCTTCACAATTCAATGTGGTGTAGGTTGCTTCTTACTCAACCAAGACAATGATCCTACAATGAAAAAGAAATTACCACTAGTGGACACCCACGTATCATAACAACTAGCCCAATCACTATTTGTAAAAGCATGCAAGCATGGTTGAACATCTCTGCAATGAAAGAGACCCAACTCAAAGTGCCTTTTGAGATATCTAAACACATGTTTTATTGCTTGCCAATGCTTATTGCCAAGGCTATGCATAAATCGACTCAACTGGGAAACTGCATACTATATATCCAGCTGTGTTACATGCATATATCAAACATCACATAGCTTATTGATAAAGATAAGTATCAAATGCATCACGTGCATCCTCAATTGAAAACCTAAATCTTTTTTCACTAGTGTTGAGATAGCTTGCAATCCTCAAAACCAAAACATTATTTTTGCACATAACCTTTTGTAGTCTAGCTTTGTAGTGATCAATGCACCATCCAACTTTCTTTTAATCTTGTAAACCCACTTAGTACTAACTCATAACTCTCAAGTACAGTTTTGGTGAATGGAATCCAATTCTAATTGTATTGCGCTCATCCAATTTGAATCATCACATGCAGCTTCAAAAGTGAGTGGCTCCCCAATAGGGTTCTTTGTTTTTGTCAAGAAGTATGATCCATCTAGAGCCTCAAAAGAGAGTTGCTTTAGGAGTGAAGAGTTATAACGCAATAATACATAGCTAGAGAAGAGGAAAAGTATGAAGTATTTTGATGGTGATGCACCACATTGGGCTCTCCTCTTTGAGAGCTCCACGATGATATCCTCGAAGGAGAAAACTAATCTCCAAGTGCCGCACACAGTATTCCACACAAAGGCTGCAAAATACGTAGAAAAACACAATACACAAGGAGCACGAACACAAACTTCTTAGGTGTTACAAATGTGGTCAAACTTATAGTATGTGGCTGACCAGACCACTACATGTTTTATTAAAGAATATATACAAAAGTGTCCGGTGGCCATTTGGCCTTTCAAATGGACACTAACGGTAACAATCTACCACTAAAGGCCAATATGGGCAAAGTAACTATGGGAGAAAAATGAAGAATGATAAAAAATACCTGAGTGTAAGTATGCAAACTATACCTCCCACCTGATGGGCATGTTACACAGCATACAAGTGATTATGTAAGATCATGAATCAAGTAACCCCCATCAAGCGACAATAGTGTTGAAAGCTATCTTGTGGTAGAGCTTTAGTCAAAGCATCTGCAACATTATCTTGAGTATGAACCTTCTCAAGAATAATGCACTCAGTGGCTAAGAAATCTCTAATGAAGTGATACCTCACCTCAACATGCTTGGTCTTTGCATGATAGACTAGAATATTATCCAAAGCAATGGCACTCTGACTATCACTGAGCAAATACATGTTGAGGCAGACCCATATCAAATGCAAGATGAGAAAGCCACAATGCTTCCTTATGTAATAAAGTAAGTGTATGATCTAAGGGTCCGATCAATTCAGATAGATCTGAAATCGGACACCGTTTGGTCACTCATGTGTATGGCCAAAGCTCTCGAGACTAGACTTAAGCATAAGTTCATGTACTCTCTTAAACAAGTGATCCATTTAGACTAGTGGTTAAGTCTCATGGTTGTGAAAGAGGAGGTCTTGGGTTCAGCCCCCATGGGGAGCATGGGGAGAGAGTTTTGTCCAAGGAGCTCTAGAGCCTTCTCACTCAAGTTAACATGAGTTAACTTGAGTTAACTTGAGTTTAGTGAGACTTAACTCAAGTGTCAAGTACACGAACCACTAGTGGACTCTAGTGGAAGGTACTAAAGTAGTGGCCGAGATCACTCCAACCCCTAGTAAACTCTAGTGGAAGATATTAAAGGAATGGTCGAGATTGCACATGCACTTGTGGACTTTAGTTACATTTGTGGTCCTTGTTGATTCGAGCAGCTATATATATAGGCATAAGTTTGGGAGGAGAGTCATCTCTCTAGCGCGTGGTGGTTGTAATTCTTAGTTTCTTGCATTGGTATCAGAGCTCTAGGCAAGCTTCCATGGTGACCTTGGTGGTTCATCATCATCCCTAATGTAGAGCTTCCATGGAGATCTTTGATAGCTCATCATCTTTTTCATAAGTTTTCATAGAGACCTTGCTCTCATCATCTTCCTCGAGCCTTCCTAATATGCTGTCGTTCGCAAAAATTATTCTCGCTTTTTCGGTTATGTTTGCAAGAGTGTCTTCTCTTTGAAACAATGTTTAGAGAAGCAAAGGCATTCTATATCTTGATATTGTAGATTCCTTCAGCCATCGGGTTCTGAACCCATTACCATATGATTCCTGCTTCAATCGTGATCCTGTAGTGCCAATGTGAACGCGAGATCAGAATCTATAAGTGGAGCATATGGGTTGTGTGACTCAACCAGCTGAACGAATTCAATAGCAAAAGGGGAGTCGTTTCTAAAATCTCACGTGTTTCTTTTTCGTGCCTTGGTACGATTGTCTAGCATTTCTTGACGCAAAAAAGGAAAAATGACAGAGACCGACCTCCATCACAGGCTCAAAGATTGTCTGCTACGCAAAGCAAAAGGAATCACTTCCCAGGTCAAAGGCCCAAACCAGATTAGACCCAAGACCAGAGGGAACGATAACACTTTGTGTAATCATGCAAGCGCTTCATTATATATATTTGTATTTGTCGGATGTCTCCGATTCTAGAGAAGGAGGAAAAAGGATTTTCTTTCTTGAATAGTTGTGTAAAGTGTTCCCGAGTATCAAATTCCCACCTCATAACATTAGGCCTTAAGCTCTTTGAATCTCACGCTATCCAGAGAAGCTTCTGGTGGATGAAGTTCTCTGATATCTTGTTCGTGCCTCGATCGAGTATCTTGTTGATTACCCTTTATCATCATGCACGAGCTTTTAGCACTCAAAAATTCATGTGTAATGTTAGGTTTTACCTGAGTGGGAATAGCTACGGCAAATTCCAAAGCTGTGCCACATTATGTGTGTAGAGATGCACACGCTTCGATTCTGTAGCAAGAGGATAGATCAGAGCACGAACGTTCTCTTCCATCTGAGCAAAAGCAAATTATCTTAACCATCTGTCAGAGGCCAAGACTCGGACCCAAGACTTCCTCTTTCACAACCTTCAGACTTAACCACTAGGCTAAGTGGATCACTTGTTTAAGAGAGCACATGGACTTACACTTAAGTCTAGTCTCGAGATCTTTGCCATACACATGAGTGTCCAAACGGTGTTTGATTTCAGATCTATTTGAATCAATCGAACCCTTAGACCATAGACTTACTTTATTACATTAATGCAACAGAGTTCCACAATATCAGATTACAAATGAACGAGTACTCACCTCCCAGTTGTATGCCTCTATATATAGCGGCTTGAATTGACCAGGACCACAAATGTAATTAAAGTCCACAAGTGCATGTGCAATCTCCTCCACTCCTTTGATACCTTCCACTAGAGTCCACTCGTGGTTGGAGTGATCTTGTCCATTGCTTTAGTACCTTCCACTAGAGTCCACTAGTGGTGATTGTACTCACCACTCGAGTTAAGTCTCTCTAGACTCAAGTTAAGGTGAGTTAACTTGAGTTGGAAGGCTCTAGAGCTTCTTAGGAAAAATTCTCTCCCCATGCTTCCCATCAGGGTTGAACCCAAGACCTCCTCCTTCACAACATTGAGACTTAACCGCTAGGCTAAGTGGTTTACTTGATTATGAGAGCACATGAACTTATGCTTGACTCTATTCTTCAGATCTTTGGTCCTACACATGAGTGACCAAACGGTGTCCGATTTCATATCTATTTGAAGTGGCAAGACCCTAGACCATAGAATTACTTTATTACATTCTTTCCCCCTTGGGAAAAATTTTTGTTCTAAAAAATAAAGCTATATACAGTATCCATAGGCAACTCCCGAGCCTCACGTTCTAATATCAAAAGAACATGAGCATTTATTCAATCCGTTATCCACTTAGATCTTGAAAGTAGAAAACCCTATCTATCATTGTCCAACTTAAAACTAGAAAGTTGGAAAACTTCGCTGAATTGTGGAAACTTTTTCCCATGTTGAATTTTCTTCAGTTCCATCCTTCCATTTTACTAAGCACTATTCGTACAAGTGACTTCTTGTACGTTTATCTTAGGTGCGAAGTATCTTTCAGGTTCATGAGGAACTGTTTCACTTACGGGAAATGGAAGAATAACCTGATGTCCAGCTAGATTATCTAAATTTGTTAGACTCTTTCTCAATCGGCTAACATGGAACACTGCATGAATCCAACTATCTTCTGAAAGTTGTAATTCATAAGCCCATAAGACAACTTTCTTGGTAATTGGAAAAGGACCGCAATATCTAGGCGACAACTTGGCACATTGATGAGTCAAACTTTTCCGACCTTCCAGGAACACAAAGATAAACTTGATCACCAACCTGAAAAGTAATATCTCTTCGCTTAGGATCTGCATAAGCCTTTGCACAATCTTGAGCTTTCTTTAAGTTTTCTTTTGCTATCTTAAGCTTAAAGTTCATGTCTTGAAGGAATTCTTGAGTTGCTTTAACTTGTTCATTTTGAAGTCCTACTGCATATGGAGACCTAGGCTCGAACCCATACATCAATATGTATGGACTAAATTCAGTTCATGAATTCTTGGCACTATTATAGGCAAACTCAGCTAAAGGAAGATAGTCTTCCCAATCAGTCTGTTTGGAAGTAATATAAGCTCTGAGTATGTCTTCCAAAATTTGATTGACTTTCTAGATTTGTCCATCCATCTGGGGATGTTCGGCTGTACTTAAACTTAGTTTAGTTTCAAGTCTACTAAAGACTGCTCACCAAAAATGACTTGTAAATCGAGCATCCCGATCAAAAACTATGTCTACTGGAAGACCATAGAGTCTATAAAGTTGATTTACAAATATCTTTGCAAGTTCTAGAGTCTTATATGTAGTCTTGGATGGAATAAACTGAGCGATTTTAGTCAATCGATCAACTACAACCCAAATTGAATCAAAGCCTTTCTGAATGCGGGGTAACCCTGAAATGAAATCCATGGAGATACTTTCCCATTCACCTTTGGGAATCTCCAAAGGATGCAGCAATCCTCCAACTTTAAGTCATTCAAACTTATTGACTTGACATTTATGGCACTTAGATACATAGTTTTTAACATCTCGATGTAAACTAGGCTGATAAAAATGTTGTTTAACTAACTCATAGGTTCAATTAATCCCAGGATGTCAAGTACTTGGAGCATTGTGGCATTCGAAAAGTACTTGATTTCGTATGTTCAGAAGACTTGGGACACAAACCTTACCTTTATAAAGCAAATATTCATCTTGGAGAGAATAGTGTTTAAAATTTCCCTCAGAAGTACTTGCTTCATTTATTTGAGCTTGATCAATTGCCTTCCATGCTTGATTGTAGCTTAGATCTTCTTTATAGCTTCCTTTCAAAGTTGAAATAAATTCACTTTGAATTTGTACAAAAGTCAGGTTGTTCAGCATAGACATCCGACTTAAGTCATCTGCCACTGCATTAAAATTTCCTTTCATGTACCTTAGTTCATAATTTAACTCTTGTAACTATTCGGCCCATCTAGCTTTTCTACCTCTCAAGTCCAGTTAGTTTGCAAACCACTTCATGCTCTCTTGATCAAAGACATGGTTAACTTTGATCCATATAGGTAATGGCGCCATTTCTTCATTGCATTTATTATAGAAAACATCTCTTGCTCAAAGGTAGAGTATTTTGTTGAGCAGGAGTTAGCTTTCTACTTTCAAAAGCTATTGGTCAACCTTCTTGGCTTAGTACTACTCCTACTGCAAATGAACTTGCATATGTTTCTAATTGGAAAGGTTTATTAGGGTCTATTATTTGTAGAACCGGGGTTGAAGCTAAAGCAAGTTTAAGCTCTTGAAAACTCTTGGCTTGCTCCTCTTTCCAAGTAATCTTTTGATGCTTCCCTTTGAGCTGATCTATCAAAGGTACTGCTATCTTGGCATACCCAGCCACAAACTTCTGATAATATCCTACCAATCCGAGAAAACTTTGTAATTCTTGAATTATCTTGGACTTAGGCTATTCAACAATCACTTGGACCTTATCCGGGTCTACTTTGATTCCTTTTGCAGAAATAATATGGCCTAAATACTTTACTTCTTGGGTAAAGAAATCACATTTTGACTCTTTACCATAAAGTTGATTATCGCGAAGAAGTGTTAAAACTTTTTCCAAATGTCTGAGATGACTTTCATTATATATACTGTATATCAATATATCATCTAAAAAATCTACTACAAACTTCCCTAAGTATGGTTGTAAGACTTGATTCATCAAGCTCATAAATGTTGCGGGTGCATTTGTTAACCCAAACGGCATTACCAAAAACTCATAATGACCATAGTTTGTACGAAATGTTGTTTTAGGAATATCATCATCTCTGATTTTGACCTGATGATATCCTTGGCATAAATCAATATTTGAAAAGATTTTAGCTCCCTTTAGGCTGTCGAAGAGATCTTCAACCAGCAACAGGGGATACTTATTCTTTATAGTAAGATTATTTAATGCCCTATGTATCATCTTTCTTTTGTACAAGAAGGATGGGTGCGGCCCACTGGGACTGGCTTGGCCTAATAAACCCTTTTTCCAGATATTCCTTGATCTGTTTCTCAACTTCTAGATTCCGTACATAGGGGAGTTAGTAAGGGTTTTGAGATTTTGGCATGGTTCTTGGAAGCAGATCTGTTCTATGATCAATGCTTCCAGGAGAGGGTGGCAAGCCATGGGGGAGTTCCTTAGGGAACAAATCTTTAAATTCTTTCATTAATTCATTGAATTTAACATATACTTCATGAGGAATAAGTGATGAGACATAAGAAACTTGTTTTGTATTATCAGAAACTATTACAATGCTGCTAAGGACAAAAAAAGCTTGGGTTGTAGCTTCACTGCTTACAACTTTCTTTAATTCTGTGTGTAAAATCAAAGGGGTTCTTGGAATGTTGTTTTCGCCCTTGATCTTATACAATACTCCGTCATGCTAGAATTCCAAAGTGTTTGTATAATAGCATTTGGACAATGAAGGTCCAAGACTCCAAAGTCACTCTCTCCCTAGAACCAAATCTACTCGGTCCATGTTCATAATTTGGAAGTCCAATTTGTCTTTATAATCTTGGATTTCCATTTCCAAATTTTAAATCATGGTATCCCAAACATGAGTATCCTGCCTGTCCATCATAGAGACAACATATCTATGAGGAGAGGGACTCTGAGGAAGAGCCAATTTTTTCACAAGTGCATAATTTATAAAATTATGCATGGCCGAATCGTCCACCATAATCCGAATGATGTGACCTTTGACTGACCCGTGCAACTTTACCAATCATATGGACAAAATTCTTTAGGTTGCCACATGTGTTTGGAGACTTGGAACTTATGATTACTATCACAGTGCATGATCTGAACCTTCTTTGCACTTGAATTTTCATCCAAGTTCAAAGTTTCGATCAGATGAATCTATTGTTTCCCCTTACCTTTGTCAGTCAAAGAGGCCTTATTTTCTTTTCCAACTGGATAGGTCTTGCTACGATGTCCTGGCTTGAGGCATTTAAAACACAAATGTTCCTTTTGTGCTCTAACAAGATCTTCTTGAGAAGGCACATGCCTAAAAATACGAGGTTTTTTAGATGTGCATTCAGATGATCTTGGCCCTTTGCCCTTGCATTTAGTGGTATTTCTTTGGAAATGACCACTTTCCTACGAGACATCCAAACATGAATTGTCCTCATAGATTTGCACAACCTTAATTGCTTCATCAAATGATTTAGGCGCATGTCTCTTAACCTCATTATGGATCCACTGGCTAAGTCCTCGGACAAAAGCACAAAGCTGATGGAATTCATCAAGGTTTTTCAATTTCACAATAATGTCTCAGTATTTTGAAATGTAAATTGATAATGGTCTTTCTTTTTGTTGAATTCGATCCCACACCTCCCAGTTACGTTCCTCCTCATTCTTGGGGAGAAACTCTTTTTTTTTTTAAGAAACAGGTGAACTCAACCCAAGTTGAAGGTTTTTTATGAGTTTCAGAGAGGGTCATCCACCACCTATAAGCCTTAGGACCTAGCGATAAATTTGCCTCTACCACTCACACATGCTCGGGAGTGTTCTTGAGCTGGTGGAAATTATGCCACTTCTCTAAGAACGTCAAAACAGTGTCCTTATTCCTATCCTTATCTTCACCTAAGAAATAAGGAGGATGCAGATCTTTTCCCAAGGAAAGATCTAGTGGACAGCCCATGTTCTTTTGGTTTAAGAACATGAGGCTCAGAGGTTGCCAATGATTACAATATATAGCTTTATTTTTGAGGATGAAAATCTTTTCCAAGGGGGGAAGAATGTAATAAAGTAAGTCTATGATCTAAGGGTTCAACCAATTCAGACAGATCTGAAATCGGACACCATTTGGTCACTCATGTGTATGGCCAAAGATCTCGAGACTAGACTTAAGCATAAGTCCATGTGCTCTCTTAAACAAGTGATCCACTTAGCCTAGTGGTTAAGTCTCAAGGTTGTGAAAGAGGAGGTCTTGGTTTCAACCCCCATGGGGAGCATGGCAAGAGAGTTTTGCCCAAGGAGCTCTAGAGCCTTCTCACTTAACATGAGTTAACTTGAGTTTAGTGAGACTTAACTCGAGTGGCAAGTAAACCAACCACTAGTGGACTCTAGTGGAAGGTACTAAAAGAGTGGCCGAGATCACTCCAACCATTAGTAGAGTCTAGTGGAAGATATTAAAGGAATGGTGGAGATTGCACATGCACTTAAGGACTTTAGTTACATTTGTGGTCCTAGTTGATTTGAGCAACTATATATACATGCATAAGGACGTTGGGAGGAGAGTCACCTCTCTAGCATGTGGTGGCCATAATTCTTATTTTCTTCACCTTACAATGCCTCACTTGTTGCAACATACTCTGCTTTTGTGGTGAAAATAGCTATACATTCTTGAAGACGAGATCTCCAAGAGATAGCACCTCTAGCAAAATGAAAATGTACCCTTATATAGACTTATGATTGTCTACACAACCAGCATAATCAGATCCATGTAACCAATAATGGATACTTTCCCTCTACCTAAGCATAGACACTTGTTCTTAGTGCCACTCAAATATCTCAAAATCATCTTGACTACTTCCCAGTATTGCTTGCCAGGATTAGACATATATATGCTCACAAATCCCACTGGAAATGCAATGTCTGGTCTCATAGCTACCATAGCATACATGAGACTACCAACAACAGACTGATAAGGAATTTTGGTCATGAATTCCTTTTCATCATCTGATTTGGGCAATCATCCTTGCTCAATTTCACATATGTGGGTAAAGGTGTACTCAATGCCTTTCCACTCTGCATATTGAACATGTGAAGTACTTTGGATATGTACTCACTTGGAGACAAGTATATGCACCTTTTATTCCTATCACAAGTAATATGCATGTCAAGAATATGTTTGGCATCCCCCAAATCCTTCATATCAAATATCTGATTCAATTTCTTTTTGAGAATTGACAAGTCATGAGAGGACTTCCAAGCAATCAACATATCATCGACATAAAGTATGAAGCATATCAAGCTTCCATTTGAGCATCTCTTTGTATAGAGACAATGATCCTCATTGCTTCGAGAATAGCCTTGACCTTCATAAAAGCACTGTTAACGGGTATGCGCATTCTCACCCATTACAAGAGAAATGAAAGAAATGCATGCTTACAACAGACAATGTACAGACTTAAAGAAGAAGCCTTGGGGTAGAGAGAGAAGAAGTACCGACAACTCATATACTGCACGAATCCAAATGTGCTTATTGTTTCATTACAAAATCTATGTATTTATATAAATTTACGTGCCCATTCGTATGGGACTTGTACCTTTTCATTGCACCCCCTTAGTCAACCCTTCAATTAAACCTTTAAAAACTAAAAATGCCCATGCGTACATGCCACTTTAACACTGGCACGCACAGTGGACTCGAATCCCACATCATGTTACAATCTATGGAAATTTTCAAGCGGGATGGATCATCCAATCATAGCTTTATCAATCTTCACTTGTATTTAGCATATTCTTCGTCCCCAAAAGTACTATAACATAAATCATCACATAATGATCAAGCAGATCTTGTCGTGTTGGATTAGTATGATCATGATCAAATAACCATATATGAAGACTCAAATCAACATGAAGGCATGTATCCCATAGTCCCACATCATCCACCAGCCAAATCATACACACAAAAGAGAAAGAAAAATCAGTGAATGTTTCTACCGAATCAATGCTACCTCACATCCACATGGAGTTTTTCTGCCGACTTAACGCTACCTCACACTCTCTCATTACATTAGGGGAAAAAATGGACTCTGCATGGGCCTTGTAAGGATTCCTAATTTTTAGGGATTAAAATGCTTAATCTAGTGGTTTGAGAAAGCATACAAAACCACCAGTGGTATTCTCAAATAAAATAGTATTTGATAGCTTTCATATTTAAATTACTAAATTGGAGTGTTTTGAGCCCTTGGATATTTGAATTCAATGGCTTAGATTAAGTTGAAGGGCCTCTAGAGAGAGAAGGTAAAAAAAGTCGTGGGAGTTTTGTCCTATTCAAACAGGCTTTTTTGGGCATTCTCTGCACAATCTTAGGCCCTTGGATTGACTCAAATCCGATGGATATCCGGATTTGGGGCTGATCTTTGCAGCGCGGGCGACGTGAGCCGTTGGATGAACTTTGGATCTAAGAGAGGAGAACAAAAGGCGCCCAAGATCATCATGGGCACCCATCCTAGCCATTGGATCAAGGCCCCATCTAAAGGCCCAAATTCAAGGCGCTCAAATCCCATGGGCATCAATGAGAGCCCTCAGATCTAAGCCCCATCCAAGGGTGATAAAGCATAGGCGCCTTTTTGAAGCCTCATTTGATCTTAGCCACAAGATCTAAAGCCAATCCAAGGGTCATAAAGCAAAGGCGCCTTGACTTTTGTGCTCTAGCCTCTACCATTGGATTTTGAACTCCATCCAAGGGCTAAAAATCATTTCCGAAAATTCGAAAACCATTCAAGTGGAGAAAACAAGGATTTTTAGGTGGTTTTTTGCTCTTTGACCACACAAAAACAAGGGATGACTAGGCCTAGCCTATGTGATCTAGGGACTAGACTGTGGCCACCACCCTCTTCTCATTGGTCCATCACTAATCCCTCCTTAATCTAAAAGGCCCATTCAGGGTTCATTTTTTCCCCTAATGACCGAAAACAAAAAAAATGAGTGCTTCTGCCAAGTTAATGCTACCTCGCACTCATACCTCACATTAACGCACATCGAAACCAAAGTGCTCTCAAATTTCATGCATCCGCCATCAGATCAATAAGTTCTCAGATACATCATGGGAAAAACATACGACTGTGATCACAAAACTCCAAGTGAGTAGAGTCTCCTCCCCTCAAGCATTTTTCATAGAAGGAACGCTTATATCGAAGCCTATATTAAAAGCTCATGCCCTCCCTCGCACATTCTTTTGCTCCCTCCTCCCCTTTTTATTTTGAATTATTATTAATATGAAGATTATTATTTTAATCATGATTTTGATTGCATGCATTCGGAAGCCCAAGATCAACTGTAGTCATGCATATAACACCTACTCTAAGCGTAGATTTCATCAATAAGTCTCAAAACACACTTGGAGTGATAGTCCAAAATAACCAATGACAGGCAAAATGCCTTAGTAATGTCAAACCATGATCGTCACAATAGAATGGTTTGCGTGTATTTCGCACAGCATGGGGACAATTTATGCATTTGATTATAAACAGTAAAACAACAAAATAATGTATCGAAGCATGCTATGAATTTTGTACGTAAGAAGAATCCATTATGAAAACACTCTAGAACATCGAGCAGACTAACCAGATAATTAGCGCTCCATTACCTCCATCTTGCACAAGAATTAGATCCATCTTGCACAAGAATTAGATGTTTGCCTGGCTGTACCAAGGCGCAGGCAAATACCTTTTGCAGCGCCAAATTGAGTATGAGAGGCGCAAGCTCCCCCAGCAAAATGAAACCGCCCTCATAAACAATCATCGTACAAGCATAGAAGAGTTTCCGGTCTTGACCGAGATCATCAACAATCACTGAAAACACCATAGGGCCACCGTAATGATTAAATAATGTGATCAGGGACCGGAGCAATGATCGAAATTCCATGGGTGAGGCAATAGAGATCACTGGGTGCACCAAAATCGACGCGGGGAAGACCATACGTAACCAAAAGAGCACTAACCAAGATTGATGCAGAGGTGTCGTCGATCGTGAGCCTATCAGCATCCCATGCGTTTGATAGCACCAGGATGGCAACGAAAAACACAGAACACACCGTAACTCTAGAGGATCATCGGAACCTAACCACCGGAATGGGGTAGAAAACACCAGAATGGACTAGGATAGGCATCATTGGGTGCAAGTCTCGGAAGAACGGAATGAACTGGTGATCATTCTCCATTAAAAAAAACGTTATAATATTACGGTAAATAACCGTAATATCACCGTAGAATGAGCCCAAGGGAATCACCGTAGGCGGACGTGGTTGAACCAGAAGATCATCGAAATGGAAAAACTCACCGCAATACTGGCGTAGAAGTGCATAAGCACTGGACTTCCGGAATAAAACCAGTCTCGCTTTCTTCTGCGCCGCCGCCACCTGCCTGACTGTTCATCGATGAAGCACCGGAGTGCACCGGACTCAGTGCAAGAGCAGCCAGGCATCTCGTGAAATGTCAATTGTCATCCAAGCCTCTCTGGTAGAGCGGATGATATTACGATGATGAGGGGACAATATTTCGGTGGACTGTCAATGTCGAACTTGGCACCGGAATGTGTGACACCTGACGAGGGAGACCGTGGTGATTGGTAGCAAAGTCCGAATGGATGGCTTGCACAACGAAATTTTTGGGGGAGGAGCCAGGTGTGAAATTGGGGATGATGTTGTCTAAACCAAAGATGGTGATAAGCAGACTAGTCGACGGATGAAGCCCGAAGGGGCTCCCGAAAATGGGCAAGAAGGTCCATATTAGCAGCGGGATACACAGAGTCCACCGTTCATGCCAATCTTCGAGGCGAATGCACATTAATCTCGACGTGGAGAGGTGCAGAGAATGGTGCTGACATAGAACGACACAGATGCTTGATCGGCAGCAACAGTGCAAGGCGACCAATGGTAGAAGCCGACGATCAGCTTATCTCTTGCCGACAAATAACCATGGCACCAAGAAACATGCGCAGGATAGTCATCTTGACCACTATAGAGAAGATTTCTTCGAAATCAACACCATGTTGTTGCTTAAAACCCTTTGCAACAAGTTGTGCTTTATAATTTGAAGAAGCACTATCTGATGTGAATTTCAACTTATATACCCATTTACATGGTAAAGCTTTCCTGCCCTTTGGCAAAGGTACTAAATCCCAAGTACCATTCTCTTGAATAGAATCCAACTCACTCTTCATCGCACACTGCACTTGACATGATCCATTGTTTGCATAGCCTCTTTGTAGCAAGAAGGCTCACCAACATCTGTTAGCATAACAAAATTCAAACATGGAACATATCTATTAGTTGGATGTGAGACATGTGTGGAGTGTCTCAATGGTTGTTGAACAGGAATATTTGCAGGTAGATTTGATCAAACATTGTCTTGAACATCCTTATGTGTAGCATTTTTATGAATGCTAACTAGAGGACTAGTATCCTCAAACACCAATCTTCTCACTTAAACCTCCTTAATGGGTTGTTTATGCATCTTAGACTCGTTGAAAATGACATCACTACTTTTGATCACTTATCGTGTTTCAAGATCTCATAAGAGATATCCAAATTTTCCTTCCCGACCATATCCAAGAAAAATGCATTTCTTTGGCTTATTGTCCAACTTTTGTATAAGATTCTTAAGTATATGAACATACTTCACACCCAAAAACTCGAAGATGATCATAATATGGTGGCTTCCCTGTCCATAACTCTTGTGCTACTTTTAGACCTTTGGCAGCACTAGGTGAAAGGTTAATCACATGAATTGCAGTCAATACTACTTCTGCCCAAAAGCCTTCTGAAAGGTTTGCATGAGGCAAATTACTCTATGTTGAATAGTTTTGTTCATCCTTTTAGCTACACCATTCTATATTGGGGTATAAAGAGCTGTAAAATCTTTACGAATTCCTCTATACTGACAGAAAAAGTTGAACTCATGTGAAGTATACTCACCCCCATTATCTAAATGTAAAGCCTTAAGATAAGTTCCTTTTTCAGTCTTAACTAAAGCAAGCCATTTTTTGAAAGTAGGGAGTACCTCATCCTTTGCTTTGATAGGATATACCTAGACCTTTCTAGTAGCATCATCTATGAAAGTGAGAAAATAAAGAGAACCTCCTAATGACCTTGTGGGCATAGGACCACACACATTTGTATGAACGAGATCTAAAGGCTGAATTGAAGAGTCAATGTGCATCTTGTGCACATTCCTAGTTTGCTTTCCATATTGACAATGCTCACAAAATGAAAAACCACAAAAAGATAACACATGTAAGTGGCCAAAACTAGAAAGATTTTCTATTCCATTATGTGATATATGTCAGGGGAGCACTAGATTGTGGTCTCTGACTACCGTAGACAAGATTTTGGAAATACACTTCTGATTACAAGATCACCCACGAAGGGGAAATGATACAAGAATACATGGCTGATACAAGATGTCCCACAATCCGGGACTGATAGGTATGAACAACTTGACTAGAGATGATACAAGAGATCCCACAACCCGGGATTGTAAGTATGCAACAAGATCTCTAGATTACAAGAACTTCCTTCCGAGAGATGAACTAGATACAAGAAAGAACTCGACAAGATCTCATACTATGAGATTACAAGAGGACAAGACAAGATGTCCAAGATACAAGACTAGACAAGACTAGAACAAGGAACAAGACAAGAATAGGAACAGGAACTTGGAGAGTACTTACTTGGCGGTCATGACTCCTTGAGCTCCTAAGACTGGTATTGGCAAGATTGATTACGAATGTGGCCAACCCCTTCTTATATAGGTTTTCAAAGGTGGTTACGAATTGAGATGTCATTGATGATGTCATCAATTCAAAACATGAGCTCTGGATATCCGAATGAGGCAAGTAGACGGTCGATCTTAGGGTTTTGCATGTTTTGGACGCAATGGAAGCATTGGTTTCTCCTAATTCTGAACCAATCATGAGATATAGGATTCACATGGAATCTAAGGTTCAAGATGGTTTCCTTTGTCCATGACAATATATGGCCCAAATGGCCATGCCAAATGCAAGCCATAAGTTGTTCAGTAACATCTAACAAGTGTTCTCTATGTGATACAAATAAAGGATAAAGTGAGCCAACTTTACTTCCTTTTGCAATAACCATATTGCCCTTTGATATGCGAAAGGACTGAGCATAGAAGACCATCTTATAACCAAGGTCATCAAGTTGACCAACTGACATCAAACTATGTGATAATTGAGGTACATGGCATACATTATGCATCGTAAATTTTGAACCATCAATGAAGTGCACAATCACATCTCCAATCCCCACAACGTCATGCTGGTAAGAGTCACCAAGTCTCATGATACCAAGAGACTTTGCTGCATAATTAGAGAACCATTCTTTATGTGGTGTCACATGGAAAGAAGCACTAGAATCTAGCAGCCACATGGGAAAGAGAATCATCCATAAGACCCTCAGTTGGCACAGTGCTATCAAGTATCAACACATTAGCATCATCAAAAATAGCATTATTTTCTTCAAAATTCACAGTCGAAGTAGATGGTGTAGGTAGCTATTTAACATGCCCATCAACATTTTGTCCTTTACCCTTAGCATTCTTTAATGCATAACCATCTTTCTTCATGTATCTTTTCTTATGACAATAATGCCATTCGATATCCCTCTTCCTTGATTTACTTCTACTCTTATTCTGTTGACCATTCTTTTCCTTGTTCTTGCTCCTTCCATGTTGCTGATTCTTTCCTTGGTAAGCATCACAAACATAATATGCATCTCCATTCTGAGTTCCAACCATAGATTTTGTATGAATCTCCTCACTCAAGAGTGCTCTACATATGTCATCATCGACCAGTTTACCACCAAGTGCACTATTGCTAATAGCTTTGCAAACTGTATCCCATGATGATGACAATGTGCATAACAACAAGAATGCTTTCATTTTATTATCCATATCCATTTCTGAGTCTGTAACTGGGAGAATATAGCATCAAACTCATTTAGATGAGCAACAACATTATTTGTGTCCTTCATGCAAAGGTCATATAACTTTCTCATCAGATACACTTTATTTGATGTCGTCTCTTTTTCATATGTATTTCATAACTTCTCCCAAATCTCCTCTGCACTTTCACAATCTAATACTGTAAAGTAAACATTATCTGTTAGGTGCAATCAAATGGTAGACCTAGCCATTTCATCTAACTCATCCCAATCATCTTCATCCATGTCAAGAGGCTTCTTTGAGATTCCATTTACTGGCTTCCATTGCCTCCTTTGAATAAGCACATCTTTAATTTGATTCTTCCATACAGCAAAGTTTGTGCCATCAAATTTTTGGATCTCAAAATGGTCTTTGCCCTACAAGTTATAGTTCCTCCTCAGAACACTGGCACTAGAACCTGATCCACCAGATGTGTCTGAGAGCTCTGATGCCATGATGGTAGAGAATTTAAAAGAATGATAATGGAGCTACAAGAATCCAAATACCACTAAGGCTCAAAGAAGGATGACCAAGTGTCAGATTATGGGAGAGAATTCAACACTCTTCCCAAAAAAATGAATGAATGAACAGTAATGACCAATCAAAAGGTTTATGTGAGGATAAATGTGCTCACACCAATAAGTGTATCAAGGAGTAAATCCACCACTGTATAGTTGACAAAACCAAAAAATCTAGAAAAATTTTGCTAGAGGATCCTCTACAAAATGAGCATATGAACAGTGAAAAATCTCATCCACAAGTACTGACATGTTTACCTACATAGTAAATCACTAACTCCACTGCATATAATCAATTACCGAAAGAAGCCAACTAGGCTTATCGAGCACCTATGAACAACTTTCATACATCTCCTATGAAGAGGTTGGGTAAGTCTTCCAACTGCATCATCGAAGAGACCCCGACATCTGGGTGTCTTCTAGTTAAGAAAACCTCACCACGACCCTCTTTATCAAATATAAAAGGCTTTAAGCAAAAAACATAACCACTATATCAATGACCACATGGATGTACAACATAAGCGATATCCACTAATGTGTACATTGTGTGTATGTACTCAACATATGCAGTAAAATGGCATTGAAAGGCTGAATTCAGTGCCCAAACATTGGCCAAGAACATCTGCAAGTGTCTATGAACTCTGTTCTTTAGGCTCAAAAGCTACATAGACTTGCGATGGCTGCTCCCACCACAACTAAAACCTCTCAAGAAACCTATACATTCACTAGGGTGGTTGAAAACACAACCCCAAAAAATTGAACATTCATTATCAAAGAAGTACAAAGAACAATCTTTTTGATGTTCTTGGACCTTTGTGAAGAGACCTATGCATGAAAGTACTCCAAAATGGCTCCAAAAATCAGCCCAAAAATGCTTCAAAGATAGGCTTTGAAAACAAAGAATGAAGATTTGAGGGCCCAAAACTTGTTGAAGATAATGTGAACCTTAGTCTTTCCCCTTCTTCAAAGACCACATGAATTTACCTTAGTGGCAAGAGATTGCCACGATTAAGCGAGCTCCAAGGGGAACAATACTGAGATGGGTGACCTCCCGAGAAGTACCGATAACCTTTGTCTTCCTTGATCGTTGAGGTCCTCCCTCACTCGTAGCCGACGATGCCAGCGGTGACTTCTGTGACTTGTATGACAAGGTATGCCAAGGTCTATGCCTTAGCTGCCACCTTAGTCGTAAGCTTTGGAGATAGCCTTGGGTAGGTGGGTGGGTGCTCGCTTTGCTTGCACAAAAGGAATAAAGCTTTTGCATCGAAATGCTTTGATATCCGTGAAGTATTTTGATGGTGATGCACCATAGTGGGCTCTCCTGTTAGAGATCTCCACAATGATATCCTCGGAGTAGAAAACTGAGCTCCAAGCATGGCATACAGGTCTCCACACAAAGGCTACAGAATACGCAAAAAAACACAATACACAGGGAGCACAAGCACAAACTTCTTAGGTGTTATAAATGTGGTCGAGCTTACAATCTGTGGCTGACCACGCCACTATATGTTTCATTAAAGAACATATAGAGTTTTGAGTTTTGAGTTTATTTTCATGTTATTGTAGAGAATTGATATCAGGAACGGCTTTGAGTAGGACGGCTACTTGATCCTCATTTTCAATAGGACATTGCACATAAGCTAATTGGGTACATATGCTTTTTTGCTTGTTTACAAGAGTAGGTATATCTTCTCCTTGAGACATGTTTAGAGAATAAAGTTGCATTTTAAGTGCTATTTTGGAGTTTTCTAGAAGTAGCTCCAAAATTTTGTTCTAAAGTGATCCATGCTTGATTTTTCGGTGGTGTAATCATCCAAGAAATGTACATAGTTATCATCAAGGGATGTGAGCAACATTCCAAGTCCTTGCTCATCTTTTTCCATGAAATATGGTAGCCCTCTTCTATGTTCAAGTGTTTCGTTTGGTGCTAATTGTTTTGTGACAAACCATAATTGTTTTTTCATGAGATGCCCCTTGATTTTTGTTTGCCATGTGTGGAAACCTTGTCCATTGAATTTTTCTAGAGGTTTTTCACTCATTTTGGAGAGGTCTTACCAAAGTGACTCACTTTGATAGTGTCTAACTCCTTACAACAACATTTATTTCTAGAATTTTGTTTTGGTTAGAAGGTCTTACCCCTCAAGGAGGAGGGCACTTTTGTAGATAGAAAATCACTTGAGAAAGGTCCTTCCCTCTTTCTTGAGGGGGTGTCCAATTCCCATACATAAAAAAGAAGGGGCATGCTTAAACCTATGTGAATAGGAGTGATCACAATGCATTAAAAGACTCTTGGTCTCTCTACAAAACTGCTGACAAAATGTGATCTTCTATCTAGCAAATATCTCGTCCTTTGAAATGTGATTCTTCGCATTCCATTTTGAACAGTAATATGTATAGTTCCACAACTCCACTCTATTTTGCAAATGAGATTTACTTATGTCAAGCCTCAGCTTTGAATTTACCTCTACAAACGATTGAGCAAATGGGATTTGTAAAAGAAAATCTCCATGCTTCGTTATGGACTGGAAGCATGATCTCTATACATCACTGATCTTTAAGCTTGCTCTCTGTTTTGTTGTTCTAGCATAGAGTTGCTTGTATATATATTCATTTCTCTATAGCTGTTCCTCAGTTCGCTAACTATTCCTCAGTTCACTTCTCTCTTGCCTTGTCTTCATTGAGAGGACAAGTACAAATGCATCCAACATTGAACAAAACAGGTTGTATAGATCACTGTGCATACCTCCAGTATATTGTACACTAGCCAAAAGCGAGCTCCTTCCCTCCGAAGTAGAACATATGATTGTTTCCTCACAGTTGCATCCAAAGATGGCATGGTAGATAACAATATCTTAGCAGTATAGTGCTAGAGATGGGGCCAAGGAGCTGTTAGTAGTGGTGACAGGACCAATAGTACAATGTTATAGATGGTCGAGGAGCTCTCAGTAGTGGTGATGGGGCCATCGATACAAACAGATTGACTGATCCTCTGATATCCGGGCTCGGTGCAGACGATGAGGAGGCAATCTTGTAGTATTCGGGTATGAATTCACCATTGTAGAAGTAGAAGCAGGCGACAACATACATGAAGTACAATTCTTTACTGGCATAGAGATGGATCCACCAACATACAAAGATGAGTGTGCTCTGATACCACCTATTGAGGAAGGACATGTAGTGGAGAGCTCTGAGAGCTATGGCGGAGAAGCACAATCGGTTGACTTTAGTGGAACGATGCCACAGAGGGGATGAACATAAGACAAACAAGATAGAGAGAGAATCAAGGTCTCTCATGGAGACATGGATGCATGGATTAAACAACGGTGTGCCTTACATTTCGATAAAACTAGATGTCTTTCTATACAAAAAGGGAGAGCCATTTGGCCAATCAAAAGCAGATAGGATCCTTGGATAGATTTCCCCCTAAGTTAGAGGTGTTCACATGTATAGAGAAAAAAGCTCATAGCTAACATCAACAAAGCCTGAAAACTTGCTTAAGTCAAAGGGATGATATATAGTTGTTGATCCCAAGATGAAGAGCAATTAGAGGTCTTAAAAACATCAATATCATGTTAAATAAGCTTAAGCAACATATAACTCATGATGATATGAGTTAAAGTTCCCACATAAATCCCATGGTTAAGTATTAATGATGAAGAGGGGATCTATAAGAGAAAAGACTTTGTCTTATCTCAATTTAAGTTGGCTAGAGGATTTGGAAAAAACAAATGAGCTAGATTGGTCAAAGGGAACAAACATTTAATGGTGTGATAAATCATTCCAAGGAAGATTAATGGTGGACCAAAGAAAACTTTGAGGTATAAGGTTAATTGGCATGAGATTTAGACACCTGAGTCCTTGCTCTCTTGTTTAAGGTGCCAAGGATTTCAAAGATGAGTTTGAGATCATAGAGAATGATTAGAGAGCATTGAGAGGACAAAGAAAGTGGAAAGATAAAGGACGTAGTTCTATGGATTGGAGAAAAAACTCATTGGTATGGGACAACATGAACTAACTCCCTTTGAGAATTTTCTCTAATGAATAGAGAGGAAATAAAATCAAGATTCGATAGGAAACATCCGGATAAGTCTTAAAGATATGTTCATCAAGAATAAGGTCTTAGATTCATAAAGAGGTAAAGAGATTTACCTACTTGAACCAGATAAAGAAATGGTTTCTATTTACAAGAGGCCAAATGAAATAAGGTTGACATTTACCTTAGAAAAACGCTATCCTTTAACCTCTTAAGAAGATGCATTCTTTTCAATAGAATGCATAGCCAACTTTGAATCGTGCAATAGATTTGGATAAATAAGAGGATAAGCATTGTAGGGAGTTTTCAGAGTTCAACTCCAAAAGTGAGGAGCTTTCAAACTCAAGCCTATTCAGAGTATATTGCGCCCGATGTTTTCTGCGTGTTCTCCTTCTACAGTAGATCAATTGTGAAATGCTTTTGTACAAGTCTAAGTTGAGAGTTGCTTGACCTCTGTACAAAGTTTTAGCTTCCAATTGTAATCAGGCTTAGAGAATTAAGTGTAGGAACATTCATATGTGAAGTGTATTCACAGGTTCCTAAAACAGGCGCAGATTTCGAACTTAATGTTTTGATCATTTCTCCCAGCACAGTTTAAAGTTTTGCATGAGTGAGGGCTTAATCTTTAAGTTGGAAGATAAGCTACTCATGTCTAGAAGCATTTTGGAAAACGGGTTCTATTCAAGGAGAACCAAGTCTTAAAAGTTACAGGTGTAAAATCGACTGTTCTGAATGACAGTTTCTGACATAGGTAACTTGAGAAGTTAATTTCTCAAGTTATACTTAATCTTTTGAAGTAATTCAACTTGCAGTAGATGCGCAATCTCTAGAAGATACTTCGTACAAAGTTTCATAAAAAACTTTACATGTTTGATAGGTCAATGTGGAGAAATAGTGCAGCAGACTTTTCTGTGTTTCATCTTCTTCACAGATTTGTTAATCCTTTGATAGTTAGTAATTGATCCTCTAAATTAGTGGAAGTTTTTGACTTACTCTTGGTATAGAGGTGCTCTAATCACAAGAGTAGGTTGTTCTTTTGGAGATTAAAACTCTCCATCAGATGAATAGGTCCAAGCACTGGAGTTTGAGGTTAATGGAGGTGCTCAAATACGAGAAAGGGCCCAAGATAGGTACAAGGGTCCACAAAGTGAGCATTGAAGACTATGCTCAATCTAAAGGGAAGGAATGCCACATAACCTTAAAGGAGATGGTTGAACCATACGTTAAGAGAGAGGATTGGCAAGTAATCATCAACCATGGCTTTTGGGGCAAGTGGTTAGTCCATCGCACTCTTGGCTAGGAGGTTGTGAGTTTAATTCTCATCAATACCCTTGATATGTAACTCTTGTATGCACTCCCTTGTTCATTTGAACCCCTTATCTCAACCATGATGTATGGACATGGTGACTTTTTTCGCTCAAAATTCCTTGATCTTAAAAAAAGGGAAGATATTTAAAATCTCAAAACCATTGAAGATTTCAGAATCTTCCCAAGCCTTCAAGGCTACCATAAGAATCAAGTAAATAACCTTTTTGCATGTACTTTAGTCTTTATTTTATTGTTTTTTCAATGCCCTTCGAATGAATGAGGTGTGAACGAGGTGCATCTTTATCGAATCCTAAGATCCAATCTCATAGGATTATTGAGGTAGACCACTAAAACCAAAAGAGATATCAATCTTCTCTCAAGCTAACTATATTTCTTCTACAAAAGACAAATATTTCCTTAGTGGAGCTTTCATGAAAGTCCCTTTGGAGTTTAATATACTTCAAGAAAAATTGTTCTCTCAAGATTGTCTCTAAGCTATTTATTAGTGCCTTTTACAAACAATGGATTTCTACAATTTCTGTGTAGAATCAACTTATTAGTAGGTCTAATAATGTGTATCATGGTTTAAAAAAGTTATGGGCATACCAACTTAGAGTTGTCCTAACTCTCATGTCTTAGATTAACCTTAGTAGTTCGTCAAAATGATGTGAATTACAAGCTTGTACATCCTTCGAATACAAATAATAGATTCAAGAGTGCCACATCTAAGACCCTTGCCATATCTAAGCACCTACTAACTACCATCTTGATAGCTAAAGCTTACATTAAATTTGACATAAACATTAGTTGACTAGTTTTCATGGTGCTAAAAACATACATATATATTCCCTTCAAACTTATTCATATTATGCTCCATAGGTTTTCTAAATTTCTTGAGCTTGTTGCAAATCCCATTGGAGTGAGAGTGAGCCCAATAATTGAAGCACATATGTGATATATCCTTGTTATACTCCCAATAAATCACTCAAAATAGTTGGATCCACGTGCTCTACAGACTCATCGTCAAAAGGTTTATAGCACCCGAAGAATGGTTTCATCACAATCCTCGGATATTCTCCATCACTTACCAAAAGTTGAAATCACTTGGGGGCTTGCGAAATTGCAAGCTAAATGCTGACAGCCGAAAAGAGGTGGGAAGCGTTGATTGGAGAATCAAATCGGACACTGTGAAGGCGACACGAGTCCATTTCACGTAGCAAGCCTTCGCGTTTATGGCACTTCCGCAAGTGATGCAGAGAGGCTCGCTTATACGTATCCTTGCAGCGTTACCAAGCTCTGCCGCAGGCACCGTGCTTTCTTCGTTGACCTCACGGCACTGCTCCTCTCAAATTCCGACGAGCCCGGGAGCTCTTCTGCTATGCAACACTCAATCTTTGAATTTCTTCTTATTTATCCCTCGCCCTGTGTGCCTTTCCTCAGCAGATAAGCTTAAGTATTCTCGCCATTCACCTGCCTCCTTCGCCCAGCGTGGATAGTGGATTCTGACAACCATGGACCGCTTTGATGTCGTTAAAGAGATCGGCTCTGGAAATTTCGGTGTTGCAAGGCTGCTGCGCAATAAAGACACTAAAGAGCTCGTCGCAGCGAAGTATGTAGAACGTGGTCCCAAGGTATTTCACAGCTGAAATGTACGCATGATTCCCCCCCCCCCCCCCCCCCCCCCCCCCCCCCCCCCCCCCCCCCCCCCCCCCCTCTTTTCATAGTAGATATAGGATCGAAGTCGAAGTTTTTTTTTTTTTCCCGCTTTGGATGTCTCTGTTCAGCCTTGGGATTCATATAAATGGTTCGAGCTCTTGAACCAATGTATGTTTCTCATTTTGCACTTGCAGATAGATGAAAATGTGCAGAGAGAGATTATTAATCACAGGTCTCTCCGTCATCCCAACATTGTACGGTTCAAAGAGGTCTGCACTTTCGTAATTCCAAATACAGGATTCTATTTGTGTGGCTTATCTTTCTCTTATCAAGTAATGGCCTTAATTGTCATCTTTTTCTGTATTGTGCTTGGATGTGTTCTTCACTGCGCAGGTGTGTCTTACTCCCTCACATTTGGCCATTGTAATGGAGTATGCAGCAGGTGGGGAGTTGTTTGAAAGGATTTGTTCTGCTGGAAGGTTCAGTGAAGACGAGGTATTGTAATTTAGGAATGCTCCTCTCTACTCCTTGGTTATTATAAACATTAACGTTGTTTTAACTGGAAAAACAGGCTAGGTACTTCTTTCAGCAGCTGATTTGTGGAGTGAGTTACTGCCACGACATGGTGAGTGATATTTTTGATACTCTTGTTTTTCCAACGTGCGTTGGTAGTGAGCTGGCGATCTTTCCGTTCCTGTTGAGATGTTTCTTGAGGCAGAATTTGTAGAGACATGCTTTGATGCTCTAATTTACTTCCCTTTTTTAAGGTGATGCTTCTATCTAGGCTTGTCAGAGCCTATCTCCTCGTTGAGATTGAAAGGGGTAACTTGTCATGATGGTTGATTTCGATGTTGTTTGGTGATATGCAAGTGCATATCCTTTCATGTTTTCTTGTTAGCTCTGACTTGGAGGTAATCTTCTTCCTTATCTTGTAGAGCCGGTTTCCTGCATAACGTTGAAAGGGGCACATGAATCTCACACGCTTTCATGTGCCTCGTGCACTTTGCAGTAGCTGTCCTGGGATGTTTTGTTGTTTAATTTATGAGCATGGTAAGGATTCACTAGATGCTCCTCACAGTGAGATTTCATAAATTGATCCCCTCAGTATTTCTCGATTTTAGCGTCCGAGAATCATCATTTTGTAGGTGGTTGATTTATTTTGCTGCAGTAATTGACATAGGATGCTTTCTTATTTTGTTAGTGGAAGTGTGGGAGATTCGTTAGATACTCCTTACAGTGGAGTTCATAGTTTGTTCCTTTTGAAAACTTTATGGTTGCCCATTTGGTTACCGTGCCGATGCATACCAATTTCAGAGTTTTCAGTTGTTTGTATTATGTATGTTCCTGTGTATTGCATTTGATATTCCGGGTATGAGAAGCAATGTAAAACAGGGTGCTTTTGCAACGCAACGTTTTTTTTGGCCTTTATTATTTGACCTAAAAAAGGTGCATTTTATGTAGCCTTTTCTGTATAGAAGATGCTATTCATCAGATGGTTAATTCTTTTCTTTAAAAGAAAATGTAGGAAGTAAAACAAGGTGCTTTTGCAACATGACGTTTTTTTTGGGCCTTTATTATTTGACCTAAAAGAAGTGCATTTTATGTAGCCTTCTCTGTATAGAAGATGCTATTCATCAGATGTTTATTCTTCTCTTTAAAAAAATGTAGGGATAAGAATTTTCTCTCATGAGTGCATTTAGCTGGATGCTACTTTGTCTTTGTCCATCAAGCTTGCAGCTGAATATCTTTGATGCATTTGTTATGAATTTGGTATGTTCATTACATGCTTACGAGTGGAGCGGTGAAATTGGTTTTGGTTGGAAATAATAATGATGACGAGGTTGAACTTTTGAGTTCTACTTTTGCATGTGATTGACTCTGACATTCTAGCTTTTGGTCTATGTTTAGCCCTAATTGGTTGCTATTATTTTCAAACTAATGGCTTGTTTAAATTCCAGCAAATATGCCATCGGGATCTGAAGCTTGAGAACACACTGTTGGATGACAGTCCCACACCAAAGCTAAAAATATGTGATTTCGGATATTCCAAGGTAAAGAGCTCGGGGTCTGATAGTAATTGTATTAGCATACATGAGAAAATGAAAGGGGTGGGCTTGATCCAGACAGGAGTCTTCTGTAGAAGATAAGATCTGTGGTTTCAGACCATTCAAACTTTGTAGTTAGGAGGTGATTGTTATGGAATGTGTGCGCATATATGAGACAGACAGAATGGTGGTATGTTTAGGTATAGGTAGTTTAGATCTAATCTTTTTAGATTAATGTAATTATTTAAGATATGAAGTTTCGTAGTATTCTTTTTTAATTTTTTTTGCTTTTAATGTTTTTTTTTTCTTTTCTTTCTTATAGGTAGTTTAGATCTAATCTTTTTAGATTAATGTAATTATTTGAGATATGAAGTTTTGTAGTAGAATTTTTTTTTTTCTTTTCTTTCCTCTCTCTCTCTCTCTATCTATATATATATATATATATATATATATATATATATATATATATATATATATATATATATATATAGAGAGAGAGAGAGAGAGAGAGAGAGAGAGAGAGAGAGAGAGAGAGAGAGAGAGAGAGAGAGAGAGAGAGAGAGAGAGAGAGAGAGAGAGAGAGAGAGAGAGAGAGAGAGAGAGAGAGAGAGAGAGAGAGAGAGAGAGAGAGAGAGAGAGAGAGAGAGAGAGAGAGAGAGAGAGAGTATATGCTCGCAGTCAGCTTTACTTCACTCTCAACCGAAATCTACTGTGGGAACACCTGCATATATTGCTCCTGAGGTTCTTTCTCGCAAAGAATATGATGGAAAGGTATGGTGGTTTTTTTTTTTTTTTTTTTTTTGCTCATATGTTGTTGGGAGTATCTTTAGAGATTCTAGCTGTACGTGCTGAGTGGATCTCATATGTATACTCTGCATTTCTTTGTGTGATACATTGTTGGGAGGGGGATAATTCTCATCCTCTATCAAGATTTTATGTTGGATTATGCTGGCTATCCATCTGAATTATTCCTGCTGTTTCTAAGGCATTGTTTGCTGAATTCTTTATCAGCTGGATAGAGCTAGTTTTGTTTGTTTTGTCTAAAAGACCTGTTGCTATATTGTGGAACCAGACCCTATCTATGCTCGAGGATTGTATGTTGTTTTGCATCTTGTTATAGGCAATTTGTCCTGCTTCATGGTTTCCTTTTTGTTGGGGAAGATGTTGGGGATTACATATAGATATGAAAAGTCTGTTTTCTTATATGGTGACAAAGAAGCCTGACAGTTCCAAATTTCACATAGATTGCAGATGTATGGTCCTGTGGAGTAACTCTGTATGTCATGCTAGTGGGTGCCTATCCGTTCGAGGACCCTCAAGATCCTCGAAACTTTCGCAAGACCATTTCTGTAATGTCATTTTTGGAAGGCTTATTTGGCAATATTTCCTTTTTGCATAGAAATACTGATGATTTCAAGGTCATGTTTTTGCAGCGTATTCTTAGTGTGCAATACTCCATCCCCGATTATGTCCATGTGTCTTCAGAGTGTCGTCAATTGCTAGAGCGCATATTTGTGGCTAATCCATCAAAGGTTAGATGATTCCGAGCCCTTCTTTTTAATGTTTATCAGTTTTTAATCTGTACCCAAAACTCAGGGCAATTTTTGTTTGGTTCATTTTTCTGTTCTTTGAGTTCAGAGAATCACGATCAGCGAAATAAAGAAGCATCCTTGGTTCTTGAAAAATTTACCCAAGGATTTGCTTGAAGGATCTGAGACTACATATAATCATGACGATCCAAATGAACCCTTGCAAAGCATTCCTGAGATAATGAGAATAGTAAATGAAGCAAAAGTTCCAGGAACCAAATCTTCTATTGCAAGTGACTACCCAGACGAGCTTGACTTGGATGTGGACACAGATGTAGATGTAGAAACTAGTGGTGATTTTGTATGTGCTATATAAAATCTTATGTAATCGATCGATTTGGGAATTAATGCTACATCTTGGGTCCAATCCCTTAACAAATAGCTGCTGTGCGGAAATATAGATGTACATTTCTGGTCATTTATGCTCAGTTTTAGACAAGTTCACACAAATGTAAGTTTGTGGGGGGTTAGTACAGTTAACATGGGAAAAAATGGCTTGGGGGGTTAGTACAGTTAACATGGGAAAAAATGGCTTTTTGGATAATACTGCCTCGGTACCCCCTCTCACTTGAATTCTGTATGGTGTATTCATGGTAGGTTCTAAATTATAGGGCACGTTCAGGTTTATTGAGATTAATGGCATTGGATTCACAAGCATGTGAAATTGAGGGTAGTTGACATCACAACCCAGAAATTCACTTTGGGTTCGTTTCTATCAACCTCAGTGATCGTGGGGTATGCTTTGCAACATGTAGTCATACCTAAGGGGAATGTTGTCTTACATAATTTGGTTCTTCAGGTCTTACTCTATGAGCACCAATGATGGCTGGATAAAAATACATGTGAAGTGGGGTTTTTGTTTCGACTTCACCCTTCAACTGAAAGCAGGGTTTTAACTCCTCCTCTTGGTGCTGTGAAAGCCAGTTATTGTGTATGGATAGAACCAAGGAATCCCTCCAGGAAAGCACCGTGGCATATCCTTCAACTGCTGTTGAGGTGGTGGTTTGTGTATTCGTCCTGCTACACAATGATGTGATGGGTAGGATTTTGTGGACAGAACGAGCCTTTGTGGTGCAGACTAGTAGGAATTGGGATTCAAGCAAGCGAGTGGTGCAGACGAGTAGGAATATGAGTTCACCAATTGGGCCTTCGGTTTAATAAACTGGTTGGCCTTTCAGCTGTCCCAACCTGAAAGGACATTTGTGGTGGTCGGTCGTTTTGCATAGTTGCATATCAATGCTTTGTGGCATCTGGGGTAAACATTTCTGCAAGGATACTATGCTGATTTATTGTTCATTTTCTTCTCTAAACAATAAAACCTGAGCTGCAATAAGCCGTAGGTCCGTTTCAGAAGCTGTGGGTATCTTTAGGTGCTGTTTTGGTAGAGCTTTTGGTGTAATCTAAACCGGGCTCTTATTGTGGTATTGTGCATAGTTATTGGGCCAAACACGAGGGTGATGAGTAGTATTGCTTTTGGGCCATTGAATTAGTGTGTTCAGATTGTGTCTAATTGAAACGATTTTTGGGCCGGTTGTTTCTTCCTTGTTGTATGCACTTGCGATCTATGATATGGGGGATCTCGTGGGTGCCATGCCCTGTCAAGGATTGCACTCCAATGAAAAACAGAAATTAGGAATTGTTCTTAAAAGAGTTGCATTGATTGTCAAGGAATTGTCAAGGATCTTGCCATGGTGAACATTGATTTTGCCAGTGTGTGCCAGTCGTTTGAAGACATGCTTTGTGTGTATTTTGTGACCATAATTATCCTGTCTTTTGTGCTTATAGCAGCAAAATTATGACGCTTGAATATTTTTTCTACGATTGGATATAAAAATAGGTGTTATTTGTATTAGAATATCCATTATGGCCAATTAGGATATCTGTATGAGATTTCAAGACAACATTGTTAAAAAAGGAGTCGCAGCTTATATATTTGTACATACACATATATATTTGTACATACACATGCACATACAAAAATACAATGTCCTTATGGATAATGAGAAAAATATGTTCATTAATATGTACAGAGAACTAGATCCCCAGGGAATAAAATCATAACAAGGTCCGGTGAGAGAATTGTGGAAGTAAAGTAAATCAGAGTGGATTTACTGATTAGGAGGTGAAATATACACATCAGATTAAACATTTCCTGGGCAACAAGTTGGACAGCTTTAAGGGATTACGTGTAGGTGCTTTGAAAACGAGCATTCTGAAACTTACAGGTCGTACCAGAAGAATCGGAAACCACAACAATCGGAAATGTGACTGTTAAGAAAACCCACGTCACATTACACAAGGATGCATGCACCATCTGAAAGTAATGCAAACAGTGGATAGATTGGGAATGTCAAGGGAAAGGCTATCAAAAATGTCAGTCCAGTAGTGTTAATGCCATGCAGTGGCATAGCACTGACACTACTGGAATGTCAGCTTGCTGGTACTTAATGCAGGTGATGTGAAGTGGGGATAGGTTGGGAATGTTTAGGGGGACGTGCTAAGAATGTCAGTATCACAAATGTAGCACAAGATCTGAAAAGTTGAATGCTCAAAAACCCACATAATCCAAGTGATGTGAAGTGGGGATAGGTTGGGAATGTGTATAGGTAGAGGCGCTCAAGAATGTTAGTATCACAAATGTATCATTAGATCTATAAATTCGAATGCTCAAAAACCCACAGTACATCTGCATTATTATGCCTGCCTAATATGGAAGTAATGAGGGGATAGATCGAAATGTATAGGGAGAGGTACATAATTTGAGCCCACGAGTGTTTAATGCAGCACAATTGGAAGTGTGTAGGGACGTCATAGTGTTTTTGAGATGGGAGAAGGGATTTCAATTCTGATGCAGTTCGTCTTTGGAAAAAAAAGCTCCCATGTGCATAGTTCTGTTACCACTCTCTAAAGGTAGGGACAATGGTGAAGTGGTGAAAGCTACAAGAGATGGATCTATGTTGGACATCAGCAATCTTTAGATTTTACAGAACCCCAATGTCTATATCATGTGCGTGCACCACTCCAGGAAGGCATTGAAAGAGAATTTTCAAGCTGTAGATATGCTTTGAACCACTTTTCGATAAATAGAGTTGACCAATCATTTTCCTACCAGACGACAATAAAAAAGATGAGAAGAGTTCCGGGTGGTGCTGTAAACTTAAATCTGATTACTGTTAGTGTATGCTAGAAAATAAGTGGCAAACACAATAGAAAGGAAGCCGTTTGACATGGTCGTGCAGGCACCGCCCCAAAGGAGTGATTTCTTTTGCAGATAACGACCAGAAGGCCCAAGCACAAAAGCAACAAATGAAGTTTGCAACCATTCAAATGGGAGTACAGAAGTAGTCTCTTCCAAGAATATGCAAAGAGAGCAGTAGCAAGAGAGCTAAACTGGTAAGGGCTGAGAGAGAAGTTTGGACCATATGTCCAAACTTCAAGCACTTATGGAAGTTAGAAATGCTAGAAGCAGCGAAGCTCTGCATAATGCTGGACACGGCCGGGATGAGGCATGAACTTCTTCATAGAGATGCGGCAATAAACGGCATGCATATGTGCAATCAGATCAAGGATGTGCCCAAACCACCGCTGGAGAAAAGCAGATTAGCAAGATCCGAAGCAAAATACACTGGAGAGAGACTATTAAAATGGAAGTAAGTAGGAGTAATCTTGAAGGCGCCCTATCCGATACAGCTCACAATACTTAATTATTAATGTACGTTTGGATTTTGCCGGATTCCCTCTCAAACCGGAAGCATCTGAAAAGATGTCCAGGTGCTGGATGCAAGAGTCATTTACAAATTAGTTTCAACAATCATATGTTCGCCAGACTCAGGAGTGTACCATCTTTGACACAGATCTCAAGAAAACAAATTAATGGATGGCTGGCAAGAGCAAAAAGAAGAGGCTTGTCCGCAAGAGTTCACATCAACATCAGAAGGACTGGCAAGGTGTCTAAAAATTGCACCAGAAGGACTGGCGAGGTGTCTCAAAAGTGCAGCCCACAATATTTAATTATTAGTGCAAGTTTGGATTTTGCCAGATTCACTCTCAAACCGGAAGCATGTGACAAGATGTCCAGGTGGTGGATGCATCATGCAAGTGTCATTTACAAATTCAGTTTCAACAATCATGTGTTAGCCAGACTCAGGAGTGTACCATCTTTGACACAGATCTCAAGAAAACAAATTAGTGGATGCCTGTGAAGAGGAAAAAGGAGAGACTCGTCCGCACTTCGTCGGTGAATTCGTTTCACCTCTTGAGGTGGTCATGGGTTCAACCCTCGCTTTAGGCTGCTGGACATTGTATATGGGCCATAGGCTAATAATTGTATGGCATTCGGGCTGCTAAAACCGGATCTCTGGTATTAGGACCATAAAAGTCGGGCCATGTTTAATAAGCAGTAGACATAGCCAAGGGCTTGAAGTGGTTCTGAGTTGGAAAGAATGAATTTGTTAGTCAAAACCTCGCAACGTGGCAGTTTGATGTCTGAATCTTTTTAAAACATGTAGAGGTTCTTGATCGGAAGGTTTTTCCAGTTCATTTAGAGAATGAACCAAAGACATGATGGGAGAAATGCAGTAGAAGGCATGTTGGTCAACAAAAAGTGGAATCTCCAAGAACATGCATACATGTATGTACACGCGAACATGCATACATAATGTACAAACACATGTACATACATACACATGCGTGTATGCACATATGTATACATCAACACATGCATAAATACCAACGTGCACAAAAACATGTGCATAGATATAATGCATCAAATGTACATGCATACATACATATCTATATGTACATACGTACCTGAGTTATGCATGTACCTCTCACACATAATGATGGTGTAACGAAGATGCTTCTAGTGACTCCCCTCACCTTTGGGGGTAGCTTATGCACCAGCTACGAGGGCCGTCTCTGTCAGAGTTCGTAAAGCGCCGTCCTGAACAAAGAGATCCTTTTTCGATCCTGCCGCCCAACCGCGTGGAGATATTAAGGATATTCCCTCTTCAAGAGTGAGCTCTCCCACATGGCTTCACACATGGGTGCCACATGGCACTCATGTGTGAGCCCTTTTAACTATCCAACTAAGAGATGGTTCACACCTCTTCTTGGGGGTTGCTCCATATAACATTTCCTTCCCCTTAGTTCCATTTTTGTCCTCAAAAAATGGTATTGTAAGGTCTGATAGAAAGAGGGAAATAATAGAACCTCCACTCCAACTATATCCCCATGTATAAAAATACATGGTCCTGTCTCTGTGTTGTCTCCCCATATCCTTCCCTTTAAGAAGACACTTGGGAAGGTAAACTAAAACTGGGAAACCGTCTCTGAAGGGTGCTAACCCGCTCCCATGTAGCACTATCTTCTGAACTATCTTTCCACTTTACTAAACACTCTTTATACAAGTGACTCCTCGTCCGTTTCTCTCGAGTGTGTAGGATGCTCTCAGGCTCATGTGGAATAGATTGAACAGAAATAGGCTCTACTACCTCACTGTCTGGAATGAGGTTGTCAGATTCACCCAGCCTTTTCTTAAGCCGGCTAACATGAAATACTGGATGGATTTGACTATTCTCTGGAAGTTGGAGCTGGTAAGCCATCTTTCCTATTCTTTGAAGTATTTGGAAAGGTCCAGAATACCTAGGAGATAGTTTTGGACAAGGTCCCGTCTTCATGGTCTCAGACCTAGATGGAACTTTAAGAAGATAGACTTGCTCTCCTACCTCAAAGTTGATATCTCTCCTTGCAGCATAGGCTCTAGCTCTATCATGAGCTCTCTTAATGCTGTCCTTAGCAAGTCTAAGCATATCGTTCATATCTTCCAAGAAGTCCTTTGCAGCTTGAACTTTTTCATTCTGCAAACCTACTGCATAAGGAGCTCTTGGCTGAAACCCATACATAAGCATAAATGGACTATGCCCGGTGGAAGAGTGCTTGGCACTATTATATGCAAACTCTACTATAGGTAAGTACTCTTCCCAATTAGTTTGCCTTTCATTTACATATGCTCGAAGCATATCCTCTAGGATTTGGTTAACCCTCTCTGTTTGCCCATCCGACTGTGGATGCTCGGCCGTACTCATGCTAAGTCTCGTATCCAACCTTTTGAAGACTGCTCTCCAAAAGTGGCTAGTAAACTTCCTATCCCGATTGGAAACTATGTCTAAAGGAAGACCATATAACCAGTATAGGTTCTCTACAAGGAGTCTAGCCAACTCTGGTGTCTTCACTATAGTACGTGTCGGAATAAACCTAGCCATTTTGGTTAACCTATCCACAATTACCCAGACTGAGTCGTGCCCTTTCTGTGTCTTAGGTAATCCGACTATAAAGTCCATGGAGATACTCTCCCATTTCCCATTAGGAATATCCAATGGGTGGAGTAGTCCTCCAATCCTCAATCTCTCAGCTTTGTTGACCTGGCATTTATTGCACTTAAGCACATACTCTAGGACGTCCTTATGAAGTCCAGGCCAATAAAACTGCCTCTTAACAAGATCATAAGTCTTGTTAACTCCTGGGTGTCCCACACTAGGTGTGTCATGACACTCATACAAAATATGCCGATATCTCTAGGAACACACCCCTTTCCTTTATATAACAGATATCCATCATGGGCACTGTAATTCTTCCACTTGAACCCTTCTTGAGTACCCGTCGATACTCCATCCTCACTGGAAACCCGTATATCACGATCCCCATTCTCTATGGCTTCCCAAATCTCGGAATATGTAGGATCAAGCCTACATTTTCTTCTAAGGGACTCAAGTAGCTTGCTAGTGATCTGAGTAAAATTCAGTCCATTGAGCATAGGCATGCGACTAAGTGAATCAACCACTACATTAAACTTTCCCTTCCTATACCTAAGCTCATAATCAAACTCCTGAAGGGTCTCTGCCCATCGGGCCTTGCGACCTTTAAGGTCTGTTTGATTAGAGAGCCACTTAATGCTCTCTTGATCAAACACTATCGTAACTTTGGCACCATATAAATAATGACGCCACTTCTTCAAAGCATGGACAATTGCATACAACTCCTCATAGACGGAGTAATTCTTTTGAGCCGGTTCTAGTTTATTACTCTCAAAAGCTACTGGTCGACCATCCTGGACTAAAACTACTCCTATAGCAAAATCACTCGCGTCGGTCTCAACCACAAATGGTTTGTTGGGATCTGCTATGTGTAAAAGTGGAGCTGTAGCAATTGCTACTTTCAACTTCTCCATACTTTGCTTCTGTTCGTCTCCCCAATGAAAGGCTTTCCCTTTCCCTGTTCCGCAATCTTGGCATAATTCTTAATGAATCTTCGATAGAAACCTGATAAACCTAGGAAGATCTGCAGCTCTTCTAGGTTCCGTGGATGTGGCCATTCCATAATAGCCCTTACTTTTTCAGGATCCATCTGGATTCCATCCTGGGAGACTATATGCCCAAGGTATCTAACCTCTGTCCTGAAAAATTCACACTTTGATTCCTTAGCAAAGAGTGAATTTTTTCTTAGCACTTGAAATACTTTCCTCAAGTGCTCCAAGTGCTGTTCTTCTGATACACTATAGATCAGAATGTCATCCAAAAAGTCTACTACAAAGTGTCCTAGATAAGGCCGTAAAACACTATTCATGAGCTTCATGAAAGTGGCAGGAGCATTGGTGAGACCAAAAGGCATCACCAAAAACTCATAGTGCCCATATCTAGTCCTAAATGAAGTCTTAGGGATATCCTCTGTCCTAATCCTGATTTGATGATATCCTGATCTAAGGTCAAGCTTGGTAAAATACCTAGCTTGATGTAACTGATCAAATAGATCTTCCAATTTAGGCATTCGAAACCTATTTTTGATAGTTACCTTATTAAGTGCTCTATAGTCTATACATAATCTCATAGAGCCATCTTTCTTTTTAACTAGGAGCATTGGCGATGCCTATGGTGAGTTACTAGGTTTGATGAAGCCCTTATCTAAATAATCTTGCAATTGCTTCTCAACCTCTTCATGCTGAGAAACACTAAGCCTATAAGGTGGTCTACAAATAGGGTTAGTGTTAGTAACAACCTCTATGGCATGGTCAATGTCCCCTCTCTCGGGTGGTAGCCCTCTAGGTAAGTCAGTTGGAAAAACATCTCTGTACTCAAACATAAGATCCTTAAAACTTTTAACCACACACTCTTGCAAAAAAGAATAGTAGAAAGTCCTATTCATATTTACATTCATAGCATGAAAAGATACATCAGATGAGCTGTCTGTACAATGCTCCATATCATGACTATACAATAAAAACATGTCCTGTACATGCTGAGAATAACAGAGACTATACAACTCTAGTGATGAAATGAGAGGTGCACTAGGTACATCTCTCTCTCCCTGAATACAAACTTTACTTCCATTCTTTTCAAATTCGAGTGTGTTATTTTGAAAGCTGCGTTTAGGTGTATCTCCCAACCCCCATAGCCACTCTCTTCCTAAGACTAGATCTGTCCTCTCCATGTTCATAATTTGGAAGTCCATATAATCTGTATAGTCCTGCATCTTGACTTCCAAATTGGATACCATAGTATCCCATATTCTTTTATCTTGCCCTGGCATCATAGATTCAATGTATTTATGTGCACTAGGCTGCTGGGGAATCTTTAATTTCTTGACCAAAGCATAGTTTATGAAATTATGAGTGGCAGAATCATCTATCATGACCCGCACCCTGGTCCTGTATACACTACCATGTAGCTTAACTAAGTCATGTGGTCCAAACTGCGGTGACCACAATGATTGAGTCAAACAACAAGTGTGCTCTATATCCTCGTGCATCACCTCCACTCCCTTGCAACTAGAGCTGCCATGAATAGGAAGGGTCTGCACTAGGTGGACCGCCTTTTTGCCCTTTTCGGGGGCCGTACTAGACTCTGGTCCCTTCTTCTTTTCTTCCCCCTTCTTGAGTGGACAGTTCCACTGTGAATGACTAGGGGATAGGCATCTAAAACACATGTAATCTCTTTTGGCCTTCTCAAACTGATCTGTGGATAGTCTAGGCCCTTGTGATCTTTGTTTTTTAATAAAAACTTTGTTTTTCCCAAAAGGCAACTTCTTCTTGAATTTAGTGGTACTAAGAGGCTTGAGGGGCTGATCTGTCTCCATAGAAGTATATTGAGGACGGTTATGGTCCTCATATATCTGTGCATACTTGATCGCCTCCTCAAACGTCTTAGGCGCATTCCTTCTGACTTCCCTCTTTATGGCTTTATCCAAGCCCCTAACAAACCCTCTGGTCTTCTGAAAATCATCTAGGCTCTTAAGTTTCAAAATGATCTCTCTATAGTGGGATAGATAGACCGAAAGAGGCCTACCTCTCTGAGTAATCTTGTCCCACTCATCCCAATTCCTCTCCTCCTCATTCTCAGGAAGAAACTCTTTTAGAAAAAGAGTCTCAAACTGAGTCCAGTCAGTAGGGATAAAGTTCGCCTCCTTAAGACTCATCCACCACTTATAAGCACGCGGGCCGAGGGAGAGACTCACCTCTAACACACGATACTCAGGTGGGGTGCCCTTCAATTGATGCAAATCATGCCACTTCTGTAAAAAAGTGTAGATTGCATCCTTATTCCTGTCTCGGTCATCCCCCGTAAAGGTAGGTGGCTTTAAGTCTTTCAAGAGGGGAGCTTCCCTAGAGCTCTCCCCTTTATGCTTACTAGGAAGAGAAGTCTCTTTCCTAGTAATTTCTAGAGGAATAGGAGGGCTCTCTCTTTCCTTCCTAGCTAGGAAAGAGCTGACACTAGTCCCAAGTGAGATAATTTGAGACTTAAGCTGCTGTATAAGAGATGTAATGCTACCCAAGTCTTTTCTCTAATTTAAGGGTTTGCTCTTTCAATTCAATGAATTGGTCACGAGTGAAAAATTCATCTATAAGCTCTTCATAAGTGTACTCTTCCTGTGAAGGGTCTTTCTCTTCTAAGTTCTCTTCTATTTCTTGCCCTAATTCTACTTCTTCCATTCTAGCATCAGGATCCTCTAGTTGCTCTTTAAGTGGAGAAGTGGTTTTAACTATTTGTTTGCTTTTAGTTTCCATGTTTAAGTTCCCTTCCCTCGTTTGCTAACTAGAGTGTATGAAAATGAATGGAAGTAGAGCTCAAATATGCAAGAAGAAGAGAAATATATCACAAGAGCACTTCCCTGTTACAAAGTAGAGCTGTGGAAGCGAAATCCAAGTGGTCCTTGATGCTTCAAGCCGCTGATTTTGAATCCTCGCCAGGCCCAAAAGAAAATTGGAAATGTCCGCTTGGTCTGAGGGGTTCTAAGCACCATAAACCATCCAAAACAATGCCAAAAACACATGGGAAAAGCCCCAATCAGGCAAACTGAGTGAAATTGAGCAATTTCAGAGATATAACAATCCTCGCCAGTCCACAAATTGCTGCCCAGCACCAGTACTTCAAGAATTTGAGACTATCCCAAGTGAAAAAAGTGGATTTGGAGTCCGGATGACTAAAAACTAGGCCCGGGAGTGGGTGCCTAGTTCTTGCTGAAGTGCTGCAGAGAGATTTTGGTGGGGCAAATCTCGTCCAAATCCAACATCGATGGTTTCTGAGTGAAGCTTAGGAGTGTAGCTTCGAAATGTGACCAAGATTTTTGAACTCCGATATCGTATGGAGAAGCTATGGTGCGGATAAGCCGGGTATATCACCGATGGAAAGTGAAAAACCTAATCTTCATGGCTGGAAGACTTAGAGAAGCTCAAAACTGAGGAATGAAGGCTTCTTTCATCAAATCCAACACCCCCATCCCATATCCACAACCCGTATTACATAGATACATGATCTCTTAACCAAAATCTTGATCTATAACATCACCTTAATGCTCCAAAGTTCTAAAAAAAAAAACTTCGATTTTTCTTTAATTCAACTCGAATTCTTTGTCATCATGAAGCAAAAGAGAAGACTCAGACTGCTTGTCGAATCGGCATTTATCCCATATGTGAGCGCGTACGCTGAACAATATAGTATATATAAAGGGCTAGAACCCCTCATTCTTCATCCTGGAGGAGGGGAGGAGGAAGAGAAGAGGGACTTCCCTCTCTAGTCGTGGGTGGCAGCTGACGACTGAATCTTCTCTCTCTACTCGTGCGTGCGTGCCTGGTTACTGAGCGCCGATGCTGCTGGCTCGGATACCAATGTAACGAAGATGCTTCCAGTGACTTACCTCACTTTTGGGGGTAGCTTATGCACCAGCTACGAGGTCCGTCTCTGTCAGAGTCCGTAAAGCGCCGTCCTGAACACGGAGATCCTTTTTCGATCCTGCCACCCAACCGCGTGGAGATATTAAGGATGTTCCCTCTTCAAGAGTGAGCTCTCCCACATGGCTTCACACATGGGTGCCACATGGCACTCATGTGTGAGCCCTTTTAACTATCCAACTAAGAGATGGTTCACACCTCTTATTGGGGGTTGCTCCATATAACAGATGGCCTTTATTTGGCCCAGTGTCTAACACTCTCCCCCTCCTAAAGATTAATCAGAGGCCTCGAGTAGAATTCCAGAGTGGCAATACCCTCTAGATTGCTAAATACTCTTGAATGTCATGACTTCTCTACAATTTTTGTGTCGAGTCTAGTATCGTATATGGAGAATGATCGATGCTCTCACTTTCTTGCAAAGAAACAACACCTTTTATTCGATTATCTTCCCAAGAAATATACTTTTTAAGTTTATTGATATTAAAAATTGGATGGACTCAACAATTTGGAAGATCTCTAATGTGCAAGTAATGTCACTACGCTTCTTAATTATCTTCCAAGGTCCACAACACCGTGGTAAAAGCTTAGCACACCTTTTTATATATAATGAAGTAGTTTGTGGTTGCACTTAAAGAAAAAACTCTTTTTCATCAAAGATTCTTGGAGTTCTCTTCTTGTGAGCATACCTTTTGGACTTATTAGTTGCTTGGTGCATCTTGGGGTTTAGCTATTACTCAATTTGCGTGAAGATTTACTAGAAACTATGAAGGACCATGATATTTTTTTGACGTTCCTATGGTAATATTAGGAGTGGGATCAATGCCATTCATCTCAAAAGGAGACACCCGGGCCACTATATGGATATAATATTATAAGGAAACTCTAAAAATGAAATTTACAATTTGTCTTCATCTCAAGCCACATGCTGTCAATATGTCCTCTAATATTTGGTTGACCCTTTGGGGCTCACTTGAATGGTGTCATTATATGGATATAATATTATAAGGCAACTCTAATGATAAACAACTATCAACTAATGATAAATAGCTCTAATATTTGGTTGAGCCTTTGGGGCTCACTTGAATGGTGTCACTATATGGGTATAATAATATTATGAGGAAACTCTATTAATGATATATAACTATCGACTAATGATAAATAACTATCGACTGATGATAGATAACTATCCCAATATGTCTTCATCTCAAAACACATGCGTTCAATATGTTCTCTAATATTTGATTGACCCTTTGGGTCTCACTTGGATGGTCACCATCATCCTGAATGACATTTAAACTTTGTCAAGACAAACTTCCACAAGAGTCTTGTGAATTTGACATTCTATAAAAAACTATGGATTTCGGGAATCCATGCATACGAAGACATGTATTTGGAGTAGAGTCACTCGCAAGATGCATGTACCAACCGATGTCTGATGCTTGTCCACAAAATGTCAATCTGAGAGATAATTTTGTGGTATGAAGATCTTCACCACGTTAGGATTCACAGACACACAAAGAGTCACACATGCTAGCGTGGTGGTATGAAGACCTTCACCATGCTAAGAGTCATACATGCACACACACATACATCTAGACACATGCAAGCAAGCCTAAATCATGGACTACATACAAGACCTCCAAAGAGACTCAAACTTGATCAGAAGAGAGAATGAACAGAAAGAACAAGAAGATTATGAATGAGACTTGGCTCTCTTTTATAGGTGAATTTTAAAAGTGACCTTGTTCACACTCTAGTGTCCAACCTAGTTAAAATAGGTCATAATCCCTCGTTTCCCATTGCATGTATATCATATCTTTAGAAATCCACATTTAACTTTGATCATTTTTTATTGTTTCTTTCTTGATCATCTTTTTATATTTCCCTCTCTTTAATTCATTAAATCGACTAATCATATTATGTCTTTTTGTATCATTGCAAATAGATCAATCTATCTCACGATTCATTTGTGCTTTTTGCGTTGGAACTAGCATTTTGGTTTGCTACTCTTTATTATATCTCAGATCTATTCTTTAATACAATCACAATTCAATGCATTGAAGTCTACATTCTTTCTCTATCTTTTGAGTATTCTATGTATTATCTTGGATTCTTCAACATATTTGATGATTTATTATGTGTTTTTTATCTGTAAAAAAAAAAAAAACCAACAAGTGGTATATAAGCTTATATCTTTAGATATTTATATCTTTCATTCCTTAGCAGGTCATATCAATAATATTCCTCAATTATTTCAAACATTGTTTTCTCATATCAACCTCTTAACTCCCATTAAAATCGATTCACATTTGAATATATTGAATACTCTTTATTTTGATCTATTACGTGTCTCAATTAATTTTTTATAAATATTCATATGAATAACAAGTCACTTATCATCTCAAATGAAAAATACCAATGTTTGAAAGCACATAGTTAAAAGTTTCTTAAATTTCATTTAATCATATTCATAATTTTCTATTTTTTTAATCTATTTTCCATTCATTTCATTATTCATAGTGCTATTTCAAATAATTTTGATACTTATTAGATTATCTGTTTGTTTTTGTTGACATATTTTAAGTATGGAAATGCCATTATAATTATACTTCCACAATTGTTTGATTTGATCATTTTTTCATTCAAAACCCTTTTCCTATTCAAATTTGATTAAGATCCCATGTAGATAATTCTCCTTGCTTGAGCATCCTTCTTCATCCATGTCTTCAAATCTGAGAGCTCTTCCCTAGTTGGAACACTAGGATCCCTAAATTCTGGTTTCTCCTCTTCATATGTGATGTATCCTCTCAGATCTTTGCTCATGAGATGAGCTTCCATCGTCATTGACCAAGCAGGATAGTTTTCTCTATCCAATTTCTCTATCTAAAGAGAATCTCCCATCCTTTCTTCACCTGTGCAATAAATTCTTCAAGCTTTGTGAATAATGAATGTATCTTTACTTTGAATGTAGTTCCTTTTGATCCTCTTGATAGCTTCAGGCCTCTTTCTTTAGCTTTCACTTCAAAATTTTACCTTTTGAATTTTCAAGGATTGATTTTTGTATATCTGCAATAGTTGGGGTCTCCTTTCTTCAAATCTGATGACTGTTGCTCTGATAGCACTGATGGAGAGTGTTAATCTCCAAAATAATAAGTTATCCTTGATGTTAGAGCACCTCTATATCAAGAACAACTCAAAACATCAACCAATTTTGGAAGACCAATGTCAAATTATCAAACTATGAACTAACTGCGAAGAAACTGATTATTCAAAAAAGTCTACTATCTTAACTCACTCATTGACTGATCAATGTGTAAAGTTTTCAATGAAAATTTATACAAAGTATCTGCTAAAATTTTCGCACCTTCTCCAAGTTAAATCTCTCCAAAATATTCAATATATCTTGAGATTTACACGAAACAATGTACCTATGTCTGAAACTGTTCTTCTGTATAATCGACTTTGACACCTACAACTTCTAATGCATGATTCTACCAAACTAGAACTTCTAATGCATGATTCTATTCCTGCCTTCACTTCTTCACATTTACACATGTAAATGTTCCTACTTAAAATTTTGTCAACCTCATTACAATTAGGCTCTCAAAACTTGTACAAAGATCACTCTACTATAGATTTAGACTTGTACAAAAGCATTCCTCAAGAAGATAAACAGAGAAGGAGCACTGAGCAAAAGAGTGAGGTGCAATTTTTCAGATTCTCTTCTATTATGAGAAAATATACATCTGATGGATGGATTACTTCTTCCTCCTCTCTAAGTCTTCTAATGACTTCTATTTTTTCTCATACATCATCTCCTATATTCGTAGTACATCTATATCAAGTATATATAGATGTTAACATCCCGACTCATCATAGATACAATTTTTCTATGAACTAATTACAAGATTAGTGTACATGTATATACAAGTCTTCAACTTCTGACCATGCACTAAACTCCAAGCCTCATATGTTGATCTTTTCTTGCTTCTTTGACTTCAAACTTTGTCCTAATCATCAATTGACGATTTTCCTGCACCAACAAGATCATTAATGGAATCAAGGCTGATGATAAGTGGGTGTCCTTCACCACAACAATGGAACTCTACATGGATATGCAAGTATCTGACTTCAACACCTTGATGGGGCAACTCTTCACCTATGAGACAAAGCTCAACAAGAATGGTGACAACTCTAGAGGTAACCAATCTTCTACCCTTTATACAGATAAGAATAAAGCTAAGAATAAAGGTAAAGGCAAGAAGCATGAAGAAGAGGCTAGTACCTCTCAAGCTAATGATGCAGGAAGAGGAAGAGGTGCTAGAGGAAGGGGCAGAGGAGGAAAGCAAGGTAGGGGAAGACCATACAACAACTCACCTTGCAACATTTGTGGCCTTAACAACCATGCCACAAAAGAATGCTTCAAGAATACTAGAAATCAAAGGGGAAGATGCTTCCATAGAGGTAGCTATGGGCAATCAAGAGGCAGATACAACAATGGTGAAGGCAACTACAACCATAACTACAATCAAGGCTACAACAACAAAAATTATCAAGGAGATTTCAGAGGAAGAAGGGACTGCAACAACTATACTGAAGACCAAGAAGACTCATTACTCATCATGAACATGACATCCAAGCAAGGTAAAAATGATGAGCAACTTTTCTACATTGAATCAGGTTGTTCCAATCATGTGGCTAGAAGTGTAGCTCTATTATCTTATCTTGAAGAACCCAAAGGGAAGCATGAAGTACAAACAGATGATAATACTAAACAATCAGTCAAGCAAATTGGAGATGTCAAAACATTTGATGGTAGCATGAACCTTTTGAGTAAAGTTCTATATGTGCCAACTATAACCAAAAACCTAATTAGTGTTGGATAGACTGTTGAGAAAGGTTTAGAGGTTAGATTCACTAAGCATGCAACATATGTGGAAGACCCTCAAAAAGGCTTCAAAAGGATTGCCAAAGGTGAGAAGTGTGGTAGATTATGCACACTTGAAATTGAAGACACAAGGAACATAGCACTATTCAATTATAGAGATCAAACCTTATCTGAGTTAGAGATACGACACAAAAGGTTAGGATACATATGAGAAAGGGCTCTGAAGCAAATATGCAGGGATCAAAGTGTGCTTGGCATTCCCAATGTGACCAAGCAACATATGATATACAAATGTGGAGCATGCCAATTTGGCAAAGCTCACAGGAAACCATTCAACAGGGGAGGATACATTCATGAAGACTATTTGGAGCATGTACATACTGATGTGTGGGGTCTAGCAAAGATCCATCCATCTCAGTTTCAAGGTACTATGTTCCATTTATTGATGATTACAGTAGATGGATAATCCTTTATTTCATGAAGCATAAGGATGAGGTGTTTACATGCTTCAAGAAGTAATTGGCACTAGTTGAAAATCAAACAGGAAGGAGCTTGAAGAGGATCAGATATGATGGAGGTGGTGAGTACTTCTCACATGAATTTGATTCATTTCTACAGGACAGAGGCATAAAGAGGGAAGTAACAACAATATACATTCCTAAATTGAATGGAGTGGCAGAGAGAAGGAACATGTTAAAAAAAATAATTCTTGAAATGAATCTAGGAGATGACCAATTCAAGCGACTAGGATCATCAAAAAATCTTGGATGGGACTAATCGCTTGAATTGGTCGTGTGTCACAATCATTACAAATATAGGTAAATTTGCCTATATCTGATGTCAACATCTATGAATGATGATGAGTAAGGTTATTGCATTAGGAGCAAGCAAAAATATTGATGAAATCGAATTAATCTAGGATGCAATTCAAGAAAATAAGCTCATCAAAAACTCTCAAATGGACCTAATCGCGCGAATCAGTCATGCCTCACAGATGATCATAGTCATTATCGAAAGAGGTGAATTTTCCTATACCTATTGGCAATGCCTATAAATGATGAGGAGTAAGGGTATAACATAAGGAGGAAGCCCAAAAACTCATGAAATTGAATTAATCTAGGACACGACCAATTCAAGCGATAAGGCTCATAAAAAAGTCTCGGATGGGCCTAGTCTCTTGAATTGGTCGTGTCTCACAAATGATCAAAATCATTACAGAAAGAGGTAAGTTTTCCTATGTCTGTTGGCAACATCTATGAATGGTGAGAAGTAAGGGTATAACATGAGAAAGCCAAAAAACTCATGAAACTGAATTAATCTAGGACACAAGCAATTCAATCGAATAGGCTCATCAGAAAGTCTTGGATGGGCCTAGTTACTTTAATCAGTCGTGTCTCATAGATGATCATAGCTACAAGGAGAGTGATTTTGGACATACCTTAACTTCATCTTCATCCTGAATTAGTTCTTCAACATCAATTCTTATTGTTCCTTTGTCCTCGCAACCTCCAAAAATGAGTAGCTTTCCAAACGAGTAAATACCCAAATCTTTCTATCACTATTAAAAATCTTCATCTTCAACTGTTGGCTTCTCTGCGAGTACTCTATCATAGCAGCTACAAAGAGCTTTGGATGAATCTTTAAATGCATTATTTGAAAAGCTCAAGCCCAAGCTTAGAAATTCCTCTTTACTTTCTTCCTTCTCATTTATAAAATTCTTTGCAATTTCTTCAAATTCAGCTATTGCACCAAGGCCATAGTCTTCTCTTAGGTTGAGAGCTCTTGAATTCAATACAAAGGAACAAAGTCCTTCCTAGAGATAAAGTAATATGGAAGGTTTGAGAGACAAATTGATTTTTTTGAAATCTTTACATCTTCTCCTCACTCTCTAATTGTTGTCTCTTCTCTCAGAGTTGCCACATCAAAATTATTAAGCTCTTCTTCTTCTACCTGAAGGTTAATCTCTTCAACAATTTCTTTGACATCAATTTTTGAATATCTATGAAGAGAAAGTTCTAGAGATGCTTCTTTCTCTTCATCAAGGTTTTTTCTTCATTATTATCACTTACTATATGATGAAGCCAATGTTCAATGGAACTAAACAACAACAACCATTTTCATGTTTTGGGCAAAAATCCATCCTGCTAGGCAAGGGGGAAGCCTTCCTACACTTTCTAGTTACTCTGGCTTTGTCCAAAGGATCCTTTCGAAAGATGCATGGGTGAATATATTTTTTGCCAGAGATAATAACTTCCTGTCCATTGACTATGGTCACAAAGCTCTTCCACTCGTCCATAAAAAATGGCTTAATTTTCTCCACAAGTGCTTCAAAATGAAAAGTGGTATTGAACGTTTTCCTTGCATATGTGTAGAGGAGGTACTGGGGTATCCGCTTTTAACAAAGGTAGAGAATGAAGATTAAACACGTCCAGTACGTCGCCTACTCAAGGGGGTTCTCTTTAGGTAAGTATACCCTTTAACATTTCTGTGAGCAGGTAGATAACATGGTGGTAAATACTTCAGAAATTGTGAACAATAAATGACCAAGGAAGACCGTACACTTCTTGGTTCAAATCAGGGGATTACAATGTTGAGCAGAGTGATGCCTAAGGTTCAAATTTAGGACTAACAAGCCACAAGCTTAGGGATAACAAACCCTTTAATAGTAAACATTCCAATACAAAAGTTTCTTCCTGTCAGCATAAGGACCACTGATATGCAGACTAACTCAGAACAATACAGATGGTAAGATCTTCTCAAGAGAATAGAACACAATCAACCACACTGACTCACGGAAAAGAAGAAGAATCCAAGCTACTCTTTTACACTATAGTGCTCATGGCCCTTCACTGAGAAGCCTCCCCTCTGCCCTCTGTATACACGACAGAGTAGCTCCCACAGTAGACTTGAAACCACCAAGTGCAAGAAAGAACTTCCGCACATACGCACGAAACCACTGTATCTATCCAATTGTTGTACCTTGTACATGTACTCCAGTGTCCTGTAACACCAAATGAGCACAAATCCTTTGATTTTATAGGCCCCAAAAGGCCAAGAGAGCCTTGCCGAATCTTCACGTCCACTGATCACGCGCCGGTTAACCACCCAAAATTGGAGGGGTAGGTCAATTATTCCCTTGATTTGAATTGGATCCACAAAAATAGGTAGTCGTCGTGAATGGTTGGCGGCAACATTTGTTCATCCACTTTTACTTTTAACAATTCACTTTTACCCTTTCACTTGCCATCTGAAATTCCCATTTTGTGTTGTTTTGTTACTTCGTCACCAATTTTCCCGATTGGTCCAACTATTTATCCAATCATGATATTCATGTAGTGGTTCACTCATGTGAAACTTATTAACACGAAGCAAAAAGTCATCAAAGAGGCCATCTTCTAAATCAGTTCCAACATTAACTGTATACAATGGCTTCGAACGCTCTTTCTCCACTTGTGGCATATGTCTCTTAGATTTCTCTTCCGGATCCTGCTTCGCATCCCTCACCATCTGGAGTGTTTTAGGGGCCTTTGTGTGTGTGAATGCATGGGGGTGCATGTGTGTGTGTGTGTGTGGGAGAGTGAGGGGGCGGAGGTGGTGTGAGGGGATTGGCAGGGGTTGGCAAGGGTGAGTGGCGGGGGTGAGTGGTGGGGGAAGATGGAGGGTGAGGGCGGGGGTGAGTGGTAGGAGGCGGGGTGAGTGATGGGAGGTGGAGGCGAGTGGTGGGAGGCGGGGGTGAGTGGGGGCGAGTGGTGGGAGGTGGGGGTGAGTGATGGAGCTTGCGGGGGTGTGAGGAGGGGGGAGGTGGTGGGAGGTGAGGGGGCTTGCGGGGTTGTGAGGGGGGGGGAGGTGGTGTGAGGAGGGGGGAGGTGGTGGGAGGCTTGCGGGGGTGTGAGGGGGTATGAGGGGAGACGCTCGCGGGGGCAGAGGGGAGATGCGAGGGGGCTTGCAGGGGTGTGAGGAGGGGGGAGGTGGTGGGAGGTGAGGGGGCTTGCGGGGGTGTGAGGGGGTATGAGGGGAGGCGCTCGCGGGGGCAGAGGGGAGATGCGAGGGGGCTTGCGGGGGTGTGAGGAGGAGGGAGGTGGTGGGAGGTGAGGGGGCTTGCGGGGGTGTGAGGAGGGGGGAGGTGGTGGGAGGTGAGGGGGGCTTGTGGGGGTGTGAGGAGGGGGAAGGTGGTGGAAGGCGCTCGCGGGGGCAGAGGGGAGATGTGAGGGGGCTTGCAGGGTTGTGAGGAGGGGGGAGGTGGTGTGAGGAGGGGGGAGGTGGTGGGAGGCTTGCGGGGGTGTGAGGGGGTATGAGGGGAGGCGCTCGCGGGGGCAGAGGGGAGATGTGAGGGGGCTTGCGGGGTTGTGAGGAGGGGGAAGGTGGTGGAAGGCGCTCGCGGGGGCAGAGGGGAGATGTGAGGGGGCTTGCGGGGTTGTGAGGAGGGGGGAGGTGGTGTGAGGAGGGGGGAGGTGGTGGGAGGCTTGCGGGGGTGTGAGGGGGTATGAGGGGAGGTGCTCACGGGGGCAGAGGGGAGATGTGAGGGGGCTTGCGGGGTTGTGAGGAGGGGGAAGGTGGTGGAAGGCGCTCGCGGGGGCAGAGGGGAGATGTGAGGGGGCTTGCGGGGTTGTGAGGAGGGGGGAGGTGGTGTGAGGAGGGGGGAGGTGGTGGGAGGCTTGCGGGGTGTGAGGGGGTATGAGGGGGTATGAGGGGAGGCGCTCGCGGGGGCAGAGGGGAGATGTGAGGGGGCTTGCGGGGTTGTGAGGGGGGGTATGAGGGGAGAGGCTCGCGGGGGCAGAGGGGAGATGTGAGGGGGCTTGCGGTGGTGTGAGGAGGGGAAAGGTGGTGGGAGGTGAGGGGGGCGAGGGGGCTTGCGGGGGTGTGAGGAGGGGGGAGGTGGTGGGAGGTGAGGGGGCTTGCGGTGGTGTGAGGAGGGGGGAGGTGGTGGGAGGCGAGGGGGCTTGCGGGGGTGTGAGGAGGGGGAAGGTGGTGGAAGGCGAGGGGAGTGAGCGAGGAAGTAGGGAGAGGGAGAGAGAGAGATAAAGGGAAAAGACCGAGAGGGGGAAAGAGAGAGGGAGGGGGGAAGAAAGAGGGAGATAGAGAGAGAGATATAACAAATCAACTGAGGTAGCAATGAAAATGAAAGCAACATCTGCCCGTAACACAAGCATGTCCAAGAAATGGAACGGACATTCCCCGAAGCTGCAGCCCAAGGCCTCTGAGAGCTCTCCTCTCAATCTCTTTCTCTTCTATCTTTTTAGGACTAGCGGATTCTGTCCCCTGCGCTTGGAGCCCACGGCCTCATGCCCCGAAGAGAGAGAGGGATCATAGAAGGGCACTACAGACCCCCACATCAAGCTTTTGCACCGTCCCTGGTGCAATAACTTCTTTATATGCTTATTTCAATGAGATTTAACTGCAATTACTGAAAAGAAACATGGTATGTACAAGGGATAGAATGCTTCCACTTTGTCCTAGTTCCGATACTTCTTCACCCTGGAGATGTTGACGAGGGGCATCCTTTTACCCTGCAAATCTTCTAGATGTACTGCACCATGTGGTAACACCTTGATAACCTTATATGGTCCTGCCCATTTGGGTGCCAATTTAGTTTGAATTGGTGGAATTTGATGCACTAAAACCATGGACCCTTCTTGAACTTCATTCGATCTCAGATACCTGTCATGTAATTTCTTGCGCTCTTCTTGTGTCACTATAAGTTTCTGCATTGCCCCTTCTCTGTATTCTTCTAATGCCACCAATCTCTGCATGGGGGGTTCAATTCCAATGGTTTTGATTCCTAGTTCCTTTCTGATAATGAACTCGAATGGTGCCAATGCTTCTTTCCCATATACTAACCGAAATGGAGTTTCGCCTGTGGTTCCCCTCTTTGTGGTTCTGAAAGCCCAAATTGCACCGATCAGTGCTAGCGGCCAGGAGCTTTGATGATCAAAAGCTAATTTGCGAAGCAATCCCATCAAAATCTTATTGGAACTCTCTGCTTGGCCATTTGCCCTTGGGTAATAGGCACAAGATTTTTTATGGAAGATTTTGTACCTGTCAAATATAAACTGGAGCAATTGATTTACAAAATGGGTGCCCCTATCACTAGTAATTTCCAGTGGGCAACCAAATCTTGAGAAAATACGTTTATACATAAATTTAGCTACTGTTAAAGCCGTGCCGTCCACAGTAGCTTTAGCCTCTATCCATTTAGTGGCATAGCATGTGGCCATCAAAATATACTTTTTACCTCCTGGTTGCCCAGTTGGGCTAATTGGCCCTATGAAATCAAGACCCCATCGTTCAAATGGAAGCCATCCTGTGGATATGACCAATGGTTGGAAATTCAATCTGGTTGGCGCGGGAGCACACCTCTGGAAGATGTGGCATTCTTTAGAAAACTTGATTGCATCCTTGAAAATATGAGGCCACCATAAACCTTTGTGGATGATTCTATGAGCCAACTCTTCCCCCCTTAGATGTCCTTCACTGTGTGCAGCCTCCAGCAGGAAATTTACCTCCTCTGGATAGACACACCTTCTCAATATATCATCTTGACAGTATTTATATAAATTTCCATTTATAAGAGAATATGCTTTGGTTTTCAGGAGCAATCTTCTCTTTTCTACAGGTGTCAAGTGTTCTGGGATCTTTCCAGTAGTGAGAACATGAAGAATTTCATCATACCAACCAGTTCGAATTGTTACTAGAAAAAGATTGCTATCCACCAATTCATCATTAATACCTGTTGCCTTTTCGCTCATTGCCGTCCTGGACACTTGATCTGCCATGTAGTGCTCTTTTCCTGGCTTAATATGAATATCAAAATTAAATTCTTGAACTAGGAGTAACCATCTCCAAATCCTTCCAGCTACTCTAGGCTTGTTTATCAAATACTTCAAGGGCTGATGGTCGGAAATAACAATGAAATGTACACCAAGGAGATAATGCCGGAACTTCTGAAGAGCAAATACAATAGCCAAACCTTCTCTTTCCGTTGTACTGTAATTTCTTTCAGCTTGGTTGAGTAGTCTGCTTGCATAAGAGATAGGTCTATCGACGTTGTGAGATGATGGTTGAGCTAGAACTGCACCAACAGCATGAAGACTAGCATCTGTATGCACATGAAATTCCAATGACCAATTAGGAACACTTAAAAGTGGAGCAGTACATAGCCTCAACTTTAGTTCACAAAATGCTTTGTCAGCTTCAGCACTCTAGGAGAAAGGGATCTTTTTACTGGTAAGCCTTGACAAGGGCTTAGCAATTTCCGAATACATCCTAATGAATCTTCTGTGATACCCTGCATGGCCCAAGAAACTTTGCACTTCCTTTGGGCTTTGTGGAATTGGCATGGAAAGGATAGCAGTGATCTTTGCCGGATCAACAGTTATCCCTTCAACTGATACTATATGGCCTAGGAGAGTGCCTTTAGTGACCAAAAAATGACATTTAGCAGGATTTAACTTCAACCCTGTTTTGAGACAGTGCTCAAAAATTTCCTTTAGATTATCCAAATGATTATTGAAATCTTGAACTATTGTTCTCCCATCTGTTCCTGAAAACACTGAAAAGTCATCCATAAAAATGCGCAGAAATGAGATTAACCATTTCCCTAGTATCAGATACATTGCTCTATTAAAGGATGCTGGTGCATTCTTCAAGCCAAAGGCCATACGGGTATAAACATATGTGCCCCATGGAGTAACAAAAGCCGTCTTGTCTCTATCTTCAGGATGAATGGCTATCTGATTGTAGCCACTGAACCCATCAAGAAAACTATATAAAGAGTGTCCGGCTACTTCTTCAAGCACCTGCTCTGTGAATGGTTGAGGAAAGCCATCTTGAATAGTTACCTTATTCAAGGCACGAAAATCAACGCATACTCTTATTTTGCCGTTTTTCTTTGGTACAATGACCATGGAAGAAAGCCACCGTGAGTGTTCTACAGGAACAATAATGCCTACCTCTTCCAGTTTTGTTATTTCTAGCTTTACTGCTTCTGCATACTTTGGATTAAGTCGGTAAGGCCTACTTCTTGCAGGTGAAGCTCCTTCCACTAAGGGTATTTGGTGTAATCCAAGCTCCTCTGGTATCCCTGTTAGGTCTTTATAGGACCATGCAAAGACTCTTTTATAGGCAAAAAGTAGGGAGGTTACCTTCTGCAATAAAGAGGGATATTGCCATAACCAAGCAGCCAAGTGAACTATCTGATGATCCTCTTCATCACCAAGATTTACTTCTTGAACAAACTTTTCAGAATTGGACTCACTTGAAAATTCATCTCCATTGTATGCAGGAGCAAAGTTCAATTTATGATCCACAACCTGTTCCTTGATCCATCCTAAAGGTATATTTGAGAATGGAAGTTCTTGAAGGTCACACTTAGCTTCCTCCGATGCAGGCACAACTTCGTCACTTTCTGGTCCTGCAAGCATAAAATCATCTGATTCCTCATGTTTACCTGCCTTTTCCTTACATACCATCTTAGTGGCGCTAAGTGTTGAATTTTGATTATTTGACTTAATTAGAGGTTTCTGTCCTTCAGGAGGTTCCTGCAAAAGATAAGCTCGACTTCCTTGCTTACTCTTTTCTATACTGTTTAAGTGAAAAACATCCATTTTTTCCTCTTCCCGCCCTCCTTGTGTTGCTCCTGCAAAATCTTCATTTACCTCACATATCTCCACTGTGCAGCATTCTGCACTTCCCATCATCCAACTTAATAGGGCATCATCTTCTGAAGGTATTTCCTGGGTTTCCATTGCATACCCAGTAGCCTTGTTGATGTCTGATCCTTCTTCCAAATGTAATTGTAAATGATTGTTAGTACATGTGGAAATCCATAACTTGTTCTTTCCCCAATCCTGTAGAGCCTTTGCTTGCCTTAACCAAGGCCTTCCCAAGAGTAGAGGGTATGAAGTCTCCTGTGACAGGGCTATAACGACAAAGTCTAAAACAAAATGACAACCCTGCACTATCATAAGTACCTTTTCGACAATGCCCAGTGGTGCAACCCGACGTTGATCTGCTAATGTGACTGTGAAGGGTGCTGCCTCTGTGGGATTCAGCCTTAGTTTCTTCATAGTGAAATCAGGCATCAAATTGATGCCGGAACCTCTATCTATAATAACACCTGTGAGAGCTTCATCCTTGATAAAAACAGATAATCTTGAGCTTTGATAATCAGCCAGGGGTGCAGGAGGAAAGTCCACCATAAAACCATCTATGCTAGGAGGTGGGCACAAGCATGCAGAATGTATAATCTTTAGCAGATCACTTCTTACTTTAGAATCCATCTTTATGAGTTGGTACAGACTAATCTTATGGTGAATACCTTTCAAGATTTCCTCAATGTTCACTTCTTGCGTGTCTTCAGGAGTACTTGTTGGTCGATCTTTTAGCAAATTGGTCACCCTCTCATAAGCCTCTTCCATGTCTTCTTGGTCCTTCCATCCCACCCTCTTTTCTGCATCTCTATCTTTGGGTCCTTGTTGTTCCTCCTTATGGGCTACTGCCGCTTGCCTGGCTCTAGTCATCATTGGCATGGATGAAGATGAAACAGCATAAGATTGAGCGATCATACCTTCTTCTTTTGGAGAGACTGAAATCATGTGGATTGGAGTAGGACGACCTCTCGGGCAATCTCTGGTATAATGATCCTTTGCCTCCGGACAATGTTGACAAGGAGGTGCATCTTCTGGAAGAGAACACCTATTCTGCATGTGGCCGTACTCACCACAACGGTAGCACATCAAAGGTCTATTGTATCTAGGCTTCGCAGGCCGATTCTCTTCTCTATTAGCTGTATGTGAAGTGCTAGCATAATAAGAGTCCAAAGCTTGATGGTTACCTCATTGTTGTGCTCCCTTGAGGTAGTAGCAGTCTCTAGCTTCATGACCCTCTTTGCCACAGAATTGACAACTGACCTTGTTAGGACAATTAACATTGGAATGTCCACTATTGCTACATATTGTACACCAAACCTGTCTTCGTATGTCCTGTGTGGTTCGCAAATCTTCGAGCTCACGACGAAGTTGAGCTACTTCATCAACAGTGTGGGGCGGGGGCAGCGATACAACCTTCTCTTCTTGGCGAATTTGCTGCATTCTTAAGGCTTCCAACTCCTTCCTGAGTTGCCCGATGGTATCCAAGTCTGATGCATAATTTGGTTGGGCCTCCCCTTCAAAATGTAGTCTAGCCTCCTCAATGCGCGATGCAGTTGCAACAAAATCATCAAGTGTTGCATCCAACCTAAGAGATTCACGAAGCTTCTGCTGAGATGACTTGGGCAGAGCTTTCTCTATCCATTTTTTTACCAAGAAATCACCTGGAGCATGTGGCAGACGTGAAACAAGTGCTTTTGTTTTAGTGTGTAGTTCGTGAAATGATTCACCTGATGTCAATTTTAGGTTCTCCAGCTGATCTAGAGCTCTTTCAGAGGAGTTGCTTGGTCGGAATGTCTGCGAGAATGCCGTCTTCAGTGCCTCCTATGTGGTGAAGTGTCCATCTGCATATTGACTATACCATTTGTCTGCAAGGCCTTCCAATGTAGATGGGAAGAGCACCAACATTGCATCCTCTCGGTTCTGCAATCCTCGTCCGTGGCATAGTGAGACGAATCTCCTCACGTGGTCATCCGCATCCTCATAAGCCAATCCCTTAAATGTAGGGAACTTGATGTTCAACCTAGAGAGTAAATGAGAAAGTTCCTCCATGGGCACTGGTGCTTCTTCTGAAGTATCAGAGGAAAAATCCAACGTCCTCCTCAATTTCTCTTTTGAAAGCGGGGTTGAAGCCAAATCGATGGACAAATTTAAGGGTAGAGGGGTACTAGCCGAAGGTAGAGCTGACTTCTTGAGGCTCTTTTGTACACGAAGGGGCTCTCTGTCTACTCGAGTGTGGGTCATGTACCCACTCACAGAATGCAAAAATCAAGAAATTAATGCAATGACAATTATATAGTGCACACTAGATACCTCCCACAAAAATGCAAGGTCCCACCGTGCGTGCCAAACTGTAGAGGAGGTACTGGGGTATCCGCTTTTAACAAAGGTAGAGAATGAAGATTAAACACGTCCAGTACGTCGCCTACTCAAGGGGGGTTCTCTTTAGGGAAGTATACCCTTTAACATTTCTGTGAGCAGGTAGATAACATGGTGGTAAATACTTCAGAAATTGTGAACAATAAATGACCAAGGAAGACCGTACACTTCTTGGTTCGAATCAGGGGATTACAATGTTGAACAGAGTGATGCCTAAGGTTCAAATTTAGGACTAACAAGCCACAAGCTTAGGGATAAAAAACCCTTTAATAGTAAACATTCCAATACAAAAGTTTCTTCCTGTCAGCATAAGGACCACTGATATGCAGACTAACTCAGAACAATACAGATGGTAAGATCTTCTCAAGAGAATAGAACACAATCAACCACACTGACTCACGGAAAAGAAGAAGAATCCAAGCTACTCTTTTACACTATAGTGCTCATGGCCCTTCACTGAGAAGCCTCCCCTCTGCCCTCTGTATACACGACAGAGTAGCTCCCACAGTAGACTTGAAACCACCAAGTGCAAGAAAGAACTTCCGCACATACGCACGAAACCACTGTATCTACCCAATTGTTGTACCTTGTACATGTACTCCGATGTCCTGTAACACCAAATGAGCACAAATCCTTTGATTTTATAGGCCCCAAAAGGCCAAGAGAGCCTTGCCGAATCTTCACGTCCACTGATCACTCGCCGGTTAACCACCCAAAATTGGAGGGGTAGGTCAATTATTCCCTTGATTTGAATTGGATCCACAAAAATAGGTAGTCGTCGTGAATGGTTGGCGACAACATTTGTTCATCCACTTTTACTTTTAACAATTCACTTTTACTCTTTCACTTGCCATCTGAAATTCCCATTTTGTGTTGTTTTGTTACTTCGTCACCAATTTTCCCGATTGGTCCAACTATTTATCCAGTCATGATATTCATGTAGTGGTTCACTCATGTGAAACTTATTAACACGAAGCAAAAAGTCATCAAAGAGGCCATCTTCTAAATCAGTTCCAACATTAACTGTATACAATGGCTTCGAACGCTCTTTCTCCACTTGTGGCATATGTCTCTTAGATTTCTCTTCCGGATCCTGCTTCGCATCCCTCACCATCTGGAGTGTTTTAGGGGCCTTTGTGTGTGTGAATGCATGGGGGTGCATGTGTGTGTGTGTGTGTGTGTGGGAGAGTGAGGGGGCGGAGGTGGTGTGAGGGGATTGGCAAGGGTTGGCAAGGGTGAGTGGCGGGGGTGAGTGGTGGGGGAAGATGGAGGGTGAGGGCGGGGGTGAGTGGTAGGAGGCGGGGTGAGTGATGGGAGGTGGAGGCGAGTGGTGGGAGGCGGGGGTGAGTGGTGGGAGGTGGGGGTGAGTGATGGAGCTCGCGGGGGTGTGAGGAGGGGGGAGGTGGTGGGAGTTGAGGGGGCTTGCGGGGGTGTGAGGGGGGGGGGAGGTGGTGTGAGGAGGGGGGAGGTGGTGGGAGGCTTGCGGGGGTGTGAGGGGGTATGAGGGGAGGCGCTCGCGGGGGCAGAGGGGAGATGCGAGGGGGCTTGCGGGGGTGTGAGGAGGGGGGAGGTGGTGGGAGGTGAGGGGGCTTGCGGGGGTGTGAGGGGGTATGAGGGGAGGCGCTCGCGGGGGCAGAGGGGAGATGCGAGGGGGCTTGTGGGGGTGTGAGGAGGGGGGAGGTGGTGGGAGGTGAGGGGGCTTGCGGGGTTGTGAGGAGGGGGGAGGTGGTGGGAGGTGAGGGGGGCTTGTGGGGGTGTGAGGAGGGGGAAGGTGGTGGAAGGCAAGGGGAGTGAGCGGGGAAGTAGGGAGAGGGAGAGAGAGAGATAAAGGGAAAAGACCGAGAGGGGGAAAGAGAGAGGGAGGGGGGAAGAAAGAGGGAGATAGAGAGAGAGATATAACAAATCAACTGAGGTAGCAATGAAAATGAAAGCAACATTTGCCCGTAACACAAGCATGTCCAAGAAATGGAACGGACATTCCCCGAAGCTGCAGCCCAAGGCCTCTGAGAGCTCTCCTCTCAATCTCTTTCTCTTCTATCTTCTTAGGACTAGCGGATTCTGTCCCCTGCGCTTGGAGCCCACGGCCTCATGCCCCGAAGAGAGAGAGGGATCATAGAAGGGCACTACAATATGGAAAGTGGGTAACTCTCAATCCCTTGAACCATGTGATATATTCCAATTGAGTCTTGTAAGCTCCTTCTGGCTCTTCCAGGTATGCCACTCTTGAACTACCTACTGGTCTCTCCATGTTATAGGACATCTGAGAATCTTTTTTTTCTAAACTTAGAGTGTATGGATAATCACTCAACTGCTGGGCCCAAGACCTAGCAGTATGCTTGAAACTAGCTTCAGAGAACCTGAGGCTTTGTCTATCTCAGCCTAAGTGCCTTCCTGACCTTAGGTTCATATGCCTGGTTTCTTTATCCCCTAGTCCCAAGTACAATCTCATTGCAGGTTAGTTTGTATCAATCATTTTGTTCTTTTTATTTGTTTATTGTGTTAAGCTCTTGTTTGAAATCACGTCGTCAGGAATACTTAAGTGAATTTCGCACTTGATAATTGATCGATTCAAGTTCACTTTTGTCCCTTAGGGTTCTCGTACTTAAGACCTACTTAATGCCTGCACTTAGTTGATTAGTTCTCTTGGACTTGATTCATGCCTAGCGTTGCTCTAATTAATCACCACAACCTAAGTCGCACTTAGCCTAAGCTAAGAATTGACAAAGGGAGTTAAGAGAACTTCCAACCTCCAGTCCTTGTTGCTCCGGTAGCTACACAAGCCCAAGAAGCCTTCTCCCAAGCTTGGTACTCATCCTTGCTAGCTTGCTTTGGAAGCCTAGATTGATCACAATGTTCTTGCAAAGGTTCACAAGTTAATATGGCCTTTCATCACAATGAATTGACATACACACATCAAAAAGTATAGGCCCCCCTTAGAGTAACTCTCTGCACCCCCAGAATCCTATGACCACCTAATCCCTCCTAATGGCCAACTTAAAAGTACATGTTCTAAAACTCCACGTATGACTCTTATAAAAACCAGCCAAGATCCACGTAGGATTCTCAAGCAGCTCTCCAAGGAGACCAAAATCTCATCAATCGGAGTTCGTACGATGGAGTTATGACCATTCAGGCACTTAGGGGTCAAAACATGCTCTCAAGATTCAAGAAATTCATCTAAGGTTTTCTAGGTATTTTGCCCACTTCTAAGGCTCTAAGGTAGTCCCAATTTAGTATCAAGCCCAAAAATAACGATAATTACACCCCTAAAAAATTTATGCGTAAAGTCAGTGTATCGTGATAGCTCGGGCCGATGTGTCGCGATAGATGGGTGTGTCGCGATACCTCAGTGTGTCACGATAGATGGGTGTGTTGCGATAGGTGGGTGTGTCGCGATAGGTCGGTGTGTCGTGATAGATGGGTGTGTCGCGATAGGTTGGTGTGTCGTGATAGATGGGTGTGTCGCAATAGGTCGGTGTGTCGCGATACCTCGGTGTGTCGCGATAGGTGGGTGTGCCGCGATAGGTGGGTGTGTCACAATAGGTCGGTGTGTCGCGATACCTCGGTGTGTCGTGATACCTTGGTGTGTCACGATACCTTGGTGTGTCATGATACCTCGGTGTGTCGTGATAGGTGGGTGTGTTGCGATAAACTGGAATATGGTGAATTCTACAGATCAACCTAGTGATCTAGGGAGCTCTCAGCTTGCGCTGTGTCGCGGTGCACTCAGATTCGCAATGGGGTCAATTTTTTGGTGTGTCACGATAGCTCGAGGTCGACGTCTCGGGGCTTGTGTAGAAGAATTCCGTACCTACAGAGCTTGCTGGGGATGGTGATGCTGCTGACACCTGCAAAAAAAACGCACAAAAATAGCAATGCACACTCGCTCTCTCTCAAACTCGCACTATGCAAATGAGGTGAATGGAATGGGAGTGGGAATATGAAAGGAAGATGGAGATGGTGTGGACTAGAGATGGAGATGAAGAAGGAAAAAAAATTAGAGCAAAATCAGAAATAAGCTACTACTTACCGTTCCAACGCATCCTCTCTACATCTTACCATCACACGCTCGTCCTCAAAGTTGGGGTCCCCGGCAACAGCGCCAAAATTTGGTGTAGCTCAGTGATGAGTAGCACCTCCTTTAATGTCAATCTGGGAAGACGTGAGGATGGTATGAAGACCTCGAACAAGTGATGGCACAAGTGTGTGAGTGAGAAGCACACCAACATGCACACACATACACACACGTGCACACAAGGCAAGAACAAAGAGAGACACAATGGAATCACTTCTATTGCAAAAAAGTTCTCATACAACTTCAAATCTACAACAAGCTAGCTTCAAAAATGAGCTCTCTAGCTCTATTTATAGTTTTTGACTAGCTTTGGTCGTGTTCAGACCTAGTGTCTAGCCTAGTTAAAATTAGGTCCCTAAGCTAGTTTGGAGGATCAAACGAGCTCTGAAAATTATGAAATTTGGTAGGCAAATACTGCTAAAGCTCCTCAAGCTTGAGGACTCCTCTGATTGCCCAAAATGGAGCTGCAAAAAGGTGAAATGGTATTTACAATGGTTTTCAATGATGAGAATCACTTTTAAAATGATGTAAGGATTGAAAAAAATTGATGGGTTGCCTCAGTGCTAGATCTGCATGATGCCCGTACTTGCTTCTTCCCAGATGATGCCAACAATGGTGGACCCATTTGTGTTGTTGGTGCAGATCAATCACCAATTGAGTGTTTGAAGACTTAAGAATGAAGGATGAGATCAATTCTTGAAGCTTGGAAGGAAGATACATTCAGAGTATGTGAGGAATGTACACATATGTACATAGTTCACTTAGATCTTATATTAGTCATAGACTTGTACAAATTTATCTATAAATACCTTGAAAATGTCAAGGCGTGATATGAGAGCATATGTGAGAATAGATAGAAGTCAAGAATGAGGAAGATAGATGTCATGAGACATGGAAAAAGTTAGTTGAGTTTCCTCTCATCACTCAACTGTAACTTTCTGAGTAATTGAAGAAATATTGCACCCGATCTTTTCGTGTCTGCTCCGTCTGTGTTTGATCAATTGAAAATTCCTTTTGAGGATATCTAAGTTGGTAGTTGATGAGTCTGTGACCTGAGTTTCAGAGTCTAATTGCAAACCGGCTAGGAGAATTGTCAGTAGGAACATTCATATGTGTTGAGTGTTCACAGTTCTCTGAAACAGGCACAAATTTCGATCTTAATCTTTTGGTCAGTTCTCACTCCATAGTTTAAAGTTTTGTGCAAGCAAGCACTTAATCTTTAAGTTGGAAGGTAATCTATTCGTGGCTAGAAGCATTTGCTTAAACGGGTTTTGTACTGAGAGAATTGAAATTAAGAAGTTAGGGGTGTCTAAATCGACTTCTCAGAAGTGCAGATTCAGACATAGGTAACTTGTGAACTTGATTTCTCAAGTTATACTAAACCTTTTGAAGAACTTTAACTTGGAGGAGGTGCGCAATCTCTAGGTGACACTTCATACAAAATTTCATAGAAAACTTTACATGTTTGATAGGTCAATGAGAAGAAATTGTGCAGCAGACTTTTTGTGTTTTACCTTCTTCACAGATTTTCTCAATTTTTGATAATTTGGAGATTGGACCTCTAATTTAGTGAAGGTTTTGACTTACTCTTGATATATAGGTGTTCTAAATTCAAGAGTAGGTTGTTCTTTTGGAGATTAACACTCTCCATCAGTGGTATCAGAGCAGGAGACATCAAATCAAGGAAAGGAGGGTCCCGACTGTTGCAGATTCAAGAAATTCAACATTTGAAGAACTAAAAGGTGAAAGTTTGAAGGCAAAGCTTGAGGAGGAGACCATAAGACATCAAGAAGGACAAAAGGAGTCTAATTCGAAGTAAAGGTACATATATTGTTCATAAAGCTTGAAGATTTTAATACACAGGTGGACACAAGATGGGAGATTCTCTACAGATAGAGAAATTGGATAGGGAAAACTATCTTGCATGGTCAATGAGGATGGAAGCTCATCTTATGAGCAAAGATTTAATTGCTTACATCACAGGAGAAGAAGAGAAGCCACAATTCAGAGATAATAGTGTTCCAACTAGGGAAGAGTTAGTAGATTTGAAAAATTGGATGAAGAAAGATGCTCAAGCTAGGAGCATTATATATATGGCAGTCAATGATTATTTGTTACCTCATATTCGAGGTCTTGAAAGTGCAACTGATATTTGGAATGCTTTGGAAGAGCATTTCCAGAATACTACAAAGTCAAGGAAGGCATCTTTATGGGCAGAGTTTACAACCTTCAAGAAGAAGGCTTCTCAATCTATTTCAGACTATGTAACAAGGATGAAAGACATTGCAGATGCATTAGGAGCTGTTGATGAAGACATTGAGGAGGATAAATTGGTAAGGCAAATTCTTACAGGTTTGAGAGGTGATGACAAATGGAAGCCATTCATTTTTTCTACAGAGTTATCACTTGACCATTTCACTCCTGATTTAAATCAGTTGCTAGGTCATATGCTAACATTTGAGCAGGATGTTAAAGGAGATGGTGACAAGAGTGCAGGTCATGCAATGTACTCAAAGGACAAGAAGAAGAATAGCAAAGGAAAACAACAAGCAGGTGAAGATGAAGGAACAACTACTCAAGCCAACTTCCTAAGAGGAAGAGGAGGTGGCAAAGGTAGAGGAAAAGGCAGAAACAACAAGGATGGAGGCAAAGCTTGCTGGATTTGTGGTAAGACAAATGACTTAGCTAATGATTGTTGGCATAATAATCAGAGTAATGGTGGATATAATCAGAACTATAATTCAAGAGGAAGAGGTGGCAGAAATCAAAGAGGTAATTTCAGAGGCAGAGGTGGAAGGAGTTACTTTGGAAGAAATGCAGGTAGAGGATTCCAAAGTCAACAATACAACAACACCTACTACAATTATGCTTCAGATCAAAAGGAGGATTCAACATTGATAATGAATGCAACTTGTGAAAGGCAGAGTGAAGATCAAAGAGTCTTCTACATTGACTCAGGATGTAGCAATCACCTGAGTGGTAATATATCCTTGATGACTGATTTGGAAAGTAATGTTTTTAATCATGTTGTTCAAACAGGTGACAACACAAAGCACAATGTGAAATCAATTGGATCAGTAAAGGCCAAGGATGGTAGCACCTTATTGAGTAAGGTCTTGTATGTTCCTACAATCCCTAAGAATTTGATAAGTGTAGGACAAATTGTTGAAAAGGGATATTAAGTAAGGTTTACTAATGATGGAGTATATGTGGAAGACCCTAGCCAAGGGTATAAACAGATTGTTTCAGGGAAAAAGGAAGGAAGATTATTTACATTGAAGATTCAAGGTAATATTGGTCATGCTATGTTCACATATGGAGGACATAAGATCTCTGAGTTAGATCTTTGGCACAAGAGGCTTGGACATTTCAATGAAAGAGGTATTAAAGATATGGTTAACAATGGTTCAGTGCTTGGATTGCCTAATGTTGCAGGTCAACATATGACATACAAATGTGAGGCATGTCAATTAGGTAAGGCTCATAAGAATTCTTACTCCAAGCATGGTTTTATGTACTCAGAGAAGCTTGATTTGGTACACACAGATGTGTGGGGACCATCAAAGGATTTCAGTATAAATGGGTCAAGGTATTATGTGATTTATGTTGATGATGCTACTAGATGGATCACTATCTATGTGATCAAAGATAAGTCAGAAGTGTTTAATACATTTAAACACTATCATGCATATGCAGAAAGAATTACAGGTCATAAGTTGAAGAGATTAAGGTCAGATGGAGGGGGAGAGTATTTCTCTAATGAGTTCAGTGATTACTTAGGGAATGCAAGTATAAAAAGGGAAGTTACTTGCAGGTACTCTCCTCAACAAAATGGTGTTGCAGAAAGAAGAAATAGAACACTTGTTGAGTTTGCAAGATCAATGATGAAGGAGAAAAATTGCCCTAATTATTTGTGGGCTGAGGCTGTAAATACAACCACTTATTTGGTCAATAGGTTACCATGTAAAGCCTTGCAGGGTATGACACCATATGAGGCTTGGTGGGGTAAGAGACCTACATTGGATCATTGCAGAGTTTTTGGATGTGTGGCATATGCATATGTGCCATCACAATTAAGGCACAAGTTGGAGCCTAAAGCTGAAAAATATGTTTTCATTGGTTATGATGATAAGCAGATGGGCTATAGATTGTGGAGTCCATCTACAAAACAATTCATGGTTTCTAAAGATGTTACATTTGATGAGCAAAGCACTTGGTATGCAGGTACAATCAATATCAATACAGGTGATGAAGAAGAAGTGAGCCAAAGGAAAGGTAAATCAAAAGTTCAAATATTTGATGAACAAGAGAATAATGAAGTGCAGGTTGAAGTGGAAGAAACACCAAGATTTGATCCTGAATATGAAGAACCAGAAACCTCAAGAAGTGGAGAGCTTAGGAGGTCTACAAGGAATAAGTGGCAACCTACAAGGTATAGCTATGATACTTCATTTTTAGCCACAAAAGATTATGCTTATATGATGAAAACAGATGAAGACCCTTCTACATATGAAGAGGCAAAAGGTAAGGAAAAATGGGAGAAAGCTATGCAGGAAGAATATGATGCACTATTGGAGAATCAAACATGGGATTTGGTTCCAAAACCAAATAGTCAGAAAATCATAGGATGCAAGTGGGTCTACAAGACAAAAAGGTTTGCAGATGGAAGTGTGTCTAGATATAAAGCTAGACTTGTTGTCAAAGGTTTTGCTCAGACTTATGGTGTTGACTATGATGAGACTTATAGTCCTGTGGCAAAGATGACAACCATCAGGACACTTATTGCTATTGCTGCATGTAAAGGTTGGAAGTTATGTCAACTTGATGTGAAAAATGCTTTTTTAAATGGTTATATTTCAGATGATGTGTTCATGGAGCAACCTCAAGGGTTCAGAGATAAAAGGTATCCAGATCATGTGTGCAAGCTCAAGAGAGCTTTGTATGGCTTGAAGCAGGCCCTAAGGGCATGGAACTATAGACTTGTGAAGTTCCTAAAAGAACTTGGATTTCAGGTGTCTAAAGCAGATAGTAGCTTGCTTGTCAAAGCAAGTGATAATGGTTTCATATACATGTGCATATATGTTGATGATATAATCCTTACAGGTACAGATGAAGAAGGAATACAAAGACTCAAGAAGCAAATGGAAAAGGAGTTCAAGATAAGTGACTTGGGAGACTTGTCATACTTCTTGGGCATGGAGATTACATATACTCAACATGGAGTATTTGTGACCCAAGAAAGGTATTTGAAGAACTTGTTAATAAAGTTTAAAATGGATGACTGCAGGGTAGCGCCTACATCAATGGAGGTGAATCACAAATTGAGTAAGTTTGGAGGTGAAAAATTCAAGGACATGAGACAATATCAGAGTTTGGTTGGTAGCCTTATCTATGCTACTTTAACTAGACCTGATTTATCATATGCAGTTGGAGTTTTGTCTCAATTCATGCATTGCCCAAGGAAAGAACATTGGATTGCAGGTCAAAGAGTGTTGAGATACATTAAGGGTACACTCAATGAAGGTTTGTATTATGGGTTTAGCTCAGATACAAATATCAAAATTTATAGTGATGCAGATTGGGCAGGTAATCCAGATGATAGAAGGTCAACTTTTGGATACATGTGTTATGTGGGAGATAAACTTATCTCATGGTGTTCCAAGAAGCAACATACAGTTGCTTTGTCTTCTACAGAAGCAGAGTATAAAGGCATGGTTGAAGCTGCAAAGGAAGTAATTTGGCTCAAGACTTTGATGAAGAGTTTTGACATTGTGCATGGGATACCAATTATATATGGAGATAACATGAGTTCATTGTATTTAGCTGCTAATCCTGTTTTTCATGCCAGGACTAAACACATTGAGATTCAGTATCACTTTCTAAGAGAGAAAGTGATGGATAAGGAGATTGAAGTCATACATACTTCAACAAAGGATCAGATAGCTGATATGCTTACAAAGAGCTTGGATGGACCAAAGCTACAGAAGTTTAAAGACATGGCAGGTATAAAGAAGAAAGGAGAAACCTCAATTGATGATTGAGGGGGAGCTGTTGGTGCAGATCAATCACCAATTGAGTGTTTGAAGACTTAAGAATGAAGGATGAGATCAATTCTTGAAGCTTGCAAGGAAGATACATTCAGAGTATGTGAGGAATGTACACATATGTACATAGTTCACTTAGATATTTGATTAGTCATAGACTTGTACAAATTTATCTATAAATACCTTGAAAATGTCGAGGCGTGATATGAGAGCATATGTGAGAATAGATAGAAGTCAAGAATGAGGAAGATAGATGTCATGAGACATGGAAAAAGTTAGTTGAGTTTCCTCTCATCACTCAACTGTAACTTTCTGAGTAATTGAAGAAATATTCCGCCCGATCTTTTCGTGTCTGCTCCGTCTGTGTTTGATCAATTGAAAATTCCTTTTGAGGATATCTAAGTTGGTAGTTGATGAGTCTGTGACCTGAGTTTCAGAGTCTAATTGCAAACAGGCTAGGAGAATTGTCAGTAGGAACATTCATATGTGTTGAGTGTTCACAGTTCTCTGAAACAGGTGCAAATTTTGATCTTAATCTTTTGGTCAGTTCTCACTCCATAGTTTAAAGTTTTGTGCAAGCAAGCACTTAATCTTTAAGTTGGAAGGTAATCTACTCGTGGCTAGAAGCATTTGCTTAAACGGGTTTTGTACTGAGAGAATTGGAATTAAGAAGTTAGGGGTGTCTAAATCGACTTCTCAGAAGTGCAGATTCAGACATAGGTAACTTGTGAACTTGATTTCTCCAGTTATACTAAACCTTTTGAAGAACTTTAACTTGGAGGAGGTGCCCAATCTCTAGGCAACACTTCATACAAAATTTCATAGAAAACTTTACATGTTTGATAGGTCAATGAGAAGAAATTGTGCAGCAGACTTTCTGTGTTTTACCTTCTTCACAGATTTTCTCAATTTTTGATAATTTGGAGATTGGACCTCTAATTTAGTGAAGGTTTTGACTTACTCTTGATATAGAGGTGTTCTAAATTCAAGAGTAGGTTGTTCTTTTGGAGATTAACACTCTCCATCATGTGTGTTAGGTTAGCATACCACACTTATGTGGATTCGGATACATGGTAGTCATACGTACTTTGAGATTTAGTCCATAGAGAGTTATGTCCCTGTGGGTAATCCCCTTGCTCCTCATGATAGGTATCATAGTCATATGACCCTTCATTGTTTTTTCATTAAGTTGGTGGCTCAACTGACACTAAAGCTCTCTCACAATTTTCTTTGACTTTTGTAGCTCAAGCGTAAGCACCACCTCCTTTACTTGTCAATCCGTGGAGACGTGAGGACCGGTATGAAGACCATGAGCAAGTGGAGGCACAAGTGCGTGAGTGAAAGCACACAAACATACACACACACACGCGCATAAGGCAAGATCAAAGAGAGGAACAATGGAAGGACTTTGATTACACAAGAGTTCTCTTACAAAAGCTCTATTCTCTAAGAAGCTAACCTCAAAAATGAGCTCTTTAGCTCCTTTTATAGTTTTCGGACTAGTTTTGGCCCTGTCCAGACCGGTCTAGTTAAAAATTAGGTTCCAAGGCTTATTTGAGGGCTCAAATGAAGTCTAAAAATTATGAAAATTGGTAGGATGATACTTCTAATACTCCTCAAGCTTGAGGACTCCATGGTTTGAACAAAATGGAGTTACAAAAATAGGAAATGGTATTTACAATGGCTTTTAGTGATGAAAATCACTATTTTTATAGGGATTCCTTTTGAAAATTTGACATGTACTTCTTGGAGCTCCCTACGTGCTCCTTCTTCTTGTGTGTCCACCTCTTGATGTGCTCCTGTGCTTTTTCCTTGACCTTTAGCTTCAACACTTCCCCCCCTCTCGAGTCTGTCATCCCTGATAGACCCTTGTTGTAATGGTTGTTCCATGTAGTGCTTTGAGAGGTAGTGTCCATAGAAATGTGCCCTATGCATGCTTACTTGGAAAATGCATTGGAAGAAGTATGATGCAAAAATTGGGGGTCTTGAGCTAAGTGCTCAAGTGTATGCCGACGAAGAGGTTTCCTAATCTATCATGGTTATGGTTTTGTCAAAGTAAAGATGCTTACCATGGTGAAGGGTCGATTGATGTTTATCTCTTCCTGTTGTACACCCGGCATTTGTGATGGAACATTGTTGATGAATGTCCATGTTGATGGTCCACTGGTGAAATTTGTTTTGAGTGCATGGTCCTGTCTCCTCTTTTCAAAGCAACATTTGCCAAATACTGAGAATTGAATTTCCTTATATTCCTTGACAAACAACATTGGGTAACTACACCAAGCTTAGGTTCACATATTCTCTTTAACTCACCATAAGCAGGAGTCGTCTCACCCAGTATACAGATAAGGATTTTTAGGTATCTCCTTGGATGCTCTCGTGCATACAGTAGTTAAGCATCTCTCAAATTGCAGACCTTCAAGCTCTTCCCTCCTACCATGGTAAGGGGAAACAATAGTTGTGGATGCCATGTTCATGCCAAGTGCTTGACATGTACCAGATAAGGCAGCAATAATATCATCTGCTAGCCGAGACACACTTCTATCCAAACTGATAAATGCCCAATAATCAACGGTTCCACCTTTAGATAAACATGACTCATTCATGTTCCATGACCAAACCTGGGAACAAGCTCTCCCTTTTTTTTTTTTACAATGTTGGTGACATGCATGTATTAACAGACGTAGCGACATAGAGGCAGATATTAATCATGGTTAGATAAGAAAACGGAAGGATTATAGTAAGTTGGTCAACCGAAACACGAAGATCAAAAAAGAAAGGCGATGGAAAAGAGTGACAAGCATAAAAGAGTAAAAAATACCAAAGACACCTCACGAGGTGTTAGATGACGGATAGTAGGGTCGAAGCTTAGAACCATTAATCACTTTAAGGAGAACGTGACCAGTTAAGGAGGATAACCAAAAAGTTGCGGGTCCCACTTGTTCAGCAATCCGGTATGGACCGAACAAGCACAGTTTAAATTTCTCAGTAGATCTATTAGACTTAGCGTTATAGAAGAGGACTAATTGGTTTACCTTAAACACGGGGGTTTTGAGGAAATGATTGTGGGTTTTGGCCTATTTCAGCTGCACTTCCTGCATCACCACGAAACTCTCCAAACGCTGTTCATCCAAGGACCGTAAAGCCTCCAATCGAAAGGGAAAAGATTCTTCCGGTAATAGCTTCCGTTCCAGAGCCACACGCAGACTGGGAACCACCAGTCCCATCGGAGCAATTGCTTCCAATCCATACGCGAACTTAAAAGGAGTTGTTCCGGTCTCTACTTTGTATGTGGTACGATAAGCCCATAGTACAGCAGGTAGAAATTGGTCCCATCTCTCTGGGCAATCTAACACCAGTTTCTTCAAGATGTTTAAGAGAGATTTGTTGGTACTCTCAACAAGTCCATTTGATCGTGGGTAATAAGGAGAACTGAATTTGTGCACAATTTGGAATGTTTTTGTAAGCACTTGCATTAATGTATTTGCAAAGTGCATACCTTGATCAGTTACTATCTCCAAGGGTAACCCATAACGTGGAAAGATATCCTTCATTAAGCATTTAACAATCGCAGCCATTGTAGGTGATCATAGAGCCCATGCTTCGGCCCATCTAATTGCGCAATCTGTGCATGTCAGAATATATCTGTTATTGGTGACTATTGTCGGAGGTGTAATTGGTCCTATGAAATCCAAACCCCATTTCTAAAAGGGTTCCAGAGGCACAACGGGTTGGAGAGGGAAGTAGTGGTGCTGTAAAGGCTGATCGGAATGCTGACAGTCATCGCACTATTGTACATATTTGGTGATGTCACGATACATAGTGGACCACCACAATCCACTCTGCAAAATTTTCCAGTGAGTTAGGTCAACCGCAAAATGTCCTCCGATTGGGGCAACATGGGACATGGTAATAACTGAAGCAGTTTCATGTGGAGAGACACATCGGAGTAGTACTCCTGAGTGATCCATGTAATATAATTGGCCAACAATCAATCAAAACCGTCGACAGTACATGGCTAGTCTTCATCGAGCAGCTGAAGAAATCATACTAGGCAGACATCCACTAGTCAAGAACAGAAGCAAGGTGTCATAGTAAGAGGAGGGTACCGGTAATTCCTATTGATCCTCCTGTTTTATCTCTGCTGCATAGATGGCTAGTGTTGTATCATCAATTCCCTCCGGAGGCTCACCGGAATACAACCGAGAGAGAGAGTCAGCAAGAGCATGAGCTGACCTGGTCGATGTACAATGGAGTAATCAGATTCTTGAAGCAACAAGACCCATCATGCTAGCCATCCTCCCAAATGCTGTTGGCGCACTAGATACACCAATGTTGCATGGTCTACGTGGAAGGTGAAGCGTCTGCCCAATAGATAATGTCAAAATTTTTTCACAGAATATACTAAGCCAAGACACTCTCGTTCAGTAACTAAATAGTTACGCTCTGCCGGATCCAATCTGCAGCTCGCATAATATATCGGACGAAACCATTTATCCGTCTGCTACATCAGCACGCTTCCAATGGCACTGTCGGATGCATCCACAAAGACATGAAATGGCAATTCCCAGTTCGATGCTTGTAAAATGGGGGCCTGAGTTAACAATGATTTCAGTCTATCAAAAGAAAGTTGACACTCTTCGGTCCATTCGAACTGAAGCGGGCTACTGGTGATCAATCGATTATTGCCAGATGAGCAAGCCAAAGCAGATGCCGCCCATGCCACCGGATTTGGCCCAAAAACCACATCACGTCTTTAGGTGTCTTAGGAGTAGCAGCCTCCAGTACGGCCTTCACTTTATCTGGATCCACCTGAATGCCTTTTTTTGAAATAACGTGTCCGAGCAACTTGCCACAAGAAACAGAGAATACCGATTTATTCGGATTCAAGCACAAGTGATATTCTCGACACTTCGAAAAGCAAATGGTACACGTGTGCCGACATATCATCAGATAACAAAAAATCATCCAGATACACTCTCATAAATGTGGTGAGATAAGGGGAAACAATTTCCTGCATGCAGTATTGAAACGTACTAGGAGCATTGCACAATCCAACGGTACATGCATAGACACCCCAGTTGGTAATAAATGCAGTCTTGGGTAATGTCCTGATCTTCCATTCTGACTTGATTGTAATCACCGTATCCATCTAGAAAGGAATGATGGAGAGTGTTAATCTCCAAAAGAACAAGCTATCCTTGGTATTAGACCACCTCTAGACCAAGAATAACTTTAGACTCCTTCTAATTTTGAAAACATACTTTCACATTACCAAAATTTTGACTAACTGTGAAGAAATCACTTTCCTGAAAAGTCTGCTGCAGATTAATCACTCATTGACTAATCAATCCTGTAAAGTTTTTGATAAAACTTTGTACAACACTTCATCTTGAGATTGCGCAACTTTACCAAGTTAAATTTCTCAAAATGATTGAGTACACACTGAGAAATGTGTGAAACACTTTACCTATGTCTGAACCAGCTTCTCTGCAATGGCGACTTTGACACCTGCAACTTCTTAACACTAGTTCTCCCAAAGTAAATCCCGTTTGATCAAGATCTTTTAGCCATAGATGGCTTACCTTCCAACTTAGATTTTAAGCCCTCATTTGTGTAAAACTTTACACTGTGGACTGAGCAATGACCATTTCTCTGAAGATGAAATATGCGCCAGTTTTGACGACTCTTAGAACATTTTCACATATGAATGTTCCTAAACAAAATTCTCTCAGCCTGATTGCAATTAACCTCTGAAATTCTAGCCATAGATAGATTAGCTATGGACTTAGATACGTGCAGAAGGATTTCTCAAAAGATTAAACACAGAAGGAGCAGACAGCAAAATATCGGGCGCAAAATTTTTTGATTTCTCAGAAAAATTACATCTAAGTGAGGATAGATAATTCACTCACTCTTCATGTGTCTAATGACACACCTTACAACTGATTTCTCTCTACCTATTCTCTATTCTTCTTTTGCTCTATTTGCCCCGACTTTTTCCAACATATTTATAGATGAATATATACAAGTGTATGACTAAACAAAAGTATATGTTAGCTAATGTACATATGTGTACATATCTTTGGATTTCTGAATATGTCCTTCCTTCAACCTTCTGAATTTGTTCTCTTCTTAACTCCTTGACTTCATTTCTTCATAATCCTTCAATTGATGATTGTCATGCACCAACAGCTCCCCCTCAATCATTAATTGAGGTTCTTCTCTATCTTCTTGATTCCTGCCATATCCTTGAATCTTTGTAGCTTTGGTCCATCTAGACTTTTTGTCATCATATCTGCAAGTTGATCTTTTGTAGGAGTGTGTATGACTTCAATCTCCTTCTCAATGACCTTCTCTCTCAGGAAATGATACTGTATTTCAATATGCTTAGTTCTAGCATGAAACACAGGATTAGCTGCCAAGTATAGAGAACTCATGTTGTCTCCACAAACAATAGGAGTACTTTGAACCACATCAAAAACCTTCATAAGTGTCTTTAGCCATATTACCTCCTTTGCAGCTTCCACCATACCTTTGTATTCTGCTTCTGTAGATGACAAAGCAACTGTATGTTGCTTCTTAGAACACCATGAAATCAATTTGTCTCCTACATAGCACAAGTATCCATGTGTTGATCTTCTATCATCCACATTACCTGCCCAATCTGCATCACTATATATCTTCACTCTTGTATCAGAAGTAAAACCATAGTACAACCCTTCTCTGAGTGTACCCTTGATGTACCTAAGTACTCTTTGTCCTGCAATCCAATGTTCCTTTCTAGGACAATGCATAAATTGTGAAAGCACACCAACTGCATATGATAAATCAGGCCTTGTCAATGTAGCATAAATCAAGCTACCAACCAAACTTTGATAAAGTTTCATATCTCTGAACTCTTCTCCTCCAAACCTAGACAATTTATGGTTCACTTCCAAAGGTGTAGGTGCAACCCTGCAATCTTCCATTTTAAATTTGGTTAGCAAATTTTTAAGATACCTTTCTTGAGTCACATATACTCCATGTTGAGTATAAGAAATCTCCATTCCCAAGAAGAATGATAGGTTCCCCAAATCACTGATTTTGAACTCTTTCTCCATCTGCTTCTTGATCATTTGTATCCCTTTATCATCTGTTCCTGTTAGTATTATGTCATCAACATAAATACAAACATAAACGAATCCATCTTCACTTGCTTTGACTAGCAAGCTACTATCCGCCTTTGATGCTTGAAATCCAAGATCATTCAAGAATTTTACAAGCCTATAATTCCATGCCCTTGGGGCCTGCTTTAATCCATACAAAGCTCTCTTGAGCTTACACACATAATTTGGGTTCTCTTGATCTTTGAATCCATCTGGTTGCTCCATGTAAACTTCATCTAAAATATAACCATTCAAAAAAGCATTTTTAACATCTAATTGAGACAACTTCCAACCTTTGCAAGCAGCAATTGCTATGAGGGTTCTGATGGTTGTCATTTTTGCCACAGGACTATAGGTCTCATCATAGTCCACTCCATATGTTTGTGCATACCCTTTCACAACAAGTCTAGCTTTGTATCTAGACACACTTCCATCTGCAAATCTTTTTGTTTTGTAAACCCACTTACATCCAATAATTTTTTGCCTATTAGGTTTAGGAACCAGATCCCAAGTCTGATTCTCTATCAATGCATCATACTCCTCTTGCATGGCTTCTTCCCAATTTCTCTTGCCTTTGGCTTCATCATATGTAGATGGATCTTCATCTGCTTTTACTAAATAAGCATAATCTTTAGTAGTCAAGAATGAAGTGTCATAGCTATACCTTGTAGGTTGCCATTTGTGCCTAGATGACCTCCTAACTTCTGCACTTTTTGAAGTCTCTGGTTCATCACATTCTGGATCAAACCTTGGCCTCTCTTCAACTTCAATCTGTACTTCATTGTTCTCACTTTCATCAAGTAATTGAATCTTTGCTTTACCTTTTCTTTGATCCACTACTTCTTCATCATCTGCATGTACATTATATTTACGTGCATACCAAGTACCTTGCTCATCAAATGTAACATCCTTGGATACAAGGAATTGCTTTGTGGATGGACTCCACAACCTGTATCCCATTTGTTTATCATCATAACCAATGAATACATACTTTTCTGCCTTAGGCTCCAACTTATGCCTCAATTGAGATGGCACATATGCATATGCCAAGCATCCAAATATTCTGCAATGATCCAAGGTAGGTTTCTTACCCCACCAAGCCTCATATGGTGTCATACCTTGCAAAGCTTTACAAGGCAATCTATTGACCAAATAAGTGGCTGTATTCATAGCCTCTGCCCACAAATAATTTGGGCAATTCTTCTCTTTCATCATGGACATTGCAAACTCAACAAGAGTCCTATTTCTTCTTTCTGCTACCCCATTTTGTTGAGGAGAGTACTTGCAAGTAACTTCTCTCTTTATACCTGCATTCCACAAATAATCATTGAACTCATTTGAAAAATACTCTCCCCCTCCATCTGATCTTAATCTCTTCAATTTTTGACCTGTAATCCTTTCTGCATATGCATGATAGTGTTTAAATGTATTAAACACTTCTGACTTTTCTTTAATCACATAATATGTGATCCACCTGGTAGCATCATCAACATAAATGACATAATATCTTGAACCATTTATACTAAAGTCCTTTGAAGGACCCCACACATCTGTATGCACCAATTCAAGTCTTTCTGAATACATAAACCCATGCTTGGAATAGGATTGCTTGTGAGCCTTACCTAATTGACATGCCTCACATCTGTATGTCATGTGTTGACTTGCAATATTAGGCAATCCAAGCACTGAATCATTGTTAATCATTTCTTTAATACCTCTTTCATTAAAGTGTCCAAGTCTTTTGTGCCAAAGATCCAATTCTGACACCTTTTGCTCTCCATATGTGAACATAGCATGTCCAACATTTCCTTGTACCTTCAATGTGAAGAGCCTTCCTTCTTTCTTTCCTGTAACAACCTGTTTATACCCTTGACTAGGGTCTTCAACATAAACTCCATCATTGGTGAACCTTACCTCATATCCTTTTTCCACAATTTGACCTACACTGATCAAATTCTTTGGGATTGTGGGAACATAAAGAACCTTACTCAGAAGAGTGCTCCCATCCTTAGCTTTGACTGAACCAATTGACTTTACCTTATGCTTTGTATTATCACCTGTCTGAACTGTATGATTAATTGCATTATGATCTAGGTCAGTCATCAAAGCAATATTTCCACTTAAATGATTACTACATCCTGAATCAATATAGAACACTCTCATGTCCTCATGTGAGGTTTCACATGTATTCATAATGAGAGTCGAGTCCTCCTTCTGATCTGATGCATAGTTGTAGTAGGTGTTATTATAGGATTGATTTTGGAAGCTTCTTCCTCCACCTCTTCCAAAAGAATTCCTACCACCTCTACCTCTGAAGTTTCCTCTCTGAAATCTACCACCTCTTGCTCTTTGATTAAAGTTCTGATAATTACTATTATTTTGATTATTGTGCCAACAATCATGAGATAGATGATTGGTCTTACCACATATCCAACAAGCTCTTGCATTATCTTTGTTGTTTCTGCCTCTTCCTCTACTTCTGCCATTTCCTTTTCCTCTTATGAAATTTGCTTGGTTTGAAGTACCTTCTTCTTCACCTGATTGTTGCTTCCCTTTGTTAGCTTTCTTCTTGTCTTTAGAATACATTGCATGACCTGCACTCTTATCAACATCTCCTTTGATATCATTCTCAAAAGTTAGCATATGACCTAACAATTGATTCAAATAAGGAGTAAAGTGATCTAATGAAAGTTCTGTAGATAAAATGAAAGGCTTCCACTTCTCATCTCCTCTTAGCCCTGTGAGAATTTGTCTTACCAATTTGTCTTCTTCAATATCTTCATCCACTGCACCTAAAGAATCTGCAATGTCCTTCATCTTTGTCACATAATCAGAAATTGACTGTGAGGCCTTCTTCTTGAAGGTAGTAAATTCTGCCCATAGTGAAGCCTTCCTTGATTTGGTTGTGTTTTGGAAATGCTCCTCCAAAGCATTCCAAATGTCACATGCACTTTCAAGTCCTCTAATGTGAGGAAGCAAATAGTCATTGACTGCCATGTAGATTATGCTTCTTGCTTGAGCATCCTTCTTCATCCAATTCTTCAAGTCTGCAAGCTCCTCCCTAGTTGGAACACTAGGATCTCTGAATTCTGGCTTTTCTTCATCTCCTGTGATGTATCCTATCAGATCTTTGCTCATAAGATGAGCTTCCATCCTCATAGACCAAGCTAGATAGTTCTCTCTATCCAACTTTTCAATTTGGAGACTATCTTCCATTGTTTCTTTACCTGTATTGTCAACTCTTTAATCTTTTATGAGAAATAAATGTACCTTGACTTTGAATCTCGCTCCTTTTGATCCTTTTGATAGCTTCAATGTGTCTAACTTCAAGTTTTCTTCAACCTTTATCCTTTTGCACCTTCAAGATGTAAAGATTTGTATTTCTGCAGTAGTCGGAGTCTTCTTCACTTCAATTTTGACACAACATGCTCTGATACCACTGATGGAGAGTGTTAATCTCCAAAAGAACAAGCTATCCTTGGTATTAGACCACCTCTAGACCAAGAATAACTTTAGACTCCTTCTAATTTTGAAAACATACTTTCACATTACCAAAATTTTGACTAACTGTGAAGAAATCACTTTCCTGAAAAGTCTGCTGCAGATTAATCACTCATTGACTAATCAATCCTGTAAAGTTTTTGATAAAACTTTGTACAACACTTCGCCTTGAGATTGCGCAACTTTACCAAGTTAAATTTCTCAAAATGATTGAGTACATACTGAGAAATGTGTGAAACACTTTACCTATGTTTGAACCAGCTTCTCTGCAATGGCGACTTTGACACCTGCAACTTCTTAACACTAGTTCTCCCAAAGTAAATCTCATTTGATCAAGATCTTTTAGCCATAGATGGCTTACCTTCCAACTTAGAATTTAAGCCCTCATTTCTGTAAAACTTTACACTGTGGACTGAGCAATGACCATTTCTCTGAAGATGAAATATGCGCCAGTTTTGACGACTCTTAGAACATTTTCACATATGAATGTTCCTAAACAAAATTCTCTCAGCGTGATTGCAATTAACCTCTGAAATTCTAGCCATAGATAGATTAGCTATGGACTTAGATACGTGCAGAAGGATTTCTCAAAAGATCAAACACAGAAGGAGCAGACAGCAAAATATCGGGCGCAAAATTTTTTGATTTCTCAGAAAAATTACATCTAAGTGAGGATAGATAATTCACTCACTCTTCATGTGTCTAATAACACACCTTACAACTGATTTCTCTCTACCTATTCTCTATTCTTCTTCTGCTCTATTTGCCCCGACTTTTTCCAACATATTTATAGATGAATATATACAAGTGTATGACTAAACAAAAGTATATGTTAGCTAATGTACATATGTGTACATATCTTTGGATTTCTGAATATGTCCTTCCTTCAACCTTCTGAATTTGTTCTCTTCTTAACTCCTTGACTTCATTTCTTCATAATCCTTAATTGATGATTGTCATGCACCAACAGCTCCCCCTCAATCATTAATTGAGGTTCTTCTCTATCTTCTTGATTCCTGCCATATCCTTGAATCTTTGTAGCTTTGGTCCATCTAGACTTTTTGTCATCATATCTGCAAGTTGATCTTTTGTAGGAGTGTGTATGACTTCAATCTCCTTCTCAATGACCTTCTCTCTCAGGAAATGATACTGTATTTCAATATGCTTAGTTCTAGCATGAAACACAGGATTAGCTGCCAAGTATAGAGAACTCATGTTGTCTCCACAAACAATAGGAGTACTTTGAACCACATCAAAAACCTTCATAAGTGTCTTTAGCCATATTACCTCCTTTGCAGCTTCCACCATACCTTTGTATTCTGCTTCTGTAGATGACAAAGCAACTGTATGTTGCTTCTTAGAACACCATGAAATCAATTTGTCTCCTACATAGCACAAGTATCCATGTGTTGATCTTCTATCATCCACATTACCTGCCCAATCTGCATCACTATATATCTTCACTCTTGTATCAGAAGTAAAACCATAGTACAACCCTTCTCTGAGTGTACCCTTGATGTACCTAAGTACTCTTTGTCCTGCAATCCAATGTTCCTTTCTAGGACAATGCATAAATTGTGAAAGCACACCAACTGCATATGACAAATCAGGCCTTGTCAATGTAGCATAAATCAAGCTACCAACCAAACTTTGATAAAGTTTCATATCTCTGAACTCTTCTCCTCCAAACCTAGACAATTTATGGTTCACTTCCAAAGGTGTAGGTGCAACCCTGCAATCTTCCATTTTAAATTTGGTTAGCAAATTTTTAAGATACCTTTCTTGAGTCACATATACTCCATGTTGAGTATAAGAAATCTCCATTCCCAAGAAGAATGATAGGTTCCCCAAATCACTGATTTTGAACTCTTTCTCCATCTGCTTCTTGATCATTTGTATCCCTTTATCATCTGTTCCTGTTAGTATTATGTCATCAACATAAATACAAACATAAACGAATCCATCTTCACTTGCTTTGACTAGCAAGCTACTATCCGCCTTTGATGCTTGAAATCCAAGATCATTCAAGAATTTTACAAGCCTATAATTCCATGCCCTTGGGGCCTGCTTTAATCCATACAAAGCTCTCTTGAGCTTACACACATAATTTGGGTTCTCTTGATCTTTGAATCCATCTGGTTGCTCCATGTAAACTTCATCTAAAATATAACCATTCAAAAAAGCATTTTTAACATCTAATTGAGACAACTTCCAACCTTTGCAAGCAGCAATTGCTATGAGGGTTCTGATGGTTGTCATTTTTGCCACAGGACTATAGGTCTCATCATAGTCCACTCCATATGTTTGTGCATACCCTTTCACAACAAGTCTAGCTTTGTATCTAGACACACTTCCATCTGCAAATCTTTTTGTTTTGTAAACCCACTTACATCCAATAATTTTTTGCCTATTAGGTTTAGGAACCAGATCCCAAGTCTGATTCTCTATCAATGCATCATACTCCTCTTGCATGGCTTCTTCCCAATTTCTCTTGCCTTTGGCTTCATCATATGTAGATGGATCTTCATCTGCTTTTACTAAATAAGCATAATCTTTAGTAGTCAAGAATGAAGTGTCATAGCTATACCTTGTAGGTTGCCATTTGTGCCTAGATGACCTCCTAACTTCTGCACTTTTTGAAGTCTCTGGTTCATCACATTCTGGATCAAACCTTGGCCTCTCTTCAACTTCAATCTGTACTTCATTGTTCTCACTTTCATCAAGTAATTGAATCTTTGCTTTACCTTTTCTTTGATCCACTACTTCTTCATCATCTGCATGTACATTATATTTACGTGCATACCAAGTACCTTGCTCATCAAATGTAACATCCTTGGATACAAGGAATTGCTTTGTGGATGGACTCCACAACCTGTATCCCATTTGTTTATCATCATAACCAATGAATACATACTTTTCTGCCTTAGGCTCCAACTTATGCCTCAATTGAGATGGCACATATGCATATGCCAAGCATCCAAATATTCTGCAATGATCCAAGGTAGGTTTCTTACCCCACCAAGCCTCATATGGTGTCATACCTTGCAAAGCTTTACAAGGCAATCTATTGACCAAATAAGTGGCTGTATTCATAGCCTCTGCCCACAAATAATTTGGGCAATTCTTCTCTTTCATCATGGACATTGCAAACTCAACAAGAGTCCTATTTCTTCTTTCTGCTACCCCATTTTGTTGAGGAGAGTACTTGCAAGTAACTTCTCTCTTTATACCTGCATTCCACAAATAATCATTGAACTCATTTGAAAAATACTCTCCCCCTCCATCTGATCTTAATCTCTTCAATTTTTGACCTGTAATCCTTTCTGCATATGCATGATAGTGTTTAAATGTATTAAACACTTCTGACTTTTCTTTAATCACATAATATGTGATCCACCTGGTAGCATCATCAACATAAATGACATAATATCTTGAACCATTTATACTAAAGTCCTTTGAAGGACCCCACACATCTGTATGCACCAATTCAAGTCTTTCTGAATACATAAACCCATGCTTGGAATAGGATTGCTTGTGAGCCTTACCTAATTGACATGCCTCACATCTGTATGTCATGTGTTGACTTGCAATATTAGGCAATCCAAGCACTGAATCATTGTTAATCATTTCTTTAATACCTCTTTCATTAAAGTGTCCAAGTCTTTTGTGCCAAAGATCCAATTCTGACACCTTTTGCTCTCCATATGTGAACATAGCATGTCCAACATTTCCTTGTACCTTCAATGTGAAGAGCCTTCCTTCTTTCTTTCCTGTAACAACCTGTTTATACCCTTGACTAGGGTCTTCAACATAAACTCCATCATTGGTGAACCTTACCTCATATCCTTTTTCCACAATTTGACCTACACTGATCAAATTCTTTGGGATTGTGGGAACATAAAGAACCTTACTCAGAAGAGTGCTCCCATCCTTAGCTTTGACTGAACCAATTGACTTTACCTTATGCTTTGTATTATCACCTGTCTGAACTGTATGATTAATTGCATTATGATCTAGGTCAGTCATCAAAGCAATATTTCCACTTAAATGATTACTACATCCTGAATCAATATAGAACACTCTCATGTCCTCATGTGAGGTTTCACATGTATTCATAATGAGAGTCGAGTCCTCCTTCTGATCTGATGCATAGTTGTAGTAGGTGTTATTATAGGATTGATTTTGGAAGCTTCTTCCTCCACCTCTTCCAAAAGAATTCCTACCACCTCTACCTCTGAAGTTTCCTCTCTGAAATCTACCACCTCTTGCTCTTTGATTAAAGTTCTGATAATTACTATTATTTTGATTATTGTGCCAACAATCATGAGATAGATGATTGGTCTTACCACATATCCAACAAGCTCTTGCATTATCTTTGTTGTTTCTGCCTCTTCCTCTACTTCTGCCATTTCCTTTTCCTCTTATGAAATTTGCTTGGTTTGAAGTACCTTCTTCTTCACCTGATTGTTGCTTCCCTTTGTTAGCTTTCTTCTTGTCTTTAGAATACATTGCATGACCTGCACTCTTATCAACATCTCCTTTGATATCATTCTCAAAAGTTAGCATATGACCTAACAATTGATTCAAATAAGGAGTAAAGTGATCTAATGAAAGTTCTGTAGATAAAATGAAAGGCTTCCACTTCTCATCTCCTCTTAGCCCTGTGAGAATTTGTCTTACCAATTTGTCTTCTTCAATATCTTCATCCACTGCACCTAAAGAATCTGCAATGTCCTTCATCTTTGTCACATAATCAGAAATTGACTGTGAGGCCTTCTTCTTGAAGGTAGTAAATTTTGCCCATAGTGAAGCCTTCCTTGATTTGGTTGTGTTTTGGAAATGCTCCTCCAAAGCATTCCAAATGTCACATGCACTTTCAAGTCCTCTAATGTGAGGAAGCAAATAGTCATTGACTGCCATGTAGATTATGCTTCTTGCTTGAGCATCCTTCTTCATCCAATTCTTCAAGTCTGCAAGCTCCTCCCTAGTTGGAACACTAGGATCTCTGAATTCTGGCTTTTCTTCATCTCCTGTGATGTATCCTATCAGATCTTTGCTCATAAGATGAGCTTCCATCCTCATAGACCAAGCTAGATAGTTCTCTCTATCCAACTTTTCAATTTGGAGACTATCTTCCATTGTTTCTTTACCTGTATTGTCAACTCTTTAATCTTTTATGAGAAATAAATGTACCTTGACTTTGAATCTCGCTCCTTCTGATCCTTTTGATAGCTTCAATGTGTCTAACTTCAAGTTTTCTTCAACCTTTATCCTTTTGCACCTTCAAGATGTAAAGATTTGTATTTCTGCAGTAGTCGGAGTCTTCTTCACTTCAATTTTGACACAACATGCTCTGATACCACTGATGGAGAGTGTTAATCTCCAAAAGAACAAGCTATCCTTGGTATTAGACCACCTCTAGACCAAGAATAACTTTAGACTCCTTCTAATTTTGAAAACATACTTTCACATTACCAAAATTTTGACTAACTGTGAAGAAATCACTTTCCTGAAAAGTCTACTGCAGATTAATCACTCATTGACTAATCAATCCTGTAAAGTTTTTGATAAAACTTTGTACAACACTTCGCCTTGAGATTGCGCAACTTTACCAAGTTAAATTTCTCAAAATGATTGAGTACATACTGAGAAATGTGTGAAACACTTTACCTATGTTTGAACCAGCTTCTCTGCAATGGCGACTTTGACACCTGCAACTTCTTAACACTAGTTCTCCCAAAGTAAATCTCATTTGATCAAGATCTTTTAGCCATAGATGGCTTACCTTCCAACTTAGATTTTAAGCCCTCATTTGTGTAAAACTTTACACTGTGGACTGAGCAATGACCATTTCTCTGAAGATGAAATATGCGCCAGTTTTGACGACTCTTAGAACATTTTCACATATGAATGTTCCTAAACAAAATTCTCTCAGCGTGATTGCAATTAACCTCTGAAATTCTAGCCATAGATAGATTAGCTATGGACTTAGATACGTGCAGAAGGATTTCTCAAAAGATCAAACACAGAAGGAGCAGACAGCAAAATATCGGGCGCAAAATTTTTTGATTTCTCAGAAAAATTACATCTAAGTGAGGATAGATAATTCACTCACTCTTCATGTGTCTAATAACACACCTTACAACTGATTTCTCTCTACCTATTCTCTATTCTTCTTCTGCTCTATTTGCCCCGACTTTTTCCAACATATTTATAGATGAATATATACAAGTGTATGACTAAACAAAAGTATATGTTAGCTAATGTACATATGTGTACATATCTTTGGATTTCTGAATATGTCCTTCCTTCAACCTTCTGAATTTGTTCTCTTCTTAACTCCTTGACTTCATTTCTTCATAATCCTTCAATTGATGATTGTCATGCACCAACAAGGAATACATCTCCCTGCGGGCCACGTCGTGTAACATGGTATCCAGGAATGGCAACAGAAATGGATCAGGTACGGTTGCGACATTGAGCTTTCGGTAGTCCATGCATATCCGCAACTGCTTGCTTTTCTTTGGGACTATAAAAATGGTAGAGATCCATTCTGCATGCTCAATAGGCACAATAAATCCCACCTTCAACAATCGATCAAGTTCGGCTTTAACCTGTGCCGCATGGTTAGGATTCATCCTGTAACTAGGTTGTTTGATGGGTCTCGCATCCAGTTTCAGCACCACTCTGTGTTGATAAATCCGCGGGTCCAACCCCTTCATGTCCCTGTAATCCCATGCAAACACATCCGCGAACTCTTGTAGCAGCTGCAACAGTTGCCCCTGGAAAGTCTCGGATAGTCCGGCCTTTATTTTTATGGGTCGTGGGTTGGTTTGGTCACCTAAATTGCAGGTGATCAGCTGATCTTCCGGTACATAGAACTGCCGGGGCTTTCAAATCGTCTCGGGACTGGAGTAATTGTTGGAGCATCGAATCATCCAAAGTCTGTTCTGTACTCGACTCATGCTTACCTGTCAGAGGTACCACCGTGGATGCTGCCCGACTCCAGTTATCAGCCACTGTCTGTAAATCTATAGTGCCAAGTGCCATCAAATCCTTGTTGGCCTTAAGGAAAGTCTCCTCTTCATCATCGGAGAGACCATCCAACATGTGTACAGACTCCAACATGTGTAAGTCACAGGGTTTCATGTCGTCCAACGGGACAACATATTTCCGGTGATTATTTTTAAAGACTAATTCATGCAAAGACTAGTTTTGCACTACCTTAGCTTGTTTTAGCCAAGGAAATCCAAAGAGCAGATTGTAATCCAGGCTTGATTCGAGTAAATCCAGCACAACAAAGGTCATTTTAAAAATAGAACCTTGTAGAGTGATTGGAATATCTCGCACCAAGCCCACTGGATGGACTCGAGATTGATCAACCATGCATACAAAGAATTGAACAGGTTCAATTTACATCCATCCCAGCCGTTTGCAAAGTGCTTCTCTTGCAGTGTTGACACCAATTAAGACTTGTGTGATTTTATGCTTTTGGTACCATATCGTAATCAGTGGTACCATATGGTCCACCTTTGGGTCCAATTCCGGTTGGATTGTAGCTGTTGCGGGAGCACTCAAGGATCCTGGACTGACCTGCTACTGAAAATGTTGATGCACTCCAGGGACCAAAGCCAATAGTTGTCCCAATGGTAGTGTAGTCAATGCCTTGGACAGAACATCCCAGACCGAATCAGTTTTCGCTGTTTTTTGTACGATCTCCGGTGTGGACTCCAGTACTGTATGAGTCAGATTTCACCTTTCTGGTACTTCTGACAGTATACTTTGGTGCATCATCGAAACTAGATCAAGAAATACGGATTGTTCCTGCGTAGCCCACTTGCTTGCCTTTGTGAACGCCTTCTATTGTTCACGAATTCCTGGTTCAAAGATCTCTGCACCTGGCTATAATTGCTTGCCCGAACGTGTTTGCACCACTGCTACTTGCGTATCCATGGCTGAGATGTACACCATATTTGCCATCAGATGTTATCATTCTTTTTTCTTTTTGTCATACTCAGCTGCATCTTTAGAAAATCTTCGAACATGCCCGATTTTGCCACAAAAATGACATTTGGTGGGTGGAGGAGACACACCTTCTCCTTATGGACCTGCATTCCACCGAGCTTGTCCAAAATTATTTGACCGTCCACTTCGATAATTCCTGTATCCTTGGTACGGAATATTCCACATCTATGGTGGCACATAATGGTTGGCCGGTTGCCCTTGTTCCTGAATAATGGCATTAACAGCTGCTCTGTTCTGTACCTTGACATTATACGGGCAAGTCTCCGTAGCATGGTCTGTTGTATGGCAAATTGCGCAATACATTTGGTTCAGAGCGCATGTTGAACTGCTGTGCCCTGGATTTTTGCATTTGGTACAGTAAATTTGTTTCAAAGGATCCTCGTTGGATTGCTTGGATGCTTTCAGCCACTCTAGGTCTTCAGTGAATCCGCCCACTTTGTTTTCTAATTGTAATGCCATAGCAATTATGGCATCCAAAGTCATTCCTCCCACACACTGGATGATCATAATCTGCTTCAATTGGGGCTTTAATCCGTTGATGAACCACTGAGTGATAACGTCATCTGGTAAATTAGCATGTGTAGGTGGCAACTTCCATAAATGTGTCCGAAATAGCGTGGCATAATCCTGTACGTTTTGGTGTGGTTTCTGCCTATTATTCTGTAAGTAGTCAAAAATTTTGGCTGGGTTTTTCTTTAACCGAAATCGTTGCAGAAATGCATCCTTCACATCATCGTACTGCCGGAAGTGGTTCAAATCATATTCGGTTAGCCATCATGCAGCTTCATTAACCAGGGTTGACTGGAACACAATAGCTTTATATGCAGGGTCTGTGGGGTAATTCAGAACTGCAAAATTAATCTCAAAGGTCCGCACATGTGCATCGGGATCATCCCCCGGAAAACCTCCAAATTTGGTGTATGTGGCCCCTGCTGGTACCGGGCGTGGTGGGATAACCTATTGCTGCTGATGTTGTGGTTGCGGCTATGGCAGTGTTTGTTGTTGTTGCTGTGAACTACTCATGGTGTTGTTGTTGTTGGCGTTGTTGTTACCTGAATTTTGCGGAGGTATCTCTTGATCTTCCTTGACTGAATGGTCAATCGGCTCACTTTCCGGTCCTGAAATGTCGTTGAACCAATTGCTTAACTCCAAATCTATCATGCCTTCCTCAACTTTAGTGTCGAAATTAGCTAGACGTGCACCGAAGAATGGTGAACGCAATAGGTGTCCACTGAACAACACCGCAGTTTCACCGAAAAGCTTTGAATCGCCACCAGGTAATACTGAAATCTCACCAAAACTCGCCAAATTCTCACCGGACCAGACTGCACTGTCACCCGAAACGTTCTCACCGGATAACACGAACCTATCACCAAAAGTGACCGAATTGTGACCAGATAGTGCGGAACTGTCTTCGCACTGCACCTCTGTACAACCATAAATCACTGTACTCTAGAAGGTACCGTACTTGCACCAGAATGCATTGGAATCTTGTCGTGTACTACCGAACTACCACCAGAATTGCCGTTGGCTGGCTCTATTGAACCTTTTGCAACTGGACTTGATTGTCCTGCACTTCTACCACTAGGGGGTGTTCCTAATAAGTTCGGAACTACCCAGGGATGTTGATCTCTGCGGTATTTGGGGTATGATTTGCCGGAATGCGTTAGAGGCATATATCAAAGAATTCTTCGTCAATCTTTAATCTTCTATGCAAACAACTACTCCATTTCCCACAGACGCGCCAATGTTAAAATTGAACTTCGGATTAAATTATCTGTTTAAAGTTAAATTCAATCTGGGTTCTTGGGATGGTTAGGAGTTTTTAAACAGAGGCCCTGTTTGTATTTTCCCAAATCTACAGATTAAAAATATACTACTTCACCGAATTAACACGCTAGATTTGATTATCTTCTCAATACTGTTTGAATTGCGTTCTTCAACACACTTCCACACCAGACAGTTAACTATATAACTTCTTCACTTATCGTGTTAATCAATTTACTTAACACTTCATTAACTTCACTTACTGGTTTAACTTAATCAACAGAATTGACAACAGACTCAGATTACATAGAGTTTCAGCAACAGTGCTTCGCTTTTGGCTCTTGCCCAGATGAACAGTCCGGTGACTACACCTTCTGCTTCACGCGACTCTTTTTATTAATCTCTCAAGGGTTACATCTTTGCGCTATGCCTTTAGATCATGCGTGCAACTTTTCAGAATATATATTACAAAATTTATGAGTTCCTTTCCGGCGGCTTACAGGTGTATAGGCTAGGTCTTTAACTGGTCTATCTCCTGGGGGAGTTCCTTCTTCTCTCGCTTTTAGGCACTTTTCCTCTTCTTCTATGATCTTGCACATCCACAAAAGTCATGCAGCCATGATGGATCAGGTGAACTTCGAGAATGCACAGAGATGGAATCGTCTTTCGCTTTGTGGATAGGATTCCACTATAGGGGTGGTACATCTCTGAAGGTGTAATCCTTCAAGTTGACCTTGGTGGTGACCCCTAAGTGCTGTAAGTACAAGGAGTTGGTTCCCCAATCCTGTACTATTTGCAATTGTCGTAGGAAAGGCCTTCCCAGGATCATCTCATAGACATTATTTTTTTCAAAGTCACATATAGCAAATGTGTGTTCAAACTCTACACCACAAGTGGTTAGAGTTATCCCTTTGAGCAATCCTAGAGGCCTCTCAAAATGACCGTCTACCATTTGAAGCTTCATTCTATTTGGTCTTAATGTGGGTTTGCCCCATCACTTCCACAAGGAGGTGGTCGCAATAGCAACACCAGCACCTGAATCTATGATTGCTTTGGTTGTGTAGCCTTGGTAGGTGATTGGAAGATAAGTATTTCTTACAGGTATTGTGGGAGCTCTGTTATGAAGAGATTCAGATTCCCATGGGCCTGGAAATTGAAGCAGTTCTTCTAAGGTCTTAGATTCAAAATCTAACCTTACATCTTCTTGTTGCTCTACTTGATCTCCGTAAATAGATGGAATGTCTTGGGGAAATTGATCATGCAGATCATCAATTTTAGGAATAGGAGGAGGATTACCCTTCTCCTTGGCCCATTTCTCTTCTTGTATTTCCCGCAAGAACTCTTGAGAGTGCTCTTGAATTGAAGGAGGTATTCCAGCATCCGTGGAATTAGGAACATAAGCTCCCATTGGTGGTGAGCTTCCTTTCTCAATAACTGGTTGAGCCTATGGAGATAAAGAAACTTGTGGTTTGTTTACCAACTGCTCTAATCTTTCTAGTAAGCCCTAGAAATGCATGGTCTCGAGCATAGCTTGAGCTAGTTCTACCATTTTCATGCACATTTTCGTCCGTTCAATCTCTAAGTCAGCTCTAGGGTAACTCTTGTCTAGGTTTGCATTTATTGGCCCTTCTTGAAGTCGAGCTTGGTAGGCCTTGAACATCATGTCCAAGCCTTTTTGGGGTTGGATCTGCAAGACCCTGGTTGTGGTCAATGGGTGGCGGAGTGGGATGAGGTGGAGTGGATGGAGTTTCGACATGCAAGGGATTTTGAGAGGCAATGTCTTCTATTTCGCTTTTTGCATCTCTCAGGCTTTCTTCGAGTTTTGATAACTTTTTATTCCACTTACGGTTGGCCTTCTCTCTAGTGTCCTTCCATGTTCTGGTTTTCCTCTTACTAGGCTCTCCTGATTCACTTGACACCGACTGCTCTACCTGTTTATCTTGTTTTAATGCTTGTGCCCTAGTAACTGGTTGTATAGGAGCCACCTTACTCCTACTTGCACTTGAATCCGCCACTAAGCCTACCACATTTATGGGTGTGACCTTGGGCACACTAGAGGGGTTTCTTGGACAATCTCTGGGGAGATGGTCTTTACCACACTAAGGATAAAAGGCTTGTATTGTGATGTTCTGTCCTTGTCCCAGAGTTGGTGAGTGGGGACATTCACGAATGAAATGGTCACCCTGACACCTAAAACATGATCCTCTAGGGGCTTGTGGTCTCATTTGTCTCAATTGGGGCCTAGGGTTAGGATTTGTGTACATGACATTGGAGTATTCTGGATCCCAATTTGATTCCATAGGTGGTGCCTCATATTGATATGGATAAGTCTCACTATGCTCAGGTGACTCTGTGTAATAAGCATGTGGACTACCTTCATGGGAGTAGTCTGAACTATGAGCATGAGAGTCATTCTCTGAGATCAGTGGGATCACTCACACCAATGCTCTATTAAGGTTCTCTTTTGCCACTGCATACTTAACTAAAATTACATTGGCAGGCGCTAGTGGTTGGTCTCCTGGGACTGGTTGTGGCCTATATGGTGCCTGATATTGTTGTTGTGGTCTATAATATGGCTGTTGGTATTGGTTCTAATACCTACCTTGTTGGTAAGGTTGCTGATAACTATGGACAATCTTGAGCCGTGTGGTTCGTGTATTTTCTCTCAATAGTGCAATATGGAGCATTCCTTTCTCTCATGTTCTGGATGTGCAATGGGCATACATTAGCCATGTGGTCGCCTCCGCAAGTATAACACTGATTCAATGAGGTGACTCTTGGTATTTGTCTATTTTGAACTCCTAGCTTCTTGGCAATTTGCTCTGCTATCTCATCCAGCTCAGTGGAGGCTCTGGAGGTATGACTAGTAGAACTACCAGAATCTTTATAGAGTTTGGATAGTCCTAAATCCTCACCCAAGTTGTCTTCTATGTCAATGCAGGTCCGCAAACACTCTTCTATACTTCTAGGATCTTTCAAGTACACATATGATCTTAACTTGGTGCTTAGTAAGCCATCTAAAAACAAAGCCACTTGTTTGGATGGTGTGGGTAACTCTGGAGCAGGGCATCTTTCTAGGTACTGTTTGAACCTTCTACCTGCTAGTTGCATTGTTTATTGGGGTGTCTGCTTGAAGATGTGGATCAAAGATGATGTGTTATGCCTGATACCACTCCTGGAAAATTCTACGATGAATTCGTCTAGCAGTTGACCTATATCGCAATAGTTGCGACTACTCAGTGGTTGAAACCAAGCTAAGGCAGTGCCCTTAAGAGTCAAACCAAATGCCTTGTACTGGGTGAACAAATCCTCAACCTGTTGAACTCGGCTCTTAACACTTGAACAAATCCTCAGCTCTTAACACTTGTTTGAACTCGGCCACATGATCATAAGGATCTCCTGTCCTGTCAAAATAATTGTTCATTGCCTTGATCACTTGAGTGGGTCTAAGGGTTCTTGGGTGCTCTCGGCGTCTAGGCAATGGAAAATCATGTTCATCTCTTTGTTGCCTATGTGCTTGATGCCTCTCTCTTTCAAGTCTTTCATTTTCAAATCTTGATCTATTTCTGCCCACAGTGTTTGCAAAACTTACCTCAAGTCTCTCTCTAGTTCTTTCTCTCTGGGATTCATGAGCTTGGGATGATCCTACTCCTTGGAGGCCATGGGAAACACTGGATCTTGGTGGAGGCAAAATCAATTCACTCTTCCAAGTATATGCATGTCTATCATGTTCTGTTACCAAGAACATTTTATCTGATGTGTTATCCAGGTAGACAACTTTGCTTGGTATCTTTGGATCCTTGAACTCGTAGATGATGACTATGCCGAATTGGCTAGGTTGATCTAGCTTGAATCTCCAAAAGGCTTCCTCTGTTTCTCTATTCAACAATAGTTCTATGCTTTTGTTGTCTTGAGGGATCCAATCTAGAGTGATCACTCTGGTCAAAACTGACTTGCCTCTAGGAGTCTTGGGTTCTCATCCTACATCTCCTTGCTCTAGGTCTCCTATCTCACTCTCAGGAATGACGTTTCCAAACTCATATGTCCTATCAGGTAGGTTGGTGACCACATATATGGTTCCTTCCTTATCAATGTATGAACCTTCTTCAAACTTGACTACTAGGTGTTCAAGTCCAAAGGGTTGATCTGGATTTTTGAGTTGGACCACTGATCACCTTAGGCCGTCCTCATAGATGTGAGCACCTAATCGGTTGATCCAAATATATTCCAACTGTGTCTTATATGGACCTTCGTGTGTTTGTAGATAGGCAGTTCCTGAGCCACGTGCAGGTTTCCCCATGCTGAAAGACATTTATGAATCACTTGTGTCTGAGCTTAGTACGTAAGGATACCCACTTAGTTGTTAAGCCCAAGACTTAGCTGTATGGTTGAAACTAGGCTTAGAAGATCTAACGCTTTGTCTATCCTTGCCTAGGTGTCTACCAGATCTCAGGTTCATAAGCTTTGTCTTCTAGTCCTAAAACTCCCCTTTGTATTGCTCAAAATCCCTTGGAGCCCCCTTGGTTTCCTAGTCCCACTTGAGGGTCAACTTCAAATTATCCTATATGAAAATCAACGCGCTATAGAGCTCAAAAAATGGACTTTTGATGAAAGAGTTATGACAAGTCAGGCTCCTAGGGGTCAGAGCAGGAAAACAGAACCTTTTGGAACAATCACGATTTTGTGTGAAAATCGCGATTTTAGGAGGTTTGAAAATCGTGATGCTGAGCTCTTATGAAAATTGCGATTTTGACCAATCCCCTAAAACGTGATGTTGAATGAAAATCGTGAAAAACGCGATTTTGGCTGAGAATCGTGAAAAACGCAATTTTGAGTGAGAATCGTGAAAAACACAATTTTGAGAATGATCACAAAATCGCGATTTTGAATGAAAATCGTGTTTTCTCAAAATCGTGTTTTTGACATGAAAATCATGATTTTGAATGAAAATCGTGTTTGTTCAAAATCATATTTTTGGCTTGAAAATCGTGATTTTGAGAATGACCAGAAAATCGTGCGATTTTGAGAATGACCAGAAAATCACGATTTTGATTGAAAAAAATCGTGTTTTAAAAATCGCGATTTTGTACCTTAGTGAAAATCGTGTTTTTCAAAAATCGTGAAAATCACAATTTTGGATGAAAATCGTGTTTTTGAAAATCGTGATTTTGGAGCCACAAAGAAGCGTGTTTTCACAAAATCGTATTTTTGGCTGAAAATCGTGATTTGTGAAAATCGCAATTTTGAGCCCACTGAAAATTGTGTCTTCTCAGATTCATGTTTTTGAGAAATTTAGAGAATCACGATTTTGAGCACAACCAGAGAATCACGATTCTAAGAATGACCCCAGAATTGTGTTCTTTTCAAAAAGCTTTTAGGCGGAAAATAGAAAATCGTATTTTTTTGAAAAAAATTGAATTTAATGAAAATCACGATTTTCAGTCAGAATCGTGTTTTTTGGCGGGAAATTCAAATTTCTGAGCGCCGAGCAATGGCGAGCTCCGTATCTGCAAAAAATCATGAAAACACAGGCGCTTGCTCTCCCTTGCACCTCCTAACTCCTTCTCACACAATAATGCATGAAAAATGGTGTGAACATGGTGAAAATGCACTAAAAACAAGAAATTTCTATGAAGATGAAGATGGAAGAAGATGGAGATGGTGATGATGATGAAGATGAAGAAGAAAAATAAAAAAATGAACAGAAATGACAGTTTTTTTACCTTCCAACGTCGCAAATCTACGATTTTACCATCACAACGCTCATCCTCGAAGCTCTCTCCCCAGCAACGGCGCCAAAATTTGGTGTAGCTCAAGCGTAAGCACCACCTCCTTTACTTGTCAATCCGCAGAGACGTGAGGACCGGTATGAAGACCATGAGCAAGTGAAGGCACAAGTGCGTGAGTGAAAGCACACAAACATGCACACACATACACACACACGCACAAGGCAAGATCAAAGAGAGGAACAATGGAAGGACTTTGATTACACAAGAGTTCTCTTACAAAAGCTCTATTCTCTAACAAGCTAACCTCAAAAATGAGCTCTCTAGCTCCTTTTATAGTTTTTGGACTAGTTTTGGCCCTGTCCAGACCTATTGTTTGGCCTAGTTAAAAATTAGGTTCTAGGGCTTATTTGAGGGCTCAAACGAAGTCTAAAAATTATGAACATTGGTAGGATGATACTTCTAATACTCCTCAAGCTTGAGGACTCCTCGGCTTGAACAAAATGGAGTTACAAAAATAGAAAATGGTATTTACAATGGATTTTAGTGATGAAAATCACTATTTTTATAGGGATTCCTTTTGAAAATTTGACATGTACTTCTTGGAGCTCCCTACATGCTCCTTCTTCTTGTATGTCCACCTCTTGATGTGCTCCTGTGCTTTGTCCTTGACCTTCAGCTTCAACAACTTTATACTTGAGTGAATGACCTAGTCACATTGAGGAGGCTATTGCCCTAGCACATGTTGTGTTGCATTTTTCCCATGGAAGCTTTATGGTGGCCCTTGAGCAAACTATTGTTGTATCTGGCCATGATAGAATTCCCTAATAAAATATGGCCTTGGTACTTGATCATTGTATTGTGAATTTCTAGATTGATATTGTGCTTCATTGTGGTGATATTGAGGTGCACTAGTAGTTTTCAAGTCTCATCATAGGTTGTGATTGGCATACAACTTGTATGTTATGATAACAATTTGTTACAGAATGATTAGTCATTTGTTGTTCAATATCACACAACATAGAGTTATTACGTGGTTGAGTGGGTTGAGTAGGTTTAAAACATTAGTTTTGTCTAGTACAAAAACTAGATATATGTTCACCTCCACATTGTTGTCAATGGCAGTTTTGATTAGTTCTAACATTAGTTTTATCTAGCCCTATTAGGAGATTCACTTTCCTTGCCAATAGGTCTCATACATCATCAAGAGACGAGTCTAATTGAACACTAGTAGGATTGTCTTTTATGAATATTTTTTTTGTTATTTCCAAGCTATCCTCTAAATTAGTATATATTCTTTGATGCATTTACCTATTGTAGATAGCTTCTTGATGAATACTAACTTTCTCATCTCATGATTACTTAATCCATCAATGAAAAGAGACATCCTCTTCTCTTATTAGGGTGATTCTTGTGTGGGGCATCTAGAGATGTATTGCTTGACCCTCCTTGTGGTTAATCTCATAGATTCCAAAATTGGTTGTTTGAACTTTTTAATCAAAGAAAAGTTTCATATCGGACTCCCCACTTAGAAAATTTCCCCAATGAATTCATCTATTATTGTATTCAACTTAGAGAAGCACTCAATCTAGAAGGCTTGGAACCATGTCAAAGCATAAATTTTGAGGGTAATCACAAACGCTTCATATTGAATCATAATTTCATCTACTTGTTTTTCTTAGAGAATTTGTCTAAACTCAACAACATGCTCATGTGGATCACCATGTCCATCATTAAATATCTCATGCAATTGCAAACTTGTGTTGGCCTTAATATCTTGCCCAAATTAGGTTTTTGATTGGGAATTGAAGCTTTAGAGGATTCTTCCTTTGCATGTTAGCTCTTCCAACACCTTGTATGTGCAAGTGTGGATTGAAATTTCTATTCCAATTGAATCTCACATCCTCTTGGTCTTGAGGAGTTCTTGATTGGTGATTAGTGAACTTAGGAGTAATTATTTCTAGCCTAGGAATGCCATCCACAAATAGAAGTTTTCCTTGATGTAGGTATTGTATCGAAGATCTTGAAAAATAAGACCCAAATTCTCTTTTCATAAGATCCTCATATATTGCCATGGTAGGATCCTTCAAAGATCTATGTTCGTTTATTTTCACGAAATATGATCCTAGCCCATCTATGTGAAGAAGGGTCCATAAAGCCTCTTTGTATCCATGAAGTACTATACTTATGTCACTTTGTGAATCCAAATGCAGCTTAGTCAAGAACAATGGCCTTGCCAAATAGATTTGCTCTTTATCATCATTCCCATGGCCCTCTCGGTGGATACATGTGAATCCATTAGGTTTTCTATTAAAGGTGAATGGTGGTTCGTCTAGGAATTCATTTCCATAATCATCTTTCTTTAGATTTGCGTGGAAGACATATAGTGATCCCATGTTACCCTTATAAGCATTATCTTCCTGCTTCACAATAGGATGGTGGCTTAGGTTTACTCTTACAATGGTGCCCTTTATCTTGGCAAGGGTATGACCCCACGGATTCTTAAATAATGGAGCACCATGCCCATTATCCCTCACATAGGTGAGAGTAGTATAATGATCTCCCTCAATCTTGGATAAGAATTTTAGCTCTCTTTAAAGCTCATCCATATTAATAGAATAAGACATGTCTTCAATTTCACTCTCTGATTCACTCAGATTATCAAATAAGGTTCTTGGGATTAGATTCAATGAGGTCACACTCTCTTTCATAGGGACCTTTCTATCAACGTTCCTATTCCTTGCCTCACTCATGTGTCCTTGTATTCTAAAATTATGTTTTCTCCCTGTGGTCTTTCCTGATTGCAAAACCATATGAACGATGAAGCCATTTATGTGCACATAGGTAGAGGACTCACAAGCAATTGACATCAAACAGATTTATGCTCATAAGCACTGTTGATGCACAAACAATCCATATATTCAAATGAAATGAACCAAGATTCAAATATCACAAGTGGTTGAGAAAAAAAAACTAAGGAGTCTCATAAAAAGATTTATAAAAGACATGCTCCTCTTGGAAACAAGATCCTAATAATTGATACATTGTTAAGACCTTTAAAATATAGACACCAAAATATTAATTCTCGCTTAAATTATAGAGAAATACAAGAGTAATCCCTTGATTCAAATGCTTCCAGACCTATTAAAAAAAATTAGAATAATTGATCAAATTTCCCTAAGAGCTCAAGTTATCATGTATTTCAACAAAGACCGTAAATAGGGGTTGCACTCTTGAACTTTTATACACTATATTCACAATATCTTGGTGTCAAGCACTTATTCTAGAATTATTTTCAATGTTCCAAAGGCAAAAATTCCTCAAATACTCTACTCAAGTGATTGATCAAGCCTAGATCATCCACTTAGTTACGAAAATGGTGGCCCAATCAAAATTTAAAAAGTTTCATATTCTCTTGAGATTGCTAAAGATCTATAATGATTTTCAAATCCTTGTTGCTTCCCTAATGTGGCTAAGTGTTCCTTGGAGAACTGGTTTTTTGTCAATGTTCCAATGGACTCTTGATGTTACCCTAGATATCCCTTCTGAGGCTAAATTCTCATGAGTTCTAGAAGTTCTAAATCAAGTTTAGATTCCTTAAAGATTAGATGATACCTCACTCAATAGATACCAAGGCCCCAAGACTCAAGAACTTGATGCACAAGTAGAAAATTAGTCCTCATTATGCTTCTATTCCTAACATGATATTCTAGAAGTCTATCTCTACTCACAAGGTTGGAGATTTCTTCTTAAATAGTAAAATATGCTAAAATGCATTCAATTGATTTCTTAGGCTAGAGAAACAAATTGATTTCAAATAGAGATATTTTAATACAATCTCAATGTTTCCTTGGTCATATTACAATCTTGATAATGCTTAGATTCCTTCCTCACTTATATCCTCAGTCAATCCTTCACTAGCAAAATCGTGATGGTTCCAAGCCTAATCTTCCCTTCTTGGTGGATTTTTATCAACTCATCTTCGGCACACTTCTTGGACCATCAATAATGTTTAGTTTTTCAATGGATCCTCAATGCAACCCTAATCAGATTGTACACAATCCTTTGATTTCTCTTACAAGGTAGTCAGGAGGATGCAAATGGATGAAATTTATGTCACTCTAGGATCCCTTTCATATCTCCAGTTATACCTAGTTAGTTCAAGATCACTAATTGTCTGATCCTTACAACCAAATGATTGTCACATCCTAGAACGCTTAGAGATGAGGTTTGATGTATTCATTGCAAACACAATGATTATGATGTTGTTTTGCATCTTCTCTAAGGTCTGAAGTGAATTATCCAAGAACACACAACAATGCGAAATGAGTCATAGGCAATTGCCTTGACTCTCCCTACTTAGAGATAAGTGACAAAGATCCCAATGTGCACCATTGCTACACTAGGAAGTCCTTTTCCATCTCTAATGGTCTAAAAAATGATTAGAGGCCAAAACTTCCCCACATATACTTCAATTGCAAGGTTTCAATTGCTCTGGTCCTTACTGTACACAATTGAATGATCTCAAGGTCAAGTGGTGAAAAAGCTCTTCCATGGTCTTTATTCACTCACTCTAATGTTCTTCAAGGTATTTAGACCAAGATTTATCAAAATTCCCTTTGAGTGCAAAGATTTGATTGCTCTATCAAAGCAATCACATGACTGCATGCAGTGACTTTAATTATGTTTTATCTATCTTGGATCCTTATTTACTTCTATAAAACTTGACAATGAGATCTTTTGAATGTTATCCCTTCAAGTCCTTGATTGCAATACAATGATTTTGGTGCTTCAATTATGAACCCCCTACTCTAATGCTTCTCCTAAGTGTACCCTTGAGGTAAGGTGAGAATTGGTCATAGTTTGAAGCTCAAAAATCCTCGGGATGTAGACTTTTGATTGCCCCATGTGAGCATTTATTGATTGCATATTTAAGATTTAAGATAGTCTTTTTGCTATTCTTGCCTTCACTTGCTTCCTCTAGCCACTTATGTAAAGTGTTTCTTGAGTTCTCTCTCAAAAAGTGATATCTTGTCGGCCAATGATTTCCCAAAATAACTACTAGGCAATTCGATGTATGACAAAATCCAATTTTCACTGGAAAGTTTCTAGAGTCCTTCACAATGAGCCCGTTGAGGTCTGAAGATAGTTAACTGACTAGTGAATCCCAAAAACTCCCCTTTGTGCACACATCTAATTGCTCTTTTGAAGCAATCATATGATTGCATAGGTGAAATTTTGAAGTCTTTTTGGATTGTTATGCTTTAGGTTTGTCTTGATTGAATCACTACTTAACTTTGAAAGAATTATGCCTTTTGGCATTTACTTGAAAATATCCAATCACCCAAGAAGTTGGGCAACTAGAGATGTATATTTAGCTCTAATTTTGATTTAGATGCTTGATTGCTAACCCTAAGATAGTCCCATATGATATTAAGAAAACTCTCTAGCACTTATGATTAACTAGCGTATCCAGTAGAGGTAGATGAGACAAAGCCCGAGCTGGTCCAGCAAAAATAACCCAACTCTTTGATCATTCCTCCTGGGCACTAATCGAGCTTTTTAGGAGACTCCAATCATTCAAAAACTTTAAAAATTTGCTTTGCAGGCTCCAATTCTCCTCCTTTCTGCTCAATAACTTGAGAAATATCAGTTTAAAATGAACACTTTCCTCGATTTGCAAGGTACTTTCGTAGGGTAAGAATCCTATACTCCATGCATAGAGCAAACTTTTTAGCTTTGACTTCAAAAAATCTCTGGTAGCCACTGTTGCTCCAAAGCATGTATAGAAGTCCAAGAGGACCAACCATTCTGCTTCTTGATCCTGAGGATCGATGGGGCATCCCAGCTCGCTTTCCGAGATCTTGTATCTATTGATGCGCTGCAGACCTAGCCCGTCAGTGAAGACAATCACCGTCAAGAGCCACCAGACCCTCTTTTGGTTATAATACAAAAAGTATCTTAATTTCGGCAAGCATGGGACCTCCAGCGCTGAGACTTCATCCCGTTCTCAGAGTGAACCTATAATTTAGGAAACGAGAACCAGATCGCCATAGGCCCACAAAGAGAGAGTTTCGGCTTGTCATTAACACACATAAAAATTTTCTTTTCTGTTGTTTTCTTTCTTCACGAATCACTATCACCGCTTCTCGGATCCATAATTAAGGGATCGTGCACGCCAAGCTTTGCACCGCATGGGCATCTCAGTCAGCAGAGTAAAAGAGGCCTATGATTTGTGTGTCATTTCGCCAAACGGAGATGAGTCATTGAAGGCTGCTCCTGCCAACTTGAGGTGACTCATTGAAAATTCATGTCTTGATTCGTGCACTTGACAGCAGCAGAGATTCGTTCGCAACCAATGGTTAACATCTTGATGACAGAGTAGCCAAAAATAGAATTTGTGCAGAACACTCGATGGATCATCCCTGACACACAAATTACAATACTATCTGCTCCTTATTCAAATTTCAGAGTCTTCAAATCTAGGACTAAACAGAGCTGAGAGCATTCCGCAATGTCTGTGCGCACTATCTGAAGGCCTCTCAAAATAGGTCTACAACTCTTCAAAATACTCTTCTGGGCATTTATCAGACAAAACTTCATAGCCTGCATTTTGAAAGTCTAAAAGAGATGTGCTAGGTCGAATAAGAACATTGATATCTGAAGGATTTCTATAGACAGACACATTCTTGATATAGCACATCTCTCAGCAGTGACACTGTCATGAATCAATGCTTTAAGAAATGTCTCTTTGATTTCGGGTTTCCTGGTATATTTGGAGAAGATAAGAGAGAATTTGTAGTCGAACCATCTTTTCTCTGGGAGTTCACCTCTTCAGATGCATCTGACTCGAGACCTGTAGTGCACTTCACAATTTTTATTCCCTTGCTTTGATAGTAAACCCATGGAATGCTATTGTTTCCGCAGTAAGGAGGCGGAGCATGCATTCAGGCTTAGCATACGCAACAGTAACATCTAGCTTGTTTAGAAATTAACTCTGTAGTAAGTTCCAGGCTAAAGTAACCCTAACTAATCATCACCTGCTTTTCCGCCTGGTTTTGCATGAATTCCCTCAATTTGAGCATCTTTCAATCTCTCTCAAATAGTGTATACCCTGAGCGTCTGCGCCTTGCACACCAAAGTGCAAGCCCAGAATCGAGAAGCTATTGTGAGTCTATCACATCAAGAACCCTACCCAAGTTGCTCCTTTGGAATAGATTGGCCTTACGAGCAGCACTTACTTTTAGTAATTCATTCTTTCGTCCATAACCCTGCTCTTTACTGCGTTACCATTACTACCAGTGTTGTCACTCTTAGGACATGTTCTTGCATGCTAGCATCCTTCTGCTTCACCCTATCTCCTAAATCAGTTGCTTTCACCTGATTCTTCAAGAATGGTTACTTATTCTTAACATGATCTTCGTTACTCCCTCCTTTCATGATCGACCTGTTCCTCTTTACAGATTTTCCCCACTTCTTCTTTAGCGTTTCCCTCCTTTGTACCACCAGTTTTCTCATGCTTATCATCTTCTATATGATTGGTAGGTTTTCATGCATTAGTTATCATGAAGGAGACTTTGGAGACTCGATAATATCCAGCTCGTATGACAAGTCCAGAACATAGAAGACCGTTCTGACATGTTCAAAGCATGTCTGAGACGTTACGGCAGAGAGCTGAGCTATCTTCTTATCATCTAATTTTCCTCCCAGCATTCCAATGACTCTCTTGGTATCGCCTTCTGATATGAGCTATTCTTTTGAAATCCTATGTTCTTGCCATCGTCTAGGATTAAGAGCAATCATGCATGTGCATAAAGATTGGATGAATGTACCTCATGTTTCCAAACCTTGCAAGATTTGTGTTGTTTACCTCTTTCATTCCAAGCTTGTTGAGAATCTTCAATGAAAAAACTCCGTAATTTGTTGTTGGTGAACCCCTATAACATATTTATTCACAAATAGTAAAGAAGAAACTTGAAAATCAACAACAACCTAATGTACAAAGAAACCTATTCTACTTCCTTTATCGTTTTGTAACTCTATGGATCACTACTAGTGAATGGTTCATCATCCAAAATGGAGATTCTTACCATCACAACTGTTGGTGCATTTTACCCAAGCCTACATGCTTGATATATTTGATATTATCCTCATTTGTAAGTCACATGAGTAGTCATGTGAACACCTCTTGTAAAAGAGTACATTTTATCTTTTGTAAATGGAAAAAGAAAAAAAGGAAAAGGATGGCTTACCTCATCCATGATGTAAAAGCAAATTCGTGGCTCCAACTACCAAAATCACAAATTTTTGAGCTGAGGGAATCTCTCCTAACTTTGGGGATCACTTTTAGGTGGAGCCATTCGAATTCGAATTCAAAACTCCCTCCAAGAATAGCTATAAAAGGAGCAAGAAGGAAGAGGCGATTAGCAAGCCTTGTACGTGACCACTTCATGCCATTTTGTAGAGATTGAAGAGCTTACTCCATAGCTCTATCATTCTACTCCCATTGTGCAAAGATTCATTGCCAATGTGGTTGTAATCATATGTGAATCTATACATTTATCATCATCTACTTCTCTGTTTTGTTCTCTGCTATACTCACTCAGAGTAGTAACTTCAGAAGATCATATCTCGAGTTCTACTGAACCTTTTTCAGTAATTCAACTTGCGTTGGATAGCTTGTACTGTCTAATTTGTGCATATAAATTTTCAAGGTCATTGGATTAATACTTTTGGAGATATCTGCATTTTACTGCTTACTGGTCTATCTCTACAGAGCCCCGAGAATTGTGGGAATGTTCCAGAAATTGATGAAACTTGTTCTCAGTGCTCAGTCCATCATTTGAAGTGTTTTAACTTGGATTGGGAAGCTTGCTAAGTCTATTTTTTATGCCCAAAAGTAATTTTTCTAATTCCTACCAAGTTGAGAGCACTGTTCATTTTTTCCAGCAGGTGTATGTCCAAAAATAGCAAGTTTTGGGAGCTAGTCATTTCGCAACTAGTCTGTCTTGACTTAAACTTTTGGGATACATGTTCCAAAGTACTTGGCTGATATTTTGGTGGTTTTAGGAAGCTCAAAGGGTCTACTAATCAACTCTGAAGTCTCAGTTGGCTGGTGTGAAGCTGGTTGTAGCAGCACCTACTCATCTTTGGATTGCATCCACCATCTCTCTTCACAGTGATATCAGAGCATAGTCAAGCAACATGGGAGATAGATTTCCATCAACAATTGACAAATTGGATCGAAACAACTACCCGGAATGGTCTCTAAGGATGGAGGCTTACCTTCAAGGGAGGAATCTATATGGATTCATATCCGGAGATGAAGCAATGCCAACCATGAGGAACAAAGGGCAACCATCACATGAAGAAGTGGAAGGACTTTCGAATTGGTGTTCGAATGATGCACTTGCAAGGTCCTATATTCTAAACTCAATCTCTGATTTTCTTTTACCTCATGTCAAGGGATGCAAGACATCAAGAGAAACTTGGAATGCACTTGCTTCTTTCTTCTCTTCCAACACTCGAGCAAGGAAGAACCAATTGTGGATGGAGTTCACAACAATGAAGAAAAGCCCGAAGCAAAATGTGACTGATTATGTCACAAAGATGAAGGAGATTTCCAACCAACTTGGAAGCATTGGAGAGGTAATTGAAGAGGAGCAAATCATAAGACAAATCATGAATGGAATCAAAGCAGACGACAAGTGGGAGTCATTCACAACAGCCATGGATTTATACATGGATATGCATGTACCCGACCTCAACACACTCATGGGCCAACTCTTCACTCATGAAGCAAAGATTAGCAAAGGTGGTGAGTCCTCAAGAGATAATCAAACTTCTGCCTTATATTCTGATAAAGCTAAGGTCAAGGACAAGTCAAAGAATAGGAAGAATGAAGATGAAGGAAGCTCTTTCCAAGCAAACTTTGCAGGTAGAGGAAGAGTAATTGCTACGGGGTGCTTTACACTTATCAAGGGGATTGTAAAGATGAATATTTTCTTTGTTGATGGTTTGGAAGGCACAGAGGGTGATGTGGTACTTGCAAAATACTGGCTGTAGAATGTAGAATGGTGGTTCCATGACCCTCCAACCGCTCAATATTTGATGCGACTTTTGATGGGAGAGTTTTGCATTTGAGCCATAGGAGTTCGGACGGTTGGGAATAACATATTTGCGAAGGTTTATGACAATGGTAAGAGCAGCAATTGTGTGGGCTGTAAGAAAGGGTAAGATCGTCCAGTTTAGAGAATATCTTTACACTGAACTCACTGTTTTTGCACCAGTAAATGGCCTTCTGTGGAGTCGCCAGATAGGCAAGGACTGCATGCACAAAGTCGATTCTGTCACTTATACTAACCACTTGATTTGATTATGTGCAGTAATAAGTCGTTGGGCCATTAAAAAAAGGTTTATGTCAAGATATCGCATGTGAAGATTTATGTTCTTCTTCTTCTTATTTTTTTCTAATTTGATATATTAAATGGTAATGCATGAGGCTCTGTTATCTCCGAATTATGAAAAAAATAAGGGCATGTTTAAGAAGAAAATGGGGCAACTTTTCTCATCATGAACATATTTTATGGCTTCTCTAAGTTGTCCTATATTGCAAAGATGTCAAAACTTCGTTGTTTGTCACTTGGTGAACCCCTATTTCACATATTGTTTTCATTTTCATAGAAAGACCAAATCTCCAAAAACATTCAAAAAACACACACCCAAAACAAATATTAAAAACACCCTAAAAAACTAAAAATTTGTCAAAACATGGGAAAGAAAAAGGCAAAAGAAAGAAGGAAGGGGGAAAAGGTTGCACAAAAGAAGGAAGAAAAAGATGAGATGCATGCATTAATCACACATGATCAAGGTAAAACAAATAGAGAAAATTTGCAAGGGGTAGAGGAAATTGGTGGAATTTCTAAAGGGGTGGGTTCCATAGTTGCAACTAGGGAACACAGCAACAATTTTGTAACTGTATTCATTGGTCATGAGCGTAGAAATATGAGTGCTTATATTAACCCTAATTGTGAGTGGAATTTAATTCATATTGATTTAGTGACAATTATTTTGGATAACATTGAACTAACCACTCATTCCTCTATCCTCATGAATGGTGAAACTTATGATTGCATGGGTCAAGTTAGGTTGCCTATTGTGGTGAATGCTATGGAATTTTTAGAAACATTTTTTGTTATGGAAGTTAGAGATGAAGACTTGGTCATAGGCACTCAAAGGTTTTTTGAACATCAAGGGTTTGAAGCACCTTGTCCATCTATTATGTCCATCCCCACTAGTGAGTCTTTTGGAAATCCTGATGATTATCCTCATTGTATGGATTGTGGACATAATCATCTATTCAAAGATTGTGCTCTTAATCCACAAAATAGTCTTTCCACTCATGCTTTTTCATCTAACCTTTCTTTGAGTAAGTCACAGGAAACCTTGACGAATGATGAAGTGGAGGACTCCAAGTGCTTGGAGGATGTGGAAGGGCCCTAAAATGCATTAAAACCCCTGAAAGGTTCTGTTTGTCTAGTTAACCCCCTAAACCCTGAACGGTCATAACTTTTTCATACGAAATCCATTTTTTGAGCTCTAGGGCTTGTCGGAAAGCTCGTGGCATATACTACACGCGTTGATTTTCATATAGGATATTTGGAAGTTGACACACTGAGGGGTAGGAACACCAAGGGAGCTCTAGAGGAAATTTCTAGCAATACAAAAGGGGGAACAAGGGTCATTAAAAAAGTGTCTGAAATAAATTGTCTGTCAATTGAAAGGTCAACTTGGAGCTAATCTTGGGACTGATGCAGGTCTATTGAGAAGCAATTAAGAGCGTCCAAGCAAGGGTTTTGCGCAAGCTTGAGAATCAATTTCTCGAGCACTAAAGAGCAAGGATCAGCAAGAAAGGTCGGAATACTCTCAACTCCCCTTCGTCAATTCCTAGCTTAGGCTAAGAACGATCAGAAGTAGGAGTAAGTTAGGGCGACGATAGGCAACTACCAAGTTGAAGCATACCTAAACTTTCAAGCTCAAGCTAAGGGCATAATCCTTGTACTGTCGAGAATTTTAAAGGGAAAGAACTTAACGTGGAACGATCAACTGTAAGTGCGAAACAACATTCAAATATTCCTGACGACGTGATATCAGACAAGACCTTAAACACGATAAAATAACTAAAAAGAACCAAGCGACTAATATAAAGTAACCAGCAACGAGGTTGTACTCTGGGCAAAGAATTGGGCTACTTAGATAGGCATATCAACCTTAGATCAGGACGACATCTAGTAAGGGAGAGACAAAGCCTTAGGTCTTCAGAGGCTAGTGTTAACCACACTGCGAGGTCTTGGGCCCAACAGTTGTGCCACCACTCGTACTACCCTAGCTCTGAGACCAGTGAGTCAGAGATGTCTCAAGGCATGGACAGACCTACGGGAAGTTCAGGTGTGCCTTACTTGTACAGGGTAGAAGGCCCTTACAAAACACAGTTGGAATACCTTAGGACCAACCGATTAGGTGCTAGCATCTATGAGGACGGCTTAGGAAGATCTGTGGTACAGATTAAGAATCTTGATCAATCCATTGAACTAGAGCACCCAGCAGTCAAGTTTGAAAACGGTGCATACCTGGACAAAGAAGGAACCATATACGTAGTCACCAGTCACCCAGACAGAACGGATGAATTTGGGAATGTAATCTCAGAGGCGGACTTAGGTGACTTGGAACAAGGAAACATGGGTGCGGAACCTAGAACCCCCCGAGGCAAATCTGTTCTCACTAGGATTATCACGCCTGAGTGGGTTCCCCAAGACAACAAGAGCATAGAGTTGCTCCTCAATCGAGAAACTGACGAAGCCTTTTGGAGGTATAAATCTAATCAGCCAACTGATATAGGAACTATCATGATCTATGAGTTTAAGGATCCGGATAGCCCAGGTAGAGTGACCTACTTAGATCACACTTCGGAAAGGATCTTTGTGGTGACAGAAAATGATAGGCATGCTTACACTTGGAAGGGTGAATTCATTTTCCCCCAACCAAGATCGAATGTATCCTATGGTCACCCTGGAGCTGGAACATCCCAAGTTCATGGAACTCAAAGAGACAGAAGTAGAGATAGACCAGAAGTAAGCTTTGCCAACCCACTGGGCAGAGAAAGAACGAGGACGGAGACAAACAGGGTAGAACCTGAGATACTTAGAGCTCACAGGAATCAAAGAAAGGCGGACGAGTTCCCTCTACCACGACCTAGAGAGCACACAAGGACTTTGAGACCGACTCAGCTAGTTAAGTCCATGAAGAACTACTTCGATGGCACAGGAGATCCCTATGATCATGTGGCGGAGTTCAAGCAAGTCTTGAGAGCTGAACAAGTGGAGGATCTATTCACGCAGTACAATGCCTTCGGTCTAACCCTTAGGAACACATCACTTACATGGTTTCAGCCATTGGATGAGCGACAATTCAGGAGCATAGACCAACTCTTAGAGGCTTTCATTATTGACTTCTCTAAGAGTGGCATAAGGCATAATACCTCCTCGCTGATTCACAGCTTCAAGCAGACCCCTCAAGAAATCGTAAGACTTGCAAGAAGAAGATTTAGGCAATACTTAGAAAGATGCCCCGTCTCGGAGCTACCCACACCAGCCAAGCAAGTGGCTTTATTCCTGGATGGATTGCTAAGTACTAAACTGAGATCTTATGTGTACTTGAAGGACCCTAGGACCATAGAAGAGTGTGTACGCATGTGCATTGACATCGAGGATAACCTAGGGGAGGAGTTAGAGCTTTCCAAGATATACAAAGACGCGGATAGTGCCTCTAACCTCTCTTCCACGCAATCCACATCAATTGAGAAACTGGTAGAGAAAGTAGCTCAGAAGTTAGGTGTCACTAACAAACAAATCCCAAGGTTTGCTCCTGTGAAAAGATGCTATACTTGTGGTGGCGACCACATGGCGAACGTCTGTCCCATTATGGCTCAACCTCAAGTTAATCCTAGTAGCCAGTACTGCACCATAGAACGGAAGTACACCAATCACACTGCGCAAGATTGCCCATACAACAAGCAGGCGGTTAGGCAACCCTACCCTCAGCCATACCCTCAACAGGGAAGATACCAGAACCAGTACCCTCCACAGTCATATGGCAGGCCACAACAAAATTATCAACCACAATATCAAAACCAACAAAGGCCTCAGCCGGTGCTAGCACAACAACCCCCTGCCCCAGCCAATGTGATTCCGGTAAAGTATACTGCTGCAGAAGAAAACCTGAATAGGGCCATAGTACCAGTAACCCCATTGATCTCAGAAAGTGATCCTAGTGACCATAGCTTTGATTCTACACATGTTGATAGTCCCCAGGCCTACTACATGCAGTCTCCTAAACATGGTGAGTCCTATTACAGCGAAGAGCCAAATGAACCTAGTTGGGAGTCAGATTATACAAACGTCATGTATACAAACCCCAACCCTAGGCCTCAACCTAGGCAGGTAAGACCTCCATTCCCAAGAGGACCGTGCTACAGATGCCAAGGAGATCACCTCATTCGTGATTGCCCCTTACCTCCACCCACACAAAACCAGTCAGTGACGATCCAAGGCTTTTGCCAAGATTGTGGAAAAGAGCATCTCTTACGAGATTGCCCAAAGAACCCCAATAATATGCCAAAAATCACGCCTATCAATGTTATTGGGTTAGTGGTAGATTCCAGCGGAAGTGTCACTTCCACTGCACCCGTACAGGTAGTCACGAGAGCTCAAGCAGTGCAGCAAAACCAAGGGGTAGGCAAGGAAAAGAGCCCAGACGCTAGCGATACTGAGAGCCAAAATAAAAAGAGATCAAGAGCTTGGAGAGATAGCCGCGAACGCATGAAAAGGCAATGGGCAAAGAAGATGAGTGAACTGGAGGAAAGTCTATGAGAAACCAAGGCTAAAATCATAGAGATCACATCTCAACCGCACTCTCACACATTCCCACCGCTACCATCCCCATCACCCTCCATCCCTCCACCCTCTAAGACACCCCACGTAACCCACCCACCACCCCAAATAGGATCAGTATTAGCTGATTCCACTCTTGAAGACATAGACATGATGCTTAAAGCATATCAGGCCAGAATCCAAGAAGGGCCAAACATCACGGATCATGACAAGTGCTATCCTAGAGCTGACCTAGAGATAGAAAGAACCAAGCTGTGCGCGAAAATGGTCGCATTGGCTCAGACTATGTTTGAAGCCAGTCGCCTTTTCAATTACTCGGGCTCAGCCAAGACGCAATTACACTTGGATGGACTCCTAGAGAAGTTAGAGGGAATAATTGCAAAATCTGCCAAGGAAGAAAAAAATCAAGAAAGAGATAAAGCAAGCAAAAACATGACCCATCCCCCATCGGAAGTTTATGTGGCAAATTCCACTGAACCAGACAACTTCCCCTCCTTAGAAAGAATAGAGAGGCTAATGGCACAATCAGAAAAGGAACCTGCCCCCCAAAGAAAGGAAAGGGCAAGAGAACGGATAAGCAAGCCTCTTCAGGAAGCCCATGTGCCTCCTCAAGAAGCTTATCTTTCCCCCCAAAAGGCAGATGAGCCTCCCTCGAAAGCTTACGTACCTCCACAGGTTGCCTACATTCCTTCTCAGGGAGCGTATGAGCCTGTTCGGAAAAGTAATAGAATAAGTAATCCCCCCCAGGAAGCTTGTGCTCCAGCCATCTATGAGAACGAGGAGAGAGCCAACGATAGAATAAGCCCTCCTTCCCAGGTTGCTTATGTACCTAATTCTACGGAGCCAGACACTTCTTCTTCTATGAATCGGTTTGCACCAGACTTCCTACGAGAGATTCAAGAAGACAAATGGGATAACAAAAGTGAAGTCGCCCCTCCCTTTGAACTTGTGGATGATGCACACGACCAATTCCCACAAGACATCCCATCTATTTACGGGGAACATGAGAGTACTCAGTCTCACGAGAGATTGGACTTTGAGTCTAATTCCATACAAGAGCTACCCCACTTCACAGGCCCATGGGAAGCAAAGTCCACCTGTATGAGAGCACCTACAGTCATGGTAAGAAACGAAGATTCAGTCATACCTAGGAACACAGAGGTAGTGAAGAACACTAACGTGCAGTGCAATCTCAAGTTAGAAGAGCTACTCAAGGTTAGACCTGAATTATGGAAACATGTCGCCAAACAAGTACCAGAAATAGCCAAACCTCGTTCCCAGGTAGGATCCCATAGGACAGTGCCAGAAATTCCCTTGGATAAGATAGGAGATATGTGTGAAGGTGAAGAAGGGAACACCTATCTTCCCATCACCTACCAGGAGTACACCACCAAGGCAATTTTGGACTCAGGTGCAGGAGTTGCAATTGCCACTACTTCTCTATGGAAGCGTTGGGGCAAGCCGGCACTCAGGCCCACGAGGATGAAATTGCAAATGGCCGATGGTCACATAGAGAGACCCTTAGGATTGCTAGAAGGAATAACTCTCACCACTTGTGGTGTCGAGTTTGAGCATACGTTTGCTATATGTGACTTCAGCAAAAATCATGCTTATGAGATGATTTTGGGAAGACCATTCATGCGACAGTTGCAAGTGGTACAGGACTGGGGAACCAATTCCTTGTATTTGCAACACTTAGGTGTTACGACCAAAGTCAATCTCAAGGATTATTCTCATAGAGATGTTCCTCCTATCCAATGGAATCCCATCCATAGAGCCGAAGATGATACAGAATCGGTGCATTCCATAGGGTCTGGATCCTCATGGATGCATGAAGACACTCACTTATGGATGTGCAAGGTAGCAGTAGAAGAAGAGAAGAGAGAGAAAGCCAGAGAGGTAGGTGCAAAAGAAACACATAGATCAATTCAAGACCCAGCCTATGCACCTGTAGTTTTTCCTGATGAGGAATTTGAACCCCATGGCTGGGCAGAAATTTTAGCAACAATGGACGTAGCCATCAATGAAGAACAATGGACACCTCACTGTGATGAGGATGGCTATGACATTTCAGTCTTCTCCATAGAGCCAATCATGGGAGAGGCAGTTCTAGAAGAATGCGAACCTAGCCCTGATGCATTGGAGGATGCAAGTGACTCCGATCTCGAGTCAATCATTATGGACCCACCATTTGCATCAGATGAAGAATACTTCCATGAAGTAGAATTTCAACCCCAGAGGCATGGAGAGCTTACAAACGATGTAAGATTAGCAACACATGTGACCTCGAAGGAAGAAGGAAAGAAACGAAAGAAGAGAGAAGCCTCACCAGAAGAGGAAGAATCTTTGTTTGAGGTCCCGGAAAATTTTAAGAAGTATGAGATAGACGACAGGAGAGTCATGATAAGAATGCCTAAACGAGAGGCACAAGCAGGAGAGGCCTATGATAACAAAGAAACCACCAAGAAAATAGTAGTTGCCCTAGAAGAAGGAGAGAGAGATGCACATACATAGGCCATGACCTAACAGAGGAAGAAGAGCATGCGTTAATTGCCTTGCTAAGATAATACAGAGATGTATTCGCTTGGAGTTACAAGGATTTGAAGGGCGTTGACCCGGACATATGCTCACACACCATCCCCATGACTTCAGATGCCAAACCCTCTAAGCAAAAGCCCTATACATATAACGATAATTACGTTGCTAAGATCAAAGAAGAGATAGATAGACTGGTTGAAGCTGGATTTATCTATGAAATTGAACACACTGAGTGGGTATCCCCCATCGTTGTGGTGCCCAAGAAAAATGGAAAGCTGCGCGTATGCATTAACTTGAAGAAGGTTAATGCAGCCACAATTCGAGATAACTATCCGCTTCCCATCACAGAACATCTCTTAGAAAGAGTGGCAGGCAAGGAAGTGTACAGCTTCCTTGATGGATTTTCGGGCTATAATCAAGTAGCCATAGCTCCAGAGGATCAGCATAAGACAGCCTTTGCCACAGAATGGGGCATTTTTGCTTTTAGAGTAATGCCATTTGGGCTTACCAATGCACCAGCTACCTTCCAAAGGCTGATGTGCCATGTATTTAAAGAGTTCCTGAGGAAGAACTTAGAAGTCTATGTGGATGATCTTTGTGCTCATTCCAACATTAGACAAACCCATATCCCTGAACTCAGACAAATCTTTGACAAATGTAGAGAATATCAAGTCTGCCTGAACCCAGAAAAATGTGTTTTCATGGTCAGGCAAGGCAAGATTCTAGGACACATAGTGTCAAAGAATGGCATATCCACTGATGAAGAGAAAGTGAGAGCTATAGCAGAGCTACCTAGGCCAAAGAATGTCAAGGAAGTACAAGCTTTCATGGGGCATTGTGGTTATTACCGAAGATTTATACACATGTATGCTGTCATTGCAAAGCCCATGTACGGACTTCTGACTAACTTTGAGTGGACGGATGAATGTGAGAATTCCTTCCAGGAGCTTAAACGAAGATTGTGTTCAGCACCAATCTTGACCACACCAGATTGGAATAAGCCATTCCATGTTCATGTGGATGCATCCAATTATGCTATTGGATGTGTGCTTGCACAACCTACTGGTGAAGGTAATATGGATCTTCCAATTGCCTATGCCAGTAGACAATTGAATGCGGCTGAACGAAATTACACCACTACAGAGCGAGAAGGATTAGGCATGGTATATGCAGTTAAGAAATTTAGACACTATTTGCTTGCAAATAAGTTTAAATTTTTTACGGATCATCAAGCATTGCTATACCTCGTAAACAAGCCTTGCAATACAGGAAGATTAGTGAGATGGTTTCTCTTGCTAATGGAATATGATTTTGAGGTTGTGGTAAGGAAAGGGAGGACTCACTTGAGAGCAGATCACCTCTCTAGGCTCACATCGGGAGAAGCCCCACAAGGAGTGTCAGATGACCTTCCTGATGCCTACTTGTTTAATTTGGAAGTTGTACCACAGTGGGCTAAGCCATGGGTACCAGTATTGACATACGGGCCTAACCATCCAGTGGTAAACACACGGAATAGAGAGGTTGTAAAAGCCCAAAAGTACCACATCATGGCAGGAAGTATGTACAAGCACACAGATCAAGGGATTTTGGCTTGTTGTGTGGAAGAGGACGAGTACAATAAATGGTTGCAATTAGCACATGTAGGTGCGTTAGAGCAACACTACTCAAAGCAACGAACTTTACAGACCCTAAAGAGACTCGGCGTGCATTGGCCGACTATGGAAGCGGATGTCCAAAAGTTGTGCAAGGAATGCCCAATCTGTTGCACTAAACCACCTGTGGAACACGCCACTCTTTATCAAGTATCCATTGTGCCAGATTGGAGTGAACCACTAGTATCCTTCCTGAGGACGAAAACATTCCCGTCAGACATGACTCTGGCTAGGAAAAGGAGTTTAGAACAAGAAGCCTAGGATTACGCACTCATTGGTGATAATCTATACAAGCGTGGTAAAGATGGTTACCTGAGGCTATGTGTCCATGAAAGTGAATATCTTAAGATCTTGGAAACTGCTCACCAGGGTGTAGCAGGAGGACACTTTGGACCGGATCGGGTGATCAAGGCAATACTATTTGCGGGCTTCTGGTGGCCTACCCTTCACATGGATGCACATACCTATGTGAAACGGTGTGATGTCTGTCAGAGGACTCAGTATCCTATACGCAAAGATGAGATGCCACTGAAACCTATGATGGGTGGACGTGCGTTCTCTAAGTGGGGAATAGACTTCGTAGGTCCTATTAATCCCCCAACTAAGGGTTCTCATGCGGAATACATCATTGTTGCAACAGATTATCTCACCAAGTGGGTGGAGGTAAAGGCTACGACAAAGAATGACGCTCAGACAACTGCTAAATTCTTGTTTGAGAATGTATTCACAAGATATGGGCTACCTATAGAGCTTGTAAGTGATAGAGGCACTCACTTCTTGAACGAAGTGATTGAAAACCTACTCCAAGAATTCTTGGTAATACACAAGAAGTCGGCCCCCTATCACCCTCAAGCTAATGGACAAGCTGAGAGCACTAATAAGATCTTATGCAATGTACTGACGAAATTAGTAAACACTAAACGCTCTGATTGGGACAAACAGCTACACCATGCTGTTTGGGCATACCGAGTTGCCTATAAAACGGTACTCCAAGCCACCCCCTTTCAGATGGTATTCGGCCAAAACGCTGTGCTACCCTTGGACTTCTTGATCCCTACATTGAGAGTAGCACAAGAGCACGAATGGACAGGTCATGAGCTCTCCTCTAGGATCTTTGACCTTGAACGATTAGGGGAAACAAGACTGAGAGCCGCTGCAGGAATATATGCAGCTAAGAAGAGGCAGAAGGCATACTTTGATGCCCATGTGAAGGATAAGGGTTTGAAAGCAGGAGATCTAGTTTTAGTCTATACACTGAAACAACACGCAAGGAAGCTAGAAAAGAGAGGCTACGGACCTATGATCATCAATAGGATCTCCACGAGTGGAGCAGTACAACTAGCCACGTTAGAGGGTGATGTTCTCCCAAACTATATTAGCGGTTGCAGAGTCAAGTTGTATCAGGAACCCCTTACGGAGGAAATGCTCAGCCGACTCAACACTGCTAAAAAACGCAAAGAGGAAGAAAAGCGAATTCGAGAAGAAGCTCAAGCAGAAGCTTTAGAATGCATCAGAAGGATGAAATTACGAAGGCAAGGTAGAGATCAGCCTAGAACAAATGACTGTGCAGATCAAGGATATCCTATGGCCATGTGTGAAGTTGCAGGAACAAGCTCGCATAGGATAATTGATCGAAGACCTTTCATAACCCTAGATATAGGACAAGGAAAGAGTGCAAGGACCGTAAGAGCCTTGATTGACTCAGGTGCAGCCACTAGTGCTGTTAAATTGTCTTACTGTCAAGAGTTGCAGTTAACTGTCAATCCTGTGGAAGCGTATCTCATAGGATTGGGAGGCGTGGAAACCCCTTGCATGGGCGAGGTGGAACTTCCCCTCTATATTCATGATGAGGCTATAACAGTTAAAGTACTAGTGTGTCAAGACGAGGATCTCACTGAACCTCTTGTCTTGGGTCAAGATTGGATCTATGACCAAGCAGTCAACTTAAACTTAAGAAGTGGACTTCTTCAGGTTTGGGTCAATCATAGTCGAATTACAGTAGAGTTAGATAATGGAGCACTCAAGGAACTAGGAAAGGCACAGACTCCTGGTCCTTCCAGGAATACACATGAAGATGACCATGTTGTTCTTGTCCAAAACTATGTGTTGCAGAGGAATGATATTCGCAAAAAAGGAGTCAGGGATGCAAAGGAACTCCCTTCTTTTCCAAAGGCCAGAAGGAGGCAACAACCAAAGGTGGATCAAAGGCAGAAGAAGCAGATTACTACCTATGTCCGAGATCCAAAGTACCTGCGCAGCAAAATGTCCCAGCAAGTGAAACAAGTGTGGGTGCGGAAAGGCGAACACCCGGTTGCACTCAAGCCAACCACACGGACAAAGCCTCTTATTAGTAACCAACAACACGACACTAATAAGAAGTCTTTCAGAAATTCTTCTGCTAACGTGAAATCTATTTGGGTGCCCAAGCAGTCGATGAAGGCTAGCTCACATTCAAGACAAATTTGGGTGCCTAAGGCTTGTTTGCGGGCTCAAATAGCTACACCAGGAACACACCCTACACCACACAATCCATTCACTCGCACAGCCGGCATCCACTCGTTTTCAACACTCACGAACACACTAAGGCCCATGATCACGAACAGAATCACTTGTAAATGGGTCCCTAAAAGGCCTCATGTTCAAGCTGATACACCTATAAAGCTCTCTAGCGTCTCTACGAAACCAAGAGCAAAACCCATCCACTGCATTTGGCAGCCTAAGACCTGTAATAAACCCCCCGACCCCAATTTGTAAATTCATCCCCACTTACTAACTACATTAGTCTCCTAGGACTACCCAAGCATTAACTACACACACTGTCTTCGTGCACTTACTAACCACTAACTCACCATCTACCTCATGTTAATGTTGTAACGGGGACAACAACGGATTTATTCTGTCCATTACGATGTTAACACGTGGTTCTATATTCTCACAGAATCAGAGGGCAAGAAGTAACATGGCAAAAGCGACAGGTCCGAGCTCACAAGTAGGAATACTTACTGCAGGAATCGATGTGGATAGTCTACCTGTGGATGTGCCACCAACTGAACGACCTGTGGAGCTGCAACACCATCAGCAAATCCTGGTGCCGGATCCACCCACAGGGATCATAGAAAGAGTCCATGCCAATTCTCATTGGTTCAATGGCATGCCAGGTCCATTAGGAGAGGCCAAGTATATATGGGAGTCTAAGTGCGAGTATGACAGATCATGGGTTCGATTCCAATTCTTCTCCAAGGAGTTCGAGACTCTACAGAACACTGAGGATCTCCAGACCATATGGCAACGAGCAGGGCTAGCAGAATACTTTGAAGCCCCACTACCTAAACTAGATCTCCTCCGATGCTACTATTTGGTCTCCACATTACAAGCGAATGAAGAAAAGGACAAACCCGGATCATTTGTTCTTCCCTCCTTGCTGGGCAACAACGAGTTGAAGAGATTTGAACTTACTGTGGAGTTGGTGAGCGATGCTTTAAATATGCACGGCACACATGTACCCTCCGAAAAGGATGCTCTCGTTCCTACTAACATGAAGGATAGGAAACTATTGAAGCTTAAAGACATGGCAGATACTTGTCAAGTATCATATATCGTGAAAACCAGATCGTGATACTCCTTGAGTATCGTGTATCGTGAGTCTCTGATTGCGATACTTGTTTGATATCGTGTATCGTGGAGACGACTTTCCCGATACCTAACAAATATCGAGTATCGTCGCGAATTTTCTCGCGATACTTGTTGTGTGTCGAGTATCGTGGACATTTCCTGGTGGAGTATCATGTATCGCATATCACAAGATTTCTGATCACGATACCTGTGTAGTATCGAGTATCGTCTATAACAAGTATCGTGTATCGAGTTCCTCAAGTATCGTATATCGTGTTTCCGAAAGTATCGTGTATCAAGTTTTTGTAGATATCGTGTATCGTGTCCAGTCAAGTGGTCGAGTATCGTGTATCGTTTGCTTAAGTATCGAGTATCGTGGTACCTTTCTAGTGTCAGATATCGAGTATCGTGGTATACTCTTTTGGTGTGAGATATCGTATATCGTGTTCCTCAGAGGAAGTTTCTCAGTCACTCAAGTAAATTCCATAAATTGGGACCACAGTAAGGAGCTTTGGAGGCTAGGAGTGGTTAAAATAAGAAGAGAACTTTTAAGTGAATGAACCTAAGGTCTGGGAGAACCCTAGGAAGCCAAAGAAGTGTAATCTCTTCAGTGGGAAGTGTAGCCGAACCCAGTAGCCGCTCACATTATTCTGAAACCTCTAGTGAGTCAGAGGAAGAAATTCCCATGGCTTCTGAGGACATGCAGAACACTTTACCAATGATTGGCATGATGTCAATTATTGAGGGAGAATATTGGACATCTTTGGAATATGTGAACACCAACCAAAATGAGATACCTATCTACCTAGATGGTCTAAACCGATCAGTGGCCAGACTCAAGAAAGCTTTAGATGCGTACATAGTGCGTAGGCCAGCAGTTAAGTATGCAGGAGGAATTTATATGGACAAGAGAGACATCCAGTATGTAGTTACGGAACACCCTAAAGTATCAACGAACACGGGGAAGAAGATAATGCTCATAATCTTAATACAGAGGGACATGAAGAACAAGTGACCACTCCCAGAGGGAGATCTACTATTGTTAGGGTTTGGAGAGGAGACCTGGTTCCCCAAGATGACTCCTTGATGGATGTGTATTTGATCAATGGAATGGAGCATCTCCTTAGAGCCCACTCTTCCTTGTGGGAAGTAGCCCCTAACCCAGTCACTATCTATGAGTTACAAGATCCTGAATTCCCCACCATCATCACATATTTGGACAAAAATCATAGGAGATACTGGCCTCTAACAGAGTTAGAAAGAGTAGGGTTGAAGTATCAGAACATTCCGGTGTTCCCTCCTAGGGATCAAGCTACTACTTCTCAGAACCCTCAAGGAACCTTTCAAGATAATTCATATCAACAATCAGGACAAGCACAACAAACACAAATCCCGGTTAGACCCCATGTGCAGTTTGCTATGCCTACAAATAATCTGAACTATCGGCCTCAGCCACCTGTTGACCCAAGGAACAGAATCCCTGTCCCAGATAGACCACATGTGGTATGAGGACCTGGTATACCTATAGGAAGACCAGTTTTCCCTGTGATGCCTATACCACCTGAGGCAGGAAGAAGATTAAGACCCATCCAAGTCGCCAAATGCATGAGAAACCATTATGATGGCTCTAGTGAGCCTTACAATCATATAGCGGAATTCCAGCAAGTAATCAGAGCTGAACAAGTGGAAGATTTTTTGATCCAATATGAATCCTTTGGTCTAACTTTGACAGACACAGCTTTAGCTTGGTTCCAACCATTAGATCCTAATAATTTTCAAAACATGGAACAAGTCTATCACGAAATGATTGAGGAGTTCACTAAATCTGGGATTAAAAATAACTCTTCCTCATTGATCCATAGTTTTAAGAAGGCTCCTACAGAATCAGTGAGATTGGCAGCAAGAAGATTCAAGCAATATGTGGATAGATGCCCAGTGGAAGAGAGACCCACCCAAAACAAAATGGTGTCATTGTTTTTGGAAGGGTTAGTGAATGGATCATTAAGATCTCTGGTATATGTGAAAAGAGTTCAAACTTTGCAAGAGTGTATGAAAGAATGTATTGACCTAGAGGACAATCTAGCAGAAGATCTGAAAATACCTCAAGGTAGTGTGAAAAGTGAAGATTCAGTCAGCAGCGCATCAAACCCTAAGAACAATGTAGAGGAAATAGCCGACTTAGTAGCCAAGAAGTTGAACGCTCAAGGACAAAGGAATTACCCCAACAACCCAATGAGAGTGCCCATGCTTAGAAGATGTATGCAATGTGGAGGTGATCATCCCTCTCATTTGTGCACTAGGGGTGTAGTCGCACCACCTGCTTATGCTTACAAGAGACCACCTATTCCTGGCCCTCTACAATATTGCAGCATAGAACAAAAGTACACAAACCACAGTACAGAAAACTGTCCTTACAATCGGCAATCAAGGCCAGTACAGCCGCTCATGAGACCTTATGGATACCCGCAGAGAGATCAAGGAGGAGAAGCGTTTAGATATCCTCCATATCAGTAGCAGGCACCAGCACCACGACCCTATGCTTATCAAAGTTACACTTAACCACAACTAGTGTTAGGACAACAACCGCCCCATCCTCAAAATGTAGTCTCAGTGAAAGTAGCTAGACAGGAAGAGAACCTTGAGAGAGCAATCGTTCCAGCCACGCCTTTGACTAGTAGCAAACCATATGATTCATCCTATGACCATAATCAAGGAGATTATTCCGCATATGAGAGCTCCATGATAGAATATGGACAAACATACGAACCTTACGCATATGGCATGGAAGCACTAGATAATTCTTATGGATATGAGTAGGATTATGTGTCATTGATGTACACAGCTCCCAGAGCACCCATACCCCCCCGACCTATGAACAGACCGCCTGTACCCAGAGGACCATGTTATAGATGCGGAGGTGATCATTATATCAGAGAATGTACACTACCAAACCCACCACCTCTATAGTGAGTTTGGGAAGGATATTGTAGTGATTGTGGTAAAGAACATCTTTTCAGAGATTGCCCCAAAAATCCTAACAAAGTTAACTCGAACGTGCAGATTAATGTGATAGAAGTGATAGAGTCGTCAGGGAGTGATAAGGAGTACACCGTGCCATTGAAAGCAATAACAAGAGCTAAAGCTAGAGAGACACTAGAGAAAACTGGGGAGAATGACCAAAGTGACAGAGAGGTGAACCCACCCACACCTCAAAGAGTTGAAGACTCGGAAGAGCCTGGAAAAAGTATCACAAGTAAACAAACCCAGAGATGGAAGAATCGTAGAGATATGATAAAGGAAAAGAAACTACAGCAACAGATGGAGAAGGAAAAAAACGAACAAGATCAAAAAGAAAAATAGAAACTTGAAGAAGAAATAAAAAAGGAAAGTATAAAAAAGAAGAGGTAGGATCAGTTTTAGCAGATCCCATGCCAGAAGAGTTAGCCATGTGGATACAGGCATACCAGGCACAAATCAGAGCAGGACCGGCCATTGAACAACATGAAAAAGAATATCCTAGAGGTGACTTAGAGAAAGAGAGGTTGGAGATTTGCAAGAAATTAATCGAAGTAGCTCAACAGACCTTAGAAAAACCTATCTGTAGATTACCCAATTCACGAATTCCCGAAGAAGAATTCCAAGAGTGTGTCATCCTTAATGACCCTGAGAAAACCAAAGCAGGTGAGACACATAATGGAAATCATTGTGAGGATAAAAGAGAAGGATCCATTGTTCCCGAAGTAGATGGAGAATGGCCTAAAGACTTGTGGGCAAAGGTCCAAGAAGACAGATGGAAGAAAGTGGAAGGAATAGAACCACCCTTTGAAGAGTTAGAAGCAGAAGGTGAATTAGGACATTCAATATCTGAGCTGAATTCAGAAGGATTATTACCCTTTGATGAAAGTGAAAAGGAAAATGATAGTGAAAAAGTTTTGCCCAATTACACAGGAGAATATGAACATAATTCGGAATTATACCGCATTCCCTCAATAAGAAAAAAAGAACAGAACCCATCAGTCCAAATGTCGGACATCATACAACACCTTAAAAAGGTAAAAATCCCTTGCACTCTGACATTGGAAGAACTATTGAAGGTCAAACCACATTTGAGTGAGAAATTAACCAGTCAATTGGAGATGAAAACGGAAGAGAAGGAGATGCCTGATGAAGCAAACACAGTAAAAATCCCGATCGATAAGGTTGGAGATTTTAGCGAAGGAGATGAAGGAAACACTTGTCTTCCAATTACCTATAGGGGTTACACCACTAAAGCCATCTTGGATTCTGGAGCTGGACTAGGAATTGCAACTAAAGAAATCTGGGAGAAATGGGGAAAACCAGCTCTAAGACCAACACGCATGAAGATACAAATGGCAGACAGACACACTGAATGACCCTTGGGATTATTGGAACGGGTAATTTTTACCACTTGTAGAGTTGAATTCGAGCACACCTTAGCGATATGTCAATTTGAAAGGGCTAGCAATTATGAAATGATACTTGGAAGACCCTTCATGAGACAGCTAAAGGTAGTGCAAGATTGGGGAAAGGACGCAGTATACTTACAACATGAAGGAACCACCACAAGAATGCATCTCCACACTTACACATATCAAGATGTTCCACCCTTGCAATGGAATCAGATTCATAAAGAAGAAGATGAGCAGTCGATTCACAGTATAGGTTCAAGTGATCAATCATGGATGAACGAAGACACTCATCTATGGATATGCCAAACTGCGAAAAAGGAGGAGGATAGAAGGAAAGGATGGCAACACAGGCAAGGAGTTGCTAGATCTGTACAAGATCCAGCCTATATGCCTCAAATATTCCTAGATGAAGAATTCAAACCTCATGGTTGGATGGAGATTTTAGCCACTCTCAACGTGTGTGTAAACGAAGAAGTGATAACCATGACTGAATGCATTGACAAGGAAGGATATGACGTTAGTCTATATGTGGTAGTTCTTCAAGAGGCTGAAGAAGGGGAAGTAATTGAAAAAGAATGGAAGGAGGATTATGAGAGCATTGAAATGGAACATGAACATATGGAAACGGAAAATGAAACTCAAGAAGTAAGTGTCATAGCTAATGAAATAAACCAAGAACCAACACAGGAAGAAGAGCTTGGATTAGATAGAGCAAAAATGATGAAGACAACAAGCCTCAAGACCAATTTGAAGTGCCTGCCCACTTCAAAAAAATATGAAGTAGAAGAGAGGAAAATTGCTATTCAAATGCCAAAACGAGAAGCACAGGCAGGAATAGTATATGCCAATAAAGAGCAAACCAAGAAAATAGTAGTAACCTTGGAGGAAGGAGAAGAAAGATGTACTTTTATAGGTCAAGATATCTCAATGGAAGAAGAACAAGAGCTGATACGACTCATTCGAGAATATAGGGATGTCTTTGCTTGGACTTATAAGGATTTGAAAGGAGTAGATCCTTCTATATGTGCACATAGAATCCCTATGACATCTGAAGCTAAACCTTCCAAACAAAGACCTTACACATACAACGATGTTTACTCAGCGAAGATCAAAGAAGAAATAGATAAGCTGTTAGATGCTGGGTTCATTTATGAAATTGAACATACGGAATGGGTGTCACCTTTGGTAGTCGTGCCGAAAAAGAATGGTAAGTTAAGAGTATGCATTAACCTGAAAAAAGTAAATGCTTCCACCATAAGGGATAGTTACCCATTACCCATCACGGATCATCTTTTGGAATGAGTGGCAGGGAAGGAAGTTTATAGTTTTTTGGATGGCTTTTTAGGGTATAATCAGGTAGCCATCACTCCTGAGGACCAACATAAAACAGCCTTTGCAACTGAATGGGGAGTATACACCTTTAGGGTTATGCCTTTCGGCCTAACCAATGCCCCAGCCACTTTCCAAAGATTGATGTGCCATGTATTCAAGGAGTTCCTGAGAAAGAGTATGGAGGTATACGTGGATGATTTATGCACTTATTCAGGTATACAATCAGAACATATCCCTGAACTAGGGAAGATCTTTGCCAAATGTCGACAATATAGAGTATGCCTTAATCCAGAAAAGTGTCTTCATGGTTCGACAAGGAAAGATATTAGGACATATTGTCTCTAAGAATGGAATCTCAACGGATGAAGACAAAATCAAAGTAATTCTGGATTTACCGAGACCAAAGACTGCTAAAGAAGTACAAACATTTATGGGACGTTGCTGATACTACCAAAAATTTATACACATGTATGCCATAATTGCTAGACCTCTTTATGCATTATTGTCTCAGTTTAATTGGACAGAAGAATGTGAAAAGGTCTTTAACGAATTAAAGAGTCGATCAAGTTCAGCCCCAATCCTTCGAGTACCGAATTGGAACAAACCATTTCACATTCACGTAGATGCTTCCAAGTTTGCCATTGGCTGCATCCTAGCTCAACCCGTAGATACAGGAAAGTTAGATCACCCTATAGCCTATGCCAGTAGACAATTGAATCAAGCAGAACGCAATTATACCACGACTGAAAGAGAAGGACTAGGAATGGTGTACGTAGTAAAGAAGTTTCGACACTACTTATTGGCAAACAAATTCAAATTCTTCATTGATCATCAAGTCCTACTGTACTTAGTCAATAAGCCTTGTAATACAGGACGACTAGTACGATGGTTTCTGGTATTGATGGAATTTGATTTTGAAGTAGTTTTCAAGAAAGGGAATACCCACATTAGAGTAGATCACCTATCAAAAATGACACATGGAGAACCACCCATAGGAGTACCAGATGATTTTCCTGACACGTACCTGTTCAATCTCGAAGTATGTCCCCGATGGGCAGAAAAGTTGATTCCTATACTCACATATGGACCTAAACATGGGATCCCACCAAACCAAAATCAAGATTTATGGAAGACTAAAGACCTTCATATTATTGCCAGAAGCCTATATAACCAAGACTCAAGTGGATTACTCATGAGATGCATGGAAGAGGAGGAACAAGAAATGTGGCTTCAAAAAGTACATGTAAATCAATGGAAAACTCATTTAAATGCAACCAGAACATGGCAAACATTGAAGAGATTAGGCATATATTGGCCAACGATGCAAAGGGATACACATAACTATGTATCAGCCTGCCCAACTTGTCAAGAACGGAATCCAGAAGAGAACTCTATGTTATGCTACTCCACAGTGGCACCAAGATGGAGCATGCCTCTGGTGAAATTCTTGAAGACCCAAGAATACCCAGAAGGAGCCACTCTAGCAAGGAAACGTGCACTTATAGAACAAAACAAGGACTATGCTCTCATAGGACAACAACTCTTTAAGCGAGGATGAGATAATCATTTACGAGTGTGCATTCATGAAGACGAGTATCTTGCTGTTCTAGAGATGGCACATACAGGAGCTGCAGGAGGACATTTCTCTGTAGATAAAACTGCAAAAATGATTCTTTTTACAGGAATGTGGTGGCCAACTCTACATCAAGATGCAACAACATATGTGCAACGATGTGATACATGTCAACGAACAAAATATCCAATAAGAAGAGATGAAATGCTGCTGAAACCCATGATGAGTGCCAGAGCCTTTACTAAATGGGGAATAGACTTCATAGGACCTATTAGCCCACCAGCTAAAGGATCCCATGCTGAGTACATAATTGTAGCCACATACTATTTGACCAAATGGGTTGAAGCCAAAGCAACCAAGAAAAATGATGCAAGAACTACAACCACGTTTCTCTTTGAGAACGTTTTCACTAGATTTGGACTGCCGATAGAAATTGTGAGTGATAGAGGCACGCATTTTGTGAATGAAGTAATAGAGGCCTTACTGAATGAATTCTTGGTTATTCATAAGAAATCAGCCCCATATCACCCACAAGCCAATGGCCAGGCCGAAAGTTCAAATAAAATCTTGTGCACAGTTCTCACTAAAATTGTGAACAATGGTAGATCTGATTGGGATAAACAATTACATCATGCTTTATGGGCATTCCGAGTAGCCTACAAAACCTCCATAGGAACTACTCCTTTTAATTTAGTGTACGGACACTATGCTATTTTTCCAATTGACTTCTTGATACCCACTCTCAGAGTCGCAACAACTTATGAGTGGACGGGACATGAACTATCAGCTCAATTGGATCAAATAGAGAAGCTACATGAAACTAGGTTACAAATGGTAGCAGGGATTTATGCTGCAAAAAGGCGACAGAAAGCCTATTTTGATGCTCATATCAAAGATAAAAACTTGAAGGAAGGAGATTTAGTTTTGGGTTATACTTTGAAACAACACACAAAGAAACTACAGAAAAGAGGATATGGCCCGTTAATCATCAATCACATATCCACAAGCGGAGCCATCAGTTTAGCAACCCTGGATGGAGACGTATTGCCAAACTATATCAGCGGATGTCGAGTGAAAAAATATATAGAGCCATTGAATGAAGAGATAATGTCACGATTAATAATGGGTAAAAACAGGCGCATGGAGGAAGAAAGAATACGAGAAGAAGCTAGACAAGAAGCACTAGAGCGAATCAGAAAAAGAAAAGAGTGGATGAGAGAGAGAGATGAGAGATATCGACTAGGAGAGGAACTCGTCCCAATGGCTAATTTTAGAGCTGTTGAAACCCTAGGTCAGCAAATGATGCAACCTTATTTGAATTTGGGTACTGGAACAAAAGAGTACCACTTAGTGGATGCTCTCATTGATACAGGAGCCGCTATAAGCTGTATCAAATTTTCATTGACCCAAAAACTCAAGGAAGAATTACGTCCTTCTAAGGCACAACTGATAGGAATGGGAGGAACAGTTATTCAATGTATCGGAGAGATCACTTTACTTCTACATCTCGGAAACAACACAATGGAACAAAAACTCTTAGTATGTCATGACCAGGACTTATTAGAAGAGCTTGTGTTAGGCCAAGATTGGATATATGAATATGAAGTGACTATACAGTTGGCCCTAGACATGTCGGCCAAGATAGGACATCGTGAAGTATTCAGCATGTTAGATGAGCGACCAATAAAAGCCAAAAGTGTAGAACCGAGAACTCACTTAAATGAGCACAATGACGAATGTACGTTCACTCACACTATGGAAACCCCTTCTTCGAATACTTCATGTGCAGACACAACAAATCCTGACTGCACACAATTCTCTAATCCAGTCAATCACATGATTAGTGACCTATCCAAAAACAGTCTCAGTGAGGAACCGAGTACTAGAGAGACAAGTCAGCAAGACCATTACGAACCTGCACACAACAGGATATACCCCGTTCCTTACACTAGACAGGCTTGGATCTGAAAAGATCAAGTGAAAGCGTATCTTCAACAGCATAACTACTCATGACATCAGAAGGAACGATAGAATAAAAATACACATTATTCTAGACACCTAGTTCCACAAAGAATTGCTCGAGTATGGATTCCGAAGAAGGTGGTAGCTGCCCAGCTGGACCGAACACAAATATGGATTCCCAAACCATGTACTCAAATGAAAATCATCAAAACGCATGAATCAAGGCACAAGGAGAATTAGTATGATCTAAAGGCAAAAAGACAGAAGATAAACCGCTATAGGATAGAGCAGGAATCTACATATGATTCACACGTCGTTCCAAGATTCAAAAAGCAGACAAAGCAGAAGCATCATATGAGAAGCACCGCATTCACCATGAATGTTGGGAACACAATCTGTCCCAACAGAGTAAAGCAAATTTGGATGCCGAAAGACAAGACAAGCTGTATACTTCTACCAAATAATTCGAGTTGCACACATTTGGAGTTACCAGAACCCAAAGTATGCATGATAGGGCCACATTACAAGGCCAAGCATTCGGCACATTCTTCTTCTATTTCAGGATAGTGAAGCACATTTCCTCTCAGGAAATAGGAGAGCACTTGTACATAATCTAAGAAAATCATTCAAAAATTAATAACCGCTTCGGCTATGAACTAACTTTTCTGTTTTGCTTTCAGACAAAAACATAAAAATATATAAAAGTATGAAAAATTCCAGGTATTACCTTTCTCACACCCACGGGGAAGGGACGACACTATTCACGCGGAGCATTGCCAATCTTATGAAAGACAAATGAAGGATGATTTTTGATACCATCTTGCCACTAATTAATACTCTATATTGAGTGCAGATAGCATCTTCTAATTACGAGACTACACAAGAAGAAGAGATCGAGCTTCTTCCCTTGGAATCAATAACTAAGGCAAGAGGTCATTGGTTTCTGGATGACCAACCAGTGTCCGAACTCATTTTCATGGCGACCATCAAGATTATGGATAGGGATCACTACTTCCCTATCATGTCACAAGATTTCAAGACTATCATACAAGGATTACCGTGCATGACGGATGTCTGGACACAAGCAGGAATTGATGCATTCCTAAGACTGCCTATCTATATGCCAGATTTCCAGAGATGTACCCAAGTGATGAATACACTTCAGTCTACATCGAATAAGGCATCAGTCCCGGAAGCAAGGGTACTTGACAAAGTTGATACCTGGAAAACAATTCAATTCACTCATGAGCTAATTAACAGAGCTTTCGGATGGAACCAAGAGGGACTCACGAATGTCAAAGATCAATGTCATGACCCAAAAAAGAGAATATTTTTGGAAATCAACCGAACAGATGTTGAAGACTCTGTTCGCTTAGTTCACCAGCATTTTTGCTTTCCGAGTATGCATAGATACACAGCACCTCAAAAGATTGTTGTGAAACTACTCTCACACGCTATGAGACAAGTGGGAAATAAGGTAAACATGACCCCATATGTTCAAGTCCGCCTATTTGAAGCAAAGAAGAAGTGGGGTCAGAAAAAGTTTCTGAATGGTAGTTCGGCCTTGACCCTACTCATTTATGAGGCACTTGACATGAAGAATTGTTTACGCTTGATGCAGACATCAACGGAGTTAGCGAAATATGCCAAGTCAGCAACTGTTCCAAAGAAAAAGAAAACATCCATATCTATTGAAGAAGTGGGAACCAGTTCAAAGAAACCCATGAGGGGGACTAAATGCCTAAGAGAGGAAGAGGCTCAAGAGACATCACAATCAAAAAGGACCCATACACTACCAAAGATTTTTATGATGCAGCAGCCAATCACCAAGAGATACCTCTCTGCAGCCTTGGAAGAAACGCATCAGTATATGCGGGGGCAAGTAAATTTGAACATTCAAGGCCACCATTACAGACAGGCAAGCCAGGAGAAGAAAAACAAAGATAAAGAACATACTCCAGAACAATCGTCCAGATACAAAGAATTAGGGTTAGAAGATTCGAGCTCTGATGAAGAATCCAGTCCAGAGAAGGATACATTAGACACTGATATACGAACTGAATTGAACCACGAAGAATGGACAGAAATAAATCAGGTGGAAGTCACACCTGACAATCAACAACAAAAAACACAGCACCAGGAAGTACAAGCTGAACAAGAACACTTGATTCAGTTAAACGATCATTCAAAGATAAGCATCAAGGAAGTACCAATAACTAATAAAGATATAGTACCACCTATCAAAGAAGAAATACAAACTCTAGTGGACAAGGACTCAAACCTACTACAAAATAAGGAGCCAACCATGATTGAAGTGCCTGATGATACACCTCAAGGTAAGATTGACCACAAGGAAGCTGAGCCAAGGATCCAACTTCATATTAGGCAGCCCCATGATACTACATTACACGTTGCACAAGGGAAAGATGTGACCACAGGAGCAGAACCTAATATCCCTACCACATGGTTAAATGTGGATGTTACTCAATTGAAACCTGTGGTAAAGCAAATGATACAAACGGCCATGGACACGCAACAGCAAATGATGGACACAGATGTAGATTATGACAAGGCCATGAGGGAAAAGAATCAGTTTCAAGTAATGAGTGAACAATTGTCTGCACAACTCATTCAGGCCCAACAAGAAATTTCGACCAAAGAAATGGAGATAATCGCAGTCACGGAACAATGTAATACATTGATGAAACAGCATCAGCAACTCCAAGCACAATTGATAGATATACAAAGACAACATGAAGCTAGTGAAGCAGACAAGGAGAGAATGAAAGCTCGAAGCAAATTGCTCGAAACACAACTAAAAGTATACATGGAGGAAAATGATAGTTTACACAGCCAAAATAAAGAATTGATGAAGGCATTACTATATGACCAGCCTATAGAAAAACAAGAAACATCAGTCACTGAACATAAGGAATTGAAAGATCAGATTGAGAAATATGAAGAATTGTTGAAGCAAGAGCAAGCCCTAAGGGAAGAATGGGAACGAAGATATGCCAATGAAACCAATGAACTTAAGAAACAACAGAACACTACCCATGGAAAACTTGCAGTGAGTTACAGTGAAAACATGGATCATGTAGCAAAAATCGGTAATGAGCTGCTGTAGCTCAGTGATGAGTAGCACCTCCTTTAATGTCAATCCGGGAAGACGTGAGGATGGTATGAAGACCTCGAGCAAGTGGAGGCACAAGTGCGTGAGTGAGAAGCACACAAGCATGCACACACATACACACACACGCGCACACACGGCAAGACAAAGAGTGAGAAGCAATGGAGTTCTTAGATTACTTTCAAAAAGCTCTTACAAGTTCATTTCACTTACAATCTAACCTCAAAAATGAGCTCTCTAGCTCTATTTATAGTTTTTGACTGGGTTTTGGCCCTGTCCAGACCTAGTGTCCGGCCTAGTTAAAAATTAGGTTCCAGGGCCAATTTGAGGGCTTAAACGGAGTCTAAAAAATACGAAAATTGATATGTAGGTACTTCTAAGGCTCCTCAAGCTCAAGGACTCCTTGGGTTGCACAAAATGGAGCTACAAAAATATGAAATGGTATTTACAATGATTGTTAGTGATAAGAATCACTGTTATAAAGATGTTGATTTGGAAAAATTTGAAGGGCCTATCTGCCAGATTTGCGTCGACTGCTTTGTCTACTTACTCCTTCACCTCGCTCTGACTCTCTCCGCTGGCTTCCTTGTCTAGTCAGTCCTTGGGTGCCCATACTGCTCTCAACACTCCCCCCTCTCTCGCCTCTATCGTCCCTGACAGACCCTTGTTGCTGGGAGTGTTGGATGTAATATTCCACAACCTGAGTGGCAAGCTGATGTTCTTGTATGCGTAGTCCTCTGGCCAAGTCTGTCATCATACAATCCCAATCAATTGGTCCTGGAACGTCCGGATGTGGCAGACGTAACTGATCTGCATGGATCGCTTGTTCTACTGCGAATAGATGTAGCAAATGTGTGGGTCTGGGAATGAAAATTTCTGAATGATATTCCCAGAATCTTGTAGAGAACATTTCCTCAAATGTCTGCTTGAAGCATGCGGGTAAGTACTTTATTCGTGCATGCCAGGCAAAGATTATAGAACCGAGGGAGTCTGGCTCATGTCGTAGACTAAATCCTTGTTACCTTGAGAGAATCCAGGGGCAGAGATGTGTGGAGCTTGTACCTTCCGAAAGGTTTTGAAGACAATGGTCATGAGCTCGAATATTTTCATGCACATTTTTGTAGCTATGTCGGGTACATTATTTAGACGAGTAGACCAGTGTCGAATTGTTGATATCATGTAGGCTACGGTTGGGGTCCCTCGAGGCGGAGCAAAATATGGATAGTTAACCCAAGCCGAGCATTCTTTATTGTTGCGTACCTTGATTGCAAATGCTTGCCAGGATCTGCGACGTACTACTAGGCAATAGCATGGATTATACTTGATATATAGTGGCATGGTTGCCCAGGTGCTCATCATCTCTGGGTAATCGGTTAGTAGACGTGCACGCCAATTAGGTTGGAAGATCGAGCCAGCACGTGCATCTGTCGGTAAATCCCCTAGCTCAAATTGAGTGGAAAATGTGGGCTCCTTCCCTGTATGTCTTTTGACTTCTGCATTATAATCATGTAGCAAGACAAAATAAGGCATGTATTGCGACTCTGATGTTGTGATTAACCGTTTATGGGATAGGTTTCGAAAGTAAGAAAACCGAAGGACAGTTTCTTCCAGATTTGTGAGAGATTGCATTTGCACGGCCACACGATCATCATGTGTCTTACCCACTTTCTCGACCCTTTTGACCCAATCTGGAACTTGAATTTCTAAATTGTCTTGTCCTTCCTCTGTAGTTCGACCACCGGGTGTTGGCATTGGCTCATATGGCTCTTCATAGCTGTCATCGACGGGGATTTCCACCACTGTTTCAGGTTCTGGTTCTTCAGTTGGCGAGGGTGGCCTTTCATATGGTAAGAGACGCGCTTGGAGTTCGGTCACCTGTTTCCGAAGGGTCTCTAATTCTTTTGGAGAGTGTTGCAAGACTACCGGCTCCTGTTGAGCTGTGGGGGCACTGGCTATCTGTTTCTTTAGGTCGGCACATTCAGTCTCTAACTTTTCATATGACTCCAAGAAATTTGCATGCTCCTCAAGTAAGATGCGAATGTCTTCCGATGGGACTGCTCTATACTTGGTAGGGCTAATGGTTGCTCCTGCAGTTCCTTCCATAGCCGCTTCAAAGTTGTCTTGGTTTTGTTGTTGAAGTCTCTTGTTCTCTTCTAGTGCTGCTGCCATATGCTTCTTTAATAGCCCAAGGTTGCGTCTGAGCGTAGCATTAGATATCATTTGCGCTTGGAGCACCGTTTCTAGTTCCTTGACTGCTTGATCATCTACTGGCGCCTCGTGGCATCGTAAGATGTCTCGCTTGATCTTTGATTCCAATTCGGAGTGAGCCTGCTGTAAGGTGGTATGCTCGGTTAGGAGCGTTTGGTAATCAGCTTCAAGAGTGGTGACTCTAGCTTGCAGACGTTGAGATTCTACCTGGAGGGCCGTAGTGTGTTCTTCCAATTGATGGTATTCTTGTTGTAGTTGATGTGCACACTGAAGTAATGTGTTGAACGTGCTATTTACATTATGAGATGCAAGGGGAAAAGTTTGAAATGCAGGGGAGGTGGGATTGGGTAGGGGGGTAGTGAATGCTGTGTGTGCCAATGATGTGAGTGGTGAGGTGGGGGGTAAGGGAGGGGGAGATGGTGGAATCGTGGGGAGAGGTGCTGTGGTTGGTGAAATGTCCATTGGGTCAGACAAGGTGGTGTGTACAGGGGCTACCATGTAGGTGGGTATGGTAGGTGAAGTGAGTGTGGTGTTCGTGTAAATTGATGTCGTTGCGAACATCGGGGAAATGTGCCTCTGAAACATTGGAGAGCGGGTGAACTGCTCCACAAAGGACGGGTATTGGGGTGGTGAGGTCAGGTTGAAAGAGGTGTAGGGGCCAGATGGGAAGTGAGGGTCATGGAATGGAGGTGCCCGTAGTGGGGAATAGGCTGGGAAACACAGGGTGCCTTCGGTGGGTGCCGGGTTTCCAACCACACTTGGAATTATGGGATGGCCAGTTATGGGTTCGGAGGATAGAAGGGTTGAAGCGTACAAGGGATTGGTGACGAAGGAGAAGAGGGTGTCTTGTGAGGTGGGTTCTCGAAATGAGAATGATGTGAATGAGGATGGGTTATAAGTGAAGGTAGAGGTGATGACTGTCGTTTCTTCCATGGTGGGAGGTGGTGGTGGGGGTGGAGAAGGTGGTGATGGAGGATACTGGGGTGAGATGGGTGATGTCTGAACGAAGGTTTCAGCAAAGAGGTCAGTGGTGGTTGTGGAGGTAGTTGTGGTTTCAATGGGTACTTCTTGTTCTGTGACGGGTATCCTGATAGTCTTACCTGCTCGTGGTAATGTGTCAACTCTGCGTTTGTCATACCTCACGGACTGGCGGACTGCAGTGTGGACAGCCTCCGGAACTCCTAAAGATTCTGACACTAATTTGAGGGTGTCAATGAAATGTTGGTCCACCCCCTCATCTGATAGCATTTCTTGCATCAAAGCTTGACCTGATACCAGAGAGAGTTGATGCCTTTCTTGTACTGCTTTGATTGTGTCGTATAACCTTTGTAGTTGAGCTCTATATGCAGGTGCACCTACAAGTTCTGGCACGTCTGGTTGCTCATCTTGATGCTCTTGATCATAATCCTCCTCATCTTCCTCCTGTTCTTCATCTTCCTCATCCTCTTCATCCACTTCAACTGTTGTGACAGGTACTTGGGAGGTTGTTGTCTATGTTTGCACATTCTCCACTTGTTGTGCCTCTTCTGTCTCCAGCTCTACATCTTGTAATAATTGTTCGAAATCTTCATTCGTGAGTTCTTCCAAAGGTGCACCACTGGGAAATTCAAGATCGGTTGGGATAGGAGGGAATATCAAGGTAGAACCATCAGTGCTGCGTCTTGGAAGTCGGAGTGTGAATGGTCGGACTCTTCGGGGTGGAGGGGTGACGTCTGGTGTTAGGGTGGCTCCACGTGGTTGAGCACATGGGACTTGGACAGTGCCTCTCATCTTCTTAGAAGGGGGTCCAGTGGATGTCCTGCCTCTAAACTGCTCTACACGATTCCACATTAGGGCCCGTTGAATAGGGATGTCATAAGCCAAACACCTATAAATGATTCTCGTCAGAGCAAAGCAACCATATAAAACCTGTTTCCGCGGCCATCGTTTGTGAGCTAGGTGTATCTGATCAATTATCCAGTGGGGTAAGTTGATGGTGAGGCTCTGTGTCTCTGCCAGATACAAACTAAACCAAATCTTTTTGGGTGGCATGGTGAATCTATCTTGTGCAGGAAAAGCAAAGTGTTGCATGCACATGCAAAGGTGTATTGCAATATTAGGTGTCATGGACACCATGTCCTTGAGTTTGGTGAGGCTTCGATTCTTCATGTAATCCGGTACCAGGGTTTCCTTCTCTGTAGGAATATGCATTCCGCGCATATCTAGAGCCTCTCTCATCAAGTTGTTTGATAGCCTGAACCTCTTGAGCTCATTCCCCTTTGTCAGAGATGGAATCACAAATGAGCTTGCACCTTTTGGGTTCTGGTTTGGAGTCAAGGTGTTGATGAGATAGTAGCATCGCATGAAGTCAGGCTTTGGGAGCCGCGCACTGAAATATGCATCCAATCCTGCCTTTTCCCATATCGAACGTAGACCTTCTGCATTTTGTAACTTCTCGAATTCTCTTGTAAAGAAATGGTATTTGCCTTGCTTCCCATTGAAGTCCAACTCTGATTCCCATAGGTACGTTCCCTCACCCAAGGGTCCTGCCACTTCAGTAAACCAGTGGGAAGTCTTTCCTACGGGCATGGTGTGGCCACTGGGAGGGTCCGCAATAGGTATGATTTTGATGGCCCGCAATTCTTCTGGTCTTTCATTTGTCTCAGGCAAAACGGGTAAACTGTCTAAGTCCACCACTTGCTGGCTTGTTTCTGTTTGAGAGCTAGTTCCTGCTGCCTCAGCCATGTTGAAAACTTCGCAGCTGGTTCTGTGAGAATATATGAATAAATGTTAACATTGCAATGGACACAAAAATGACACTGTGTCCTGTTTGCTTCCTAAGTCCAAGGAAAAGATGATTGTGGAAGCCTTTATTTTGTTCAAATCCCTCGGAATCGGTCCAATTGGATTACCTAGAGCCCACAATTGTCTCACAATGGATTCTTCCTATGTCTATGCACTAGCGCATATGCTTCCCGGCAAACGCACCAAAATGTTTGCTTCCTAAGTCCAAGGAAAAGATGATTGTGGAAGCCTTTATTTTGTTCAAATCCCTCGGAATCGGTCCAATTGGATTACCTAGAGCCCACAATTGTCTCACAATGGATTCTTCCTATGTCTATGCACTAGCGCATATGCTTCTCGGCAAACGCACCAAAATGATTAGCCTATAGCCCAAGGGGAATTGTCTTACATACACATCTATGTTTGGTTCAACTAACTTGTACTAGGCCACTTTCTTTTTCTTTGAGTCCTCAAGTGCTCACGAATATGCCCTCTTTTGGGATCCCCAGTAGGATCGCCAAAATGTTGAGTCCTAACGCCCACAAGAAATATGATTATACAAGCCTTTACTTTACTCAAACCCCTCGGAATCGGTCCACTTGAATTGCTTGGAAGCTGCAAAGGTATCTCTAATATGCCCTCACCTTTCCGAACTCTTTTTCAATCATGCACACCCCTACATGCCGTTTTTCGCATATGCACCTTTATATTTGTTTGCCCGTCCCCTTTCCTACTTTCACTTACCCTTACACATGCATTTCATGCACTTGCTCATTAACACACACCAATTCACACATACACACCTTTCCACACTCTTTCTTTCTTCTCTCTCATTCATTATATACTCACACACATACACTCACACTCTCGCATTCATTCATCCTCACTCTTCTTCTCACGTGGTACTCATACTACCATCTCAGCAACAATACAAATAGTTGTTTGTCTCCCATTTTCATATTTTCCGAGTTTGTCCATTTGAGTTCTCTTGTAACCCTTCACCTTATAATATTCAAGAAGCAAACAACCCGGACTTACAAATTTCTCCCATAGAGATCAAGACCCATGATTTATGGAACCAATACCATTCTCGAGAGTGAAGGCAAACTTCCCAAACTATATATTACTATGACCAGCATACCCCAAACTACTCACAGGGAAACCCTATTATATGTGGGGGGAAACGAAATTGAGGGTTTGCTCCTATTACATTTTGAACCTCTACCACTTTAGAAATGTCTATTCCACCTGAGTTCTCAAACGTTACACAAAGTTTCCTTCATGTATGTTCACAGATCGGGGATGGACTTACTTGCATTTAATCATATACAGATAAGTACAGAGATATCTATTCTATCTCAGAGTATAAACACGCACACATCCAAATCTTCTATGGTGCACAACATTTGTTTAGTCTCAGATGTATATATATATATATTGACAGACCATAAAACGAAGCGTTGTTTCTTGTAGATTAAATCAACTGGTTCTTGTCCCCTTTTTTTTTGTACCCTGGTCAATTCAAATAGAGTTATGCATGATGCAACTTCAAATCTTATTTAACGGACCACATCAATATGTACTCTTCTAGCGGCCATACGTATTGAAACAATTTCAATTAAATTCCGATTTGAGAACCATCCACACTCGAGGAGAAAGACGTACTCACATACAACACAATACTGGGAAATAAAAAAGATTTGGCATGAAAATGATGGCTGCAACTAATTCTTCAATATTTCAGACAAAAGAAACCCATTGCATGAATGAGGTCTCAGAACAAGAAAGCGTATTGAATTTTAAGAATTCTTAGAGACATTCGCCCTTCCTCGCAGTCGATTTCTCCTCTTTCTACAATTGTATAGATAGCTGCAAACATATTTTCCCTGCTATAACAATTTTTTAGCTGTTTTACTTTCCCTCCCTTATGCCCCGAAGATTTTGTACACAAGTGAAGCTCCGTCTTCTTACTCTCTGCCCTCGTGACTTACAGTTGCATGCCCCAACTCTTACTCTCATCGCTGCCAACAAAAACTATCGCCTCTTTGTGATCCATCTTGCTTGAACTCAATCTAGACCCCAGGCATAACAAATAAAAGGACCTTCCATCTTTTCAAGATTTATTGCCTGCTTGCCTTTTGGTTTTTGAACATTCGAGCAAGACCTCAATTCCTATATGGTGAGTCCTTGGTTACACTCGTCAAATATAATAACCATGCAAAACATTGGGATGAAACACTAAGATGTTAATGCATCTGTACTGAGCTAAAACAATGGCGAAACTCCCATTTCTAGTTCCCTTGATATGTTGGAAGGTTCGTTGATGCATCAGCAGTTGGGCCTGTTGGGTTTCAACCACATAAGCTTCTTCGCCTCTACATCCATGCAAGTGTTTTTTTTTGCTGCTGATAAATCTTTGAGCCTTTCACGGTTTCCTTTGGCTGCTAATCTTCCATGCGAAAACCATGAAGAAGACGTCTGTTGTAATTGACTAGAGCTCCTACTATGCATCTTTTCAAAGAACTCCTCTGATTATTCTTGCCTCGCTAAAAGAGTACGCTTTATTTCTTTTGAGCTGAACCTCCTTCACCTTTCTTTTCCCATCATGTGAATTCCTTGAGATAAACCGAGCTGCAAAGATCAAGAAGTGTCGCAGACTTTCATAGTATATTCAGCGACAACATGAATCGAACTTCTGATAACTACGAATCTCCTTTGTCCTCCGTCTGTTATGTCCTCCGAAAACAACTAAGGAGCACTATGCCTCCCCTTTACTCCGACAAAAGAAAAACCCAAGCGTTGCAAAAAACCTGATCGATGAAGAGAACATCGATGGGACAAGAAGCAAGAGCCCCCTTTTCAGATGTGAAGAGCACCTGTAGAGAACAAGCACGAAGAAAAAACCCAGCTCTCTGTTCTTGCACACACAACCACAGCCCACGAGCCCACCCGGATGTCTGAGCGAATCACTCTCCTTAGCTTCGCGCTCTGATGGACACACCCTCGAGAGTCGACAGCAGCCACCCAGACCTCCCCCGTTATCTGCCCAAAAAAAGAGCTACAAAAAAAATGTGATAGCCCCCTAATGTATTCGGTCCTCTTTTTTTCCAGCCACACGCAATTGACAAAAATAACCGAAGGGATAGAACCCCTCTTTTCTGCAAAAAAACGGAAAGCGGCCAGTTTTGGTTTTTTCCTTTGCCAATTAAAACGGTCCCTTGTCAGATACTAGATCAGACTTGTGAAGTGAGAGGTGTTTAAGGTTTCCACAACACTTTGCCATCATAGATAATGAAAAATCAATCAACATACACCAAGAGAGAGACCCTTAGCTTTCATATGTTCCAAACGGATGGATGCATGCTCAATATGACCCGCTTAGCAATATCCACCAATAAGTGCATTCCAAGAAACAACACTCTGTATAGGAAGGTCATTAAGTACCTGCCTTGCTGCCTCTAGAGCACCACACTTTGCGTACATATCTACTATAGCAGCACCCAGGATATCATCATCCTTCAATAAACCTTGGAAGTCAATCTCATTATGTATTACCTTTCCTACTTCCAAAGCCCCAATGCTCGCACATGCTTTCAATATACTTAGATTTAAAACTGCCACACTTAGCATACATGTCCACCAATGTATCACCAAGAAGGGAATCTTTGTTCAACAGACCTCTCCTGGAAATTTTGATGTGGAGTTGCTCCCCTATATCTGTTGCTCTTGTGCTGGAACAGGCTTCCAAAGCACAAGCAAAATTCACTCCATCTGGAGGAATTCCATTTTGTTGCATTTGTCGAAAGCAATCAAGTGCATGTTCACCATGCCCCCCCTGGGCATATGCCTTGATTAATATGGACCAAGTGATGACATCTCACACAGGTAGCTCATCAACCACTCGATGTGCTTTAACTAAAGCATCACACCTTGCGTACATAGAAATGAGGGCATCTGAGCACTTTCCAACTAAACCTTGTCATTGAAGATCATCATGTATTCTAGTGCCTTTGCTCAAGACTTTGTTCCTGGCACAAGTCCTCAATATACCCACAAATGCATCTCGGTCATAGCTCCGCGAAGGAAACCATCTGATCGACTGTTCGAGTACCTGCAATCAAGCATATTTTTCTACCAAATAGAAGCATATTAGTGCATAAAAATCAACCATTTCATGAGCTGACATACTCCCCTCTTCTACTTGCGAAGTCATCCTCGACGAGCCAAATATGTTCTTACACTCGAATCATCCACCATGTGCTCATCACTCAATCAAATACAAATCTTTACCTTGGATGTCTATTCTCTTCTTCCTCAATGTAGCACCTGCAATCACCCTCATACAATCGTCAGTTAGTACCAAAATCCAATCATTTCACTTACCATATTTGTCCATCTTCTCGCATCTTCATCGTCATGTCCACCTGTCTGCAAACTCATCAAACATATTAGATCATTTTTCATCAAACACCACATCTACTACCAAAATGAGAAACATCCATATCAATCATCCATATCACACATATATACTCAACACACATATCACGATCCCGCATCACACATGCATTCTCGTCACACACAACATACATACATGCAAGCAGAAGACATGTCCACATTCGCTCTCGTCACTCTTCTCGACTACTCATTCAACACGTCACACATCTTTATTCCACATGCATGCTCAACACACTTTCCACACACAGCTTATATATGTAAGCAAGTACCATCCTTAAATTCTTTTTTTTTTTTTTTTTTTTTTTTGATGCCCTACCCGCTTATACTGCCACCTCCCCAATTCTTCTTCCGTTTCTCATCAAGTCCTCTCGTCTATTTTTCATGCCTCTTTGACCTAGGGTTTCCTATTCCCAATTGCCTTCCTATCTATCTCTCGTTTTTTTTGCTTGCTCATCGACTAGATCCTATGCTAGGTCACCACCACCTCTTGAATCGATGGACATGCAGCAAAGACCACTCAAGCCTAACACGAGCTCACTCTAACAAGATCACTCATCGTCGACGCGATTCCGAACTTCACAAGTCATGGCACCACCTAAGAGCCAAACTGAACACTTCCGGAAGGTTTGCAGACAAACAATGCAACTAGCACGATTGGATTCCTCAAGTCCAAGCTTTCCATAGAAACATCGCAACCAAAACCCTAGCCGAGCTTAAGCTTCAATTTGACATGTTTCATCGGGAGCCCACACATAACCCAAATCCCCACAACACAAACACATATATTCCCATCCGAGCATCATGCTCCCTCACCTCTCTTATGTCCCCCCTCGAGCGAGGAATTCTTCTCATTCATTTTTTCCACATTTTTTTCTCTCTTTTTTCATCTTTTCTCATTCTGGTCTTTCATTTGTCTCAGGCAAAACGGGTAAACTGTCTAAGTCCACCACTTGCTGGCTTGTTTCTGTTTGAGAGCTAGTTCCTGCTGCCTCAGCCATGTTGAAAACTTCGCAGCTGGTTCTGTGAGAATATATGAATAAATGTTAACATTGCAATGGACACAAAAATGACACTATGTCCTGTTTGCTTCCTAAGTCCAAGGAAAAGATGATTGTGGAAGCCTTTATTTTGTTCAAATCCCTCGGAATCGGTCCAATTGGATTACCTAGAGCCCACAATTGTCTCACAATGGATTCTTCCTATGTCTATGCACTAGCGCATATGCTTCCCGGCAAACGCACCAAAATGTTTGCTTCCTAAGTCCAAGGAAAAGATGATTGTGGAAGCCTTTATTTTGTTCAAATCCCTCGGAATCGGTCCAATTGGATTACCTAGAGCCCACAATTGTCTCACAATGGATTCTTCCTATGTCTATGCACTAGCGCATATGCTTCCCGGCAAACGCACCAAAATGTTAGGTTCTAAGTCCAAGGAAAAGATGATTGTGAAAGCCTTTATTTTGTTCAAACCCCTCGGAATCGGTCCAATTGGATTACTTGGAGCCCATAATTATCCCTCGAGGAATTCTTCCTTTGTATATGTACTAGTTCATATGCTTCCCGGCAAACGCACCATCTCTCACATACCCAGTCCCAAACATTCAAGCATTCAAATACCCTCTTGCACTCCCACGAACACCTGCGCCCTTTCACACAGACACACATATAAACGCACACCTCTCTCACATGCACACTCACGTTTTCTCTCTCTTCCTTACTCTAGTTCACTTTCCCTCTCTTCCTCGCTTTTTCTTAAGTGCCCTCTTTCCCATTTTTTCAGCCATACATGTGTTATTTGATAAACCATTGGAATCCATTGTAATGCAATCTTGTAAGACCTGCTACAATCGAACCGTATACATACATAACACAACTACAATGCAGAAACATGTACCATGTATCAAAACATTCAAGCGGCCATCGTTGTTCCTACTTCTCAAAGTAGCACACATCAAACTTAGATTGAGAACACCTTATCAAGTGGAGCTTCATGGTTCTGAAGCATCTGCAATTCGTCGTCAAGCTCCAAATACCCCGCAGTTATCTCCTTCCTACCTTCGGATAAGACTATTAGCTTAATGTATTGACCTTTGTCATCCTAGAATGGTTTTACATGTTCTGGCTCTTATGACTACAATTTGAATGTTCCTTTCTATTAAATACCAGGTTATACTATTTGAAGAAAGCGCAACTCCTTCATTGAACTCGCCTCCTCCAAGACATCAGTTTCATTGGTTACATGAACGATGGGACATACCATGAGAACTCCACTTGGGTCTGTTTTTGTGACTCTGTGTGCTCAGTTATAATCAAGATTCAAACATGTGTAGTGTGCAAAACTAGTCTCTGAACAGGATGAAAAATTTCAAGGACCACAATCATCTAAGAATCCACCATCGATTTCTACAAATATTTATGTGCCACAATATGAATTTGACCAGATATTAATACCATCAAACTAAAAAGCAAGGGAGTGAACATCATACAAGCTGAGACATTGCATATCTTTGGAAGCATGACCTTGCAGGCTTCTTCTGCAGTTTCATATGTCCCAAGCCAAACCTGTGAGCCCTTCTGAGGATCACGAATCTCTGCTGCCCACTTGCCCCATGGTCGCTGCCTAATTCCTCTGTAAGTGTGTTTTCTTGGCCGAAGGTTTGCACTTTCTAGACATGTTGAATCTGGAGTAGTAGGCGCAAAAACTTGCTGCTGCTCCTGCTGCTGAACAAGTGGTGAAAATGAAGACTGCTCGGAGATCAAACCATCAAATGATTCCAAGAATCCGTAGGAAGCATCCTGCTCTTGCTGCCGTATGAAGGCCGCCTTGTCTGCATCGTAAGAAGCGAGGGGCAAATCCAAGAGCTCTGACCACTTAACCCATTCCGCTGATGTCTGCCCATTAACACACCTTGCACCATTGCATCCAGCTCCTTTAGATGTCGAAGGCGGTATGAGAGTGGAAATGATCGATTTCGCCCCCTTCTATGTACCTCCTGTCAAACCCCTCTCGGGCAGCTCTCACTGAATATCTATATCCAAAAACGAAGCTTCCGCACCCCCCTTATTCTGTTCGTGAAAAAAAACGAGAGGGAGAGAGCCCCCGATGACTTTTCTCCTCTCCTTTTTGATAAGGCCCCATCCACATTTTTCTGTCTCCCTTCAGATGTGTATGCATCCAATGAGTCTCCAAGAAGTCTTCTTTGTAGTGGTAATATGGGTCTCTCAAGTTCCCACCTCTCAGTTCGCATATGTAAGTCCTCACAGTCACCATCATCATATTTTATCTTGTGCGTACCTTCTTTGCTGTTAAAGTCAACGATCATCCTGCTATAGAACCTTTTTTTCAAAGGCCACCATACTCGAACTCGGATCCCCAGGCAAGCAGTTGCAATGTGCTTTTCTTGAGTTATTTCTTGGGTTATTGAGGGTATTAATGCACTATAGTGATTGAATCCATCGAATTTCAACTTCTTCTGGCGAAAAATCTGATCAACCTTGTATTGTCTTTGCACTGGAAAACTGCAGAGCCTAGATCTTTTGTTGGGATTTGCTCCAAATATCACAACCTCCAAGGCTATAGCTGCCGAAATCTTTTGCTTACTTGGTTTCCGATCAAGCTTCCCTCGACACGCTGACACACCACAAAAACATGTTTGATCTTGGCCAAACGGGATAAATTGGTAATCGTATGAAATAGCTTCACCCTTTCCAATGTCTGATATTGCAAAGATACCAATCCTTACTTCCTCATCAATCTGCCATTTTTGCATCTCTGTATTTGGGCAGCAAATGTCTTATCATCAATAACTTCTCCAACATATTTAATCAGAAAGTCTCCTGCCTTGATCCTTTCAGCAGCTACAAGGCCCCATCCCCACACACTCAAAATGTGTTAAGTGCATTTTGGCATGCGGCCCTGATCACATTTCTCCACATCCCTGCAATCAATATCTCCACATGCTTCTCATCAATCATCACATTCATTCTTCAAGCACCTGAAATCAAACGTATTTTCCTGCCAAATAGAACCACATTAGTGCATAAAAACCAACCATTTTTGGAGCTAACATGTCCCCTGTTACAACATTAACCTAAGGTTCGGGAGAGCTTAGGGGGTTAGTAAGTGCTCGATGCTTGTGTGTGTAGTTAGGAATTGGGTAGACCTAAGAGCTAAGCGGAATGATGTGGTGTGAGAGTGAAGTAGTTAGTAGGTGGACATGGATTTACAATTGGGGTCCGGGGGTTTATTACAAGTTTTAGGTTGCCAAATGCAATGGATAGGTTTTGATTTTGACTTTGTGGGGGCTCTGGAGAGTGTGATAGGGTATTTACTTGAAAAATGGGGCTTTTTAGGGACCCATTTACCAGTGATTCTACTTGTGCTCCTGGAAGAATATGTGTTAGTGCGTGATGTGTAAGACTGGGCCTCAGATGTGCGCGTGAGTGAAACATGTTGTACAGGGTTTGGCCTTGGTGTAGCTATTTGAGCCCGCAAGCAAGCCTTAGGCACCCAGATTTGTCGTGATTGTGGGCTGGCCTTCATTGACTTCTTGGGTACCCAAATAGACTTCACTTTCACAGAAGAATTTATGAAGGACTTCTTATTAGTGTTGCGTTGTTGATTACTAATAAGAGGTTTTGGCCGTGGTGTTGGCCTGGTCAGAACAGGGTGTTCGCCTTTTCGCCTCCATACTTGTTTCCTCGGCTGAAACAATCTGCTTTGCTCCTTTTTTTGGCCTCCAGTATAGGTAGTGTTTTGCTTCTTCTGTATTCGATCTGCCTTTGGTTGCTGCATCCCTCTGGCCTTTGGAACAGAAGGGAGTGCCTTCTTATCCCTGGCTCCGTTGTTGAGATTAGCCTCTTTCTGCATCATACAGTTTTGGACAAAAATAGCATTGTCAACTTCATGTGCGCCCCTGGAAGGACCAGGAGTTTGTGCCTTGCCTAGTTCCTTGAGTGCCTCATTTTCCAATTCAACTGTAATTCGGCTATGATCTACCCATACCTGAAGAAGTCCACTTCTTAGGTTGAGGTTGACTGCATGATCATAGATCCAGTCCTCACCCAAGACAAGAGGCTCAGTGAGGTCCTCATCTTGACACACTAGTACTTTGATTGTCATCACTTCGTCTTGAATGGAGATGGGAAGATCCACCTCGCCCATGCAAGGGGTTTCCACACCTCCCAATCCTATGAGATATGCTTCTAGAGGTTTTACCTCCAATTGCAGCTGCTGGCAATAAGAAAGCCATTTTAAAACAAGAGTTTCTTCAATCAATTTCAAATTGTTTCCAAGAAAGAATCGTATAAAATAATGTAGTTTGTTGACGAATATTCAAAACTGCACTTGTGGCTGCTCCTGAATCAATTATTGTTGTGCTATCTCTTTGTCCTATTTCTAGGGTCACAAAAGGTCGTCGATCCACTATCTTATGGGTACGTTCACCTGAAGCCTCACACATGGCCATGTGATAGCCTGGAGACTCTTGAGTGTCAATCATAGGCTGATCCCTCCCTTGTCTCCTCAACTTCATTCGTCTGATGTGCTCTAAGGCCTCTGCCTGTGCTTCTTCTCGAATTCGTTTTTCATCCTCTTTACGTTGCTTAGCAGTATTGAGTCGACTTAGAATTTCCTCTGTGAGGGGTTCCTGATACAACTTGACTCTGCATCCGCTAATATAGTTTGGGAGAACATCACCCTCTAAAGTGGCTAGTTGTACTGCTCCACTCGTGGAGATCCTATTGATGATCATAGGTCCGTAGCCTCTCTTTTCTAGCTTCCTTGCGTGTTGTTTCAATGTGTAGACTAAAACTAGATCTCCTGCTTTCAAGCCCTTATCCTTCACATGGGCATCAAAGTATGCCTTCTGTCTCTTCTTAGCTGCATGTATCCCTGCAGATGCTCTTAGTCTTGTTTCCCCTAATCGTTCAAGGTCAAAAAGTCTAGAGGAGAGTTCATGACCCGTCCATTCGTGCTCTTGTGCTACTTTCAATGTAGGTATTAAGAAGTCCAAAGGTAGCATGGCGTTTTGGCCAAATACCATCTGAAAGGGAGTGGCTTGGAGTACCGTTTTGTAGGCGACTCGGTATGCCCAAACAACATGGTGTAGCTGTTTATCCCAATCAGAGCGTTTATTGTTCACTAATTTCGTCAGTACATTGCATAAGATTTTATTGGTGCTCTCAGTCTGGCCATTAGCTTGAGGGTGATAGGGGGAAGACTTCTTATGTACTACCAAAAAATCTTGGAGCAGATTTTCAATAACTTCATTCAAGAAGTGAGTGCCTCTATCGCTAACTAGCTCTATGGGTAGCCCGTATCTAGTGAATACATTCTCAAATAAGAACTTAGTAGTAGTCTGAGCATCGTTCTTTGTCGTAGCTTTTACCTCTACCCACTTGGTGAGATAATGCGTGGCCACAATGATATATTCAGCATGTGAACCCTTGGATAGGGGATTAATAGGGCCTACAAAGTCTATTCCCCACTTAGAGAATGCACGTCCACCCATCATAGGTTTCAGTGGCATCTCATCTTTGCGTATAGGATACTGAGTTCGCCGACAGACATCACACCGTTTCACATAGGTATGGGCATCCATGTGAAGGGTTGGCCACCAGAAGCCTGCAAATAATATTGCCTTGATCACCCGATCTGGTCCAAAGTGTCCTCTTGCTACACCTTGGTGAGAAGTATCCAAGATTTTGAGATATTCACTCTCATGGACACATAGTCTCAGGTAACCATCTTTACCACGTTTGTATAGATTATCACCAATGAGTGAATAATCCTGGGCTTCTTGTTCTAAACTCCTTTGCCTAGCCAGAGTCATGTCTGGGGGGAATGTTCTCGTCCTTAAGAAGGATACTAGAGGTTCACTCCAATCTGGCACTATGGACACTTGATAAAGAGTGGCATGTTCCACATCCTTAGTGTCTGTAGGGTTCGTTGTTTTGAGTAGTGTTGTTCTAATGCACCTACATGTGCTAATTGCAACCATTTAGCGTACTCATCCTCTTCCACACAACAAGCCAAGATCCCTTGATCTGTGTGCTTGTACATACTACCTGCCATGATGTGATACTTTTGAGCTTTTACTACCTCTATATCCTGTGTGTTTACTACTGGGTGGTTAGGGCCGTATGTCAATACTGGCACTAATGACTTAGCCCACTGCGGCACCACTTCCAAATTAAACAAGTAAGCATCAGGAAGGTCATCTGACACTCCTTGTGGGGCTTCTCCAGATGTGAGCCTAGAGAGATGGTCTGCTCTCAAGTGAGTCCTACCTTTCCTTACCACAACCTCGAAGTCGTATTCCATTAGTAAGAGAAACCATCTTACTAATCTACCTGTATTGCATGGCTTGTTCACGAGATATAGCAGTGTCTGATGGTCAGTAAAAAATTTAAACTTATTTGCAAGCAAATAATGTCTAAACTTTTTAACTGCATATACCATGCCTAATCCTTCTCGTTCGGTGGTTGTATAATTTCGTTCAGCTGCATTCAATTGTCTACTAGCATAGGCAATTGGAAGATCCATATTACCTTCACCAGTAGGTTGCGCGAGTACACACCCAATAGCATAATTGGATGCATCCACATGAACATGGAAAGGTTTATTCCAATCTGGTGTGGTTAAGATTGGTGCTGAACATAATCGCCACTTAAGCTCATTGAAGGAATTCTCACATTCATCAGTCCACTCAAAGTTTGTCAGAAGTCCGTACATGGGCTTTGCTATGATGGCATACATGTGTATAAACCGTCGGTAATAACCACAATGCCCCATGAAAGCTTGTACTTCCTTGACATTCTTTGGCCTAGATAACTCTGCTATGGCTCTCACTTTCTCTTCATCAGTGGATATGCCATTCTTTGACACTATGTGTCCTAGAATCTTGCCTTGCCTGACCATAAAAACGCACTTTTCGGGGTTCAGGCAGACTTGATATTCTCTACATTTGTCAAAGATTTGTCTGAGTTCAAGAATATGAGTTTGCCTAATGTTGGAATGAGCACAAAGATCATCAACGTAGACTTCCAAGTTCTTCCTCAGGAACTCTTTAAATACATGGCACATCAGCCTCTGGAAGGTAGCTGGTGCGTTGGTAAGCCCAAATGGCATTACACGAAAGGCAAATATACCCCACTCTGTGGCAAAAGCTGTCTTATGCTGATCTTCTGGAGCTATGGCTACTTGATTGTAGCCTGAAAATCCATCGAGGAAGCTGTACACTTCCTTGCCTGCTACTCTTTCTAAGAGATGTTCTGTGATGGGAAGCGGATAGTTATCTCAAATTGTGGCTGCATTGACCTTCTTCAAGTTAATGCATACACGCAGCTTGCCATTCTTCTTGGGCACCACTACGATGGGGGATACCCACTCAGTGTGCTCAATTTCATAGATAAATCCAGCTTCAACCAGTCTATCTATCTCCTCTTTGATCTTGGCAGCGTAATTATCGTTATATGTATAGGGCTTTTGCTTAGAGGGTTTGGCATCTGAGGTCATGGGGATAGTGAGTGAGCATATGTCAGGGTCAACACCTTTCAAATCCTTGTAACTCCAAGCGAATACATCTCTGTATTCTCTTAGCAAGGCTATTAACGCATGCTCTTCTTCCTCGGTTAGGTCATGGCCTATGTACGTGCATCTCTCCTCTCCTTCTTCTAGGCCACTACTATTTTCTTGGTGGTTTCTTTGTTATCATAGGCCTCTCCCGATTGCGCCTCTCGTTTAGGCATTCTAATCATGACTCTCCTGTCATCTATCTCATACTTCTTAAAATTTTCCGGGACCTCAAACAAAGATTCTTCCTCTTCTGGTGTGACTTCTCTCTTCTTTCTTTTCTTTCCTTCTTCCTTCGGGGTCACATGTGTGGCTAATCTTACATCATTTGTAAGCTCTCCATACCTCTGGGGTTGAAATTCTACTTCATGGAAGTATTCTTCATCTGATGCAAAAGGTGGATCCATAATGATTGACTCTAGATCAGAGTCATTTGCATCCTCAAATGCATCAGGGCTAGGTTCACATTCTTCTAGAACTGCCTCTCCCATAATTGGCTCTATGGAGAAGACTGAAATGTCATAGCCATCCTCATCACAGTGGGGTGTCCATTGTTCTTCATTGATGGCTACGTCCATTGTTGCTAGGATTTCTGCCCAGCCGTGGGGTTCAAATTCTTCGTCAGGAAAGACTACAGGTGCATAGGCTGAGTCTTGAAAGGGTCCATGTGTTTCGTTTGCACCTATTTCTCTGGCCTTTTCTCTCTTCTCTTCTTCTACTGCTACTTTGCACATCCATAAGTGGGTGTCTTCATGCATCCATGAGGATCCTGACCCTATGGAATGCACCGATTCTGTATCATCTTTGGCTCTATGGATGGGATTCCATTGGATGGGAGGGACATCTCTATGAGAGGAATCTTTGAGATTCACTTTGGTCGTAACACCTAAGTGTTGTAGGTACAAGGAGTTGGTTCCCCAGTCCTGTACCACTTGCAACTGTCGCATAAAGGGTCTTCCCAAGATCATCTCATAGGCATGGTTCTTGCTAAAATCACATATAGCAAAGGTATGCTCAAACTCGACACCACAGGTGGTGAGAGTTATTCCTTCTAGCAATCCTAAGGGCCTCTCAATATGACCATCGGCCATTTGCAATTTCATCCTCGTGGGCCTGAGTGCTGGCTTGCCCCAACGCTTCCATAGGGAAGTGGTAGCAATTGCAACTCCTGCACCTGATTCCAAAATTGCCTTGGTGGTGTACTCCTGGTAGGTAATGGGAAGATAGGTGTTCCCTTCTTCACCTTCACATATATCTCCTATCTTATCCAAGGGTATTTCGGGCACTGTCCTCTGGGATCCTACCTGGGAGCAAGGTTTCACTATCGCTGGTACTTGTTTGGCGACATGTTTTCATAATTCAGGTCTAACCTTGAGTAGCTCTTCTAACTTGAGATTGCACTGCACTTTAGTGTTTTTCACTACCTCTGTGTTCCTAGGTAAGACTGAGTCCTCATTCCGTACCATGACCGTGGGTGCTCTCATACAAGTAGACTTAGCTTCCCATGGGCCTGTGAAGTGGGGTAATTCTTGCAGAGAGTTAGACTCAAAGTCTAGTCTTTCCTGAGAGTGGGTGCTCTCCTACTCCTCATAAATGGATGGGATGTCTTGTGGGAATTGGTCATGTGCATCATCCACAAGTTCAATGGGAGGAGGGACTTCACTTTCTTTCGCCCATTTGTCTTCTTGAATCTCGCGTAGGAATTCTCGTGTGAACCGATTCATAGAAGATGATGTGTCTGGCTCCGTAGAGTTAGCCACATAGGCTTCAAGCACATAGGCTTCCTAAGTAGGAATGCTTAATCTTTCACTTGCCTTGTCCTTGTGTTGAGAGGCGGGTTCCTTTTCTGATTGTGCAATCAGCTTCTTTATTCTTTCTAACAGTCCATCAAAGTGTAACTGTGTCTTCGCTGAACTAGAGATGTTAAATAGGTGACTGGCTTCAAACATGGTTTGAGCCAACTCCACCATCTTAGCACAAATTTTGGTTCGTTCAAGCTCTAGTTCTGCTCTAGGGTAACACTTTTCATGATCAGTTACATTTGGCCCTTCTTGGATTCTGGCCTGATATGCTTTAAGCATCATATTAAGGTCTTCGGGAGTGGGATCTGCTAGGACTGATCCTACTCTAGGGGGTGGTGGAAGTAGGTGAGGCGGGTTGGAAGGTGTTGGGAATGGTGGAGGTGGGGTAGTGTGAGAGGGAGTTTGAGATGTGAGTTCAGTTATCCTGGCCTTTGTTTCTCTGAGGCTTTCCTCCAGTTCACTCATCTTTTTTGCCCATTGCCTTTTCATTCTTTTACGGCTATCTCTCCAAGCTCTAGTCCTCTTCTTTGTCATGCTCTCTGTTTCACTAACATCTGGGCTCTTCTCCTGGTCTACCCCTTGGTTTTGCTGCAATGCTTGAGCTCTAGTGATCACTTGCACGGGTGTAGTGGAAGTGACACTTCCTGTGGAATCTACCACTAACCCAATAACGTTAATAGGAGTGATTTTTGGCATATTATTAGGATTCTTAGGGCAGTCTCGTAAGAGATGATCCTTTCCACACTCTTGGCAAAAGCCCTGAATCGTCACTGACTGGGGTTGTGTAGGTGGAGGCAAGGGACAATCACAAATGAGATGATCTCCCTGACATCTGTAGCATGGTCCTCTAGGGAATGGGGGTCTTACCTGCCTAGGTTGAGGTCTAGGGTTGGGGTTTGCATACATGACGTTTGTGTAATCTAACTCCCAACTAGGTTCATTTGGCTCTTCACTATAGTAGGACTCACTATGTTCAGGAGATTGCATGTAGTAAGCCTGGGGACTATCAACATGTGTAGAATCGAAGCTATGGTCACTGGGATCACTTTTTGAAAGCACTGGTGTTACAGGGACTATAGCTCTATTCAGGTTTTCTTCTGCAACAACATACTTTACAGGGATCATGTTGGATGGAGCTAGAGGTTGTTGGGCTAACATAGGCTGAGGCCTTTGCTGGGCTTGATATTGTGGTTGGTAGGTTTGTTGAGGCCTGGCATACTGCTGTGGTGGATATTGGTTCTGATATCTTCCTTGTTGAGGGTATGGCTGAGGGTAGGTTTGTCTAACAGCTTGCTTATTGTATGGGCAGTCTTGTGCTGTGTGATTTATGTATCTCCGTTCTATGGTACAGTATTGGCTACTCGGATTTACTTGGGGTTGATCCGTAATGGGACAGACATTCGCCATGTGGTCACCACCACAAGTATAGCATCTTTTCAGAGGGGCATACCTTAGGATCTGTTTGCTAGTGACACCTAATTTTTGAGCTACTTTCTCTGCAAGTTCCTCAATTGATGTGGATTGCGTGGAAGAGAGGCTAGAGGCACTATCTGAATCTTTGTATATCTTGGAAACCTCTAACTCCTCCCCTAGGTTATCCTCGATGTCAATGCACATGCATACACACTCTTCTATAGTCCTAGGGTCCTTCAGATACACATATGATCTCAATTTGGTACTTAGCAATCCATCCAAGAACAAAGCCACTTGCTTAGCTGGTGTGGGTAGCTGAGGGACAGGGCATCTTTCAAGATATTGCCTAAATCTTCTTACTGCAAGTCTCACGGTCTCTTGAGGGGTTTGCTTGAAGCTATGAATCAGCGAGGAGGTATTATGTCTTATGCCACTCTTAGAGAATTCAATAATGAAAGCCTCTGGAGTTGGTCTATGCTCCTGAACTGCCTCTCATTTAGTGGCTAAAACCATGTCGGGGCAGTGTTCCTAAGGGTTAGACCAAAGGCATTGTACTGCGTGAATAGATCCTCCACTTGTTCAGCTCTCAAGACTTGCCTAAACTTAGCCACATGATCGTATGGATCTCCAGTGCCATCGAAGTAGTTCTTCATGGACTTAACTAGCTGAGTCGGTCTCAAAGTCCTTGTGTGCTCTCTAGGTCGTGGTAGAGGGAACTCATCCGCATTTCTTTGATTCCTGTGAGCTCTAAGTATCTCAGGTTCTACTCTATTTGCTTCCATTCTTGTTCTTTCTCTGCCCCCTGAGTTAGCAAAACTTACTTCTGGTCTATCTCTACTTCTGTCTCTTTGAATTCCATGAGCTTGGGATGTTCCCGCTCCAAGGTGACCATAGGACACATTCGATCTTGGTTGGGGGAAAACGAATTCACCCTTCCAAGTGTAAGCATGTCTATCATGTTCTGTAACCACAAAGATCCTCTCTGAAACGTGATCTAAGTAGGTCACGCTGCCTAGCTTATCAGGATCCTTAAACTCATAGATCATGATTGTTCCTATATCAGTTGGCTGATCAGATTTATACCTCCAAAAGGCTTCGTCAGTTTCTCGGTTTAGAAGCAGATCTATGCTCTTATTATCTTGGGGAATCCACTCTGGTGTGATAATCCTAGTGAGAACAGATTTGCCTCAAGGGGTCCTCGGTTCTTCACCCCTGTTTCCTTGCTCTAGGTCACCTAAGTCCGTTCCTGGGATCTCATTCCCAAATTCATCAGTCCTATCTGGGTGATTGGTGACTACATATATTGTCCCTTCCTTGTCTAAGTAGGCTCCGCTTTCGAACTTGACAGCTGGGCGCTCTAGTCCAATGGATTGATCAGGATTCTTAATCTGTACCACAGATCTTCCTAGGCCATCCTCATAGATGCTAGCACCTAATCGGTTGGTCCTAAGGTATTCCAGCTACGTCTTGTACGGGCCTTCTACCCTGTGCAAGTATGGCACTCCTGAACTTCCCGTAGGTCTGTCCATGCCTTGAGACATCTCTGATTCACTAGTCTCAGAGCTAGGGTAGTATGAGTGGTGGCTCAACTGCTGGGCCCAAGACCTAGCAGTGTGGTTGACACTAGCCTCTGAAGACCTAAGACTTTGTCTATCTCTCCCTAGATGTCGCCCTGATCTAAGGTTCATAAGCCTAAATGAATAGTTCAAATTTGCCCAAGTACAACCTCGTTGCTGAGTTCTTTTGTATCAATCACTTGATTCGATTATCGTGTTTACGCTCTAGTCAGAAATGATGTCGTCAGGAATATTTGAGTTAATTTTTCGCACTGTAAGTTGATCGTTCCACGTTAGATTCTTTCCTTTAAGGTTATCGCATCACGAAGAGATTATGTTTAATCTTGAACTTGAGTGCATAGGTAGTCTTTAACTTGATTGATGCCTATCGTTGCCTTGACTTACTCCTATCACTAGTCGTTATTAGTCTAAGCTAGGAATTGACAGAGGGGGTTGAAAGTTTCCAACCTTATGTTTCCTGCTTGGTTGCCCTTGAATGCCCAGGAAGTGTGTTCCCAAGCTTGCACTTACACTTGCTTAGAACGCCTTTCGATGCTCTCAATAGATCTGTAAGAGTTCCAAAGTTAGCTTTAAGATTTAAATTCCAAAGACAGAACCAATGATTCTCATTCCTGTAGCACAAATACTAATTTGCATAGTGATTTTTAGGAAAACAATTCTTAAGACCCCTTACTTTGATCCCCCTGGGTATGGTCAACTTCAAAATACCCTAGCTGAAAATCAACACATTATCTTTATAAAAAACAGTTGAGGGCGTGTAGTATATGCCACGAGCTTTCCAACAAGCCCTAGAGCTCAAAAAATGGATTTCATATGAAAAAGTTATGACCGTTCAGGGTTCTAGGGTTAAGACAGGGTTCAAACAGGATCACTGTGCAACAGGTTTTCCCCAAGTTGTTTTCCTAAGGCCTCCTTATGTGCTCTAGAGTAAAATGTTCATGCCCAAAATTAGCCAAACTCTTCAAATTAAAAACCCTAAAAAATTGGCTAAAATTGGCTGTCAATCACGATGGACAGGGCCGTCAATCGCGATGGACAGGAGTCAATCGCGATGGACAGGGCAATCAATCGCGATGGACAGCAGTCGATCGCGATGGACAGGCAGTCGATCGCGATGGACAGGAGTCAATCGCGATGGACAGGGCAATCAATCGCGATGGACAGCAGTCGATCGCGATGGACAGGAGTCAATCGCGATGGACAGGCAGTCGATCGCGATGGACAGGCAGTCGGTCAATCGCGATGGACAGGACAATCAATCGCGATGGACAGCAGTCGATCGCGATGGACAGGAGTCAATCGCGATGGACAGGCAGTCGGTCAATCGCGATGGACAGGAGTCAATCGCGATGGACAGGGCAATCGATCGCGATGGACAGGCAGGGCAGTCAATCGCGACGGACATCAGTCAATCGCGATGGACAGAGCTGTCAATCGTGATGGACAGGCAGTCGATCACGATGGACAGACAGTCAATCATGATGGACAAAGCTGTCAATCGCGATGGATTGAAATTTTGCAAAATTTTCAAAAATTTTTGTGGAAATGTGGTGTGCAGGGTCTCTAGTCCACTGTGGTGCACTCAGATTTACCAAAAGGTGAAAATTTCTGTCAATCGCGATCGACAGAAGTCGGTGACTGCGAGACAGTTCTGCACATTTCCGTACCTGCGCGACGTGCTGGAGGGGATGATGATGCTGAAACCTGCAAGAAACTCCAAAAGCATGCAGAAAATAGCACACAACAGTTCGCTCTCTCGCTCTCTCTCACAAGTGAAATGAGGGAAATGAAAGGAGGAAGGGGATATAGTAAAAAATTGAAATTGTTGTGAGGATGGAGATGGAAGTGGGAGATGGTGATGATGATGATGGTGATGAGGTAAGGAAAAGAAAATAAAGGAAAAGTGAAGAAGTTACCTACAACGCCAACGTCCCAAATCTACGTCTTACCATCACACGCTCGTCCTCAAAGCTCGATCCCCGGCAACGGCGCCAAAATTTGGTGTAGCTCAGTGATGAGTAGCACCTCCTTTAATGTCAATCCGGGAAGACGTGAGGATGGTATGAAGACCTCGAGCAAGTGGAGGCACAAGTGCGTGAGTGAGAAGCACACAAGCATGCACACACATACACACACACGCGCACACACGGCAAGACAAAGAGTGAGAAGCAATGGAGTTCTTAGATTACTTTCAAAAAGCTCTTACAAGTTCATTTCACTTACAATCTAACCTCAAAAATGAGCTCTCTAGTTCTATTTATAGTTTTTGACTAGGTTTTGGCCCTGTCTAGACCTAGTGTCCGACCTAGTTAAAAATTAGGTTCCAGGGCCAATTTGAGGGCTTAAACGGAGTCTAAAAAATACGAAAATTGATATGTAGGTACTTCTAAGGCTCCTCAAGCTCAAGGACTCCTTGGCTTGCACAAAATGGAGCTACAAAAATATGAAATGGTATTTACAATGATTGTTAGTTTTTACCAAGTACATATATGCAAACATTCGAAGAAGCCTTTTTCACAGGGTTTTTTGAAATTGATTCAGAAATCTTTTTAAAGATGTCATCCAACTTGAATGCCAGATTAGTGGCATATGAGCTAAGCTTCTTCGCTGACCACAGATAGCCACCACATGATGGTGTGAAATTTCAGAACAGTGGAAGCAACTTATGATACGTGAAGCTAATCTGCTTAATGAAACAGAGCAAAAAGTGTACAGAACATACTCCCATCGACTTCCAAAGCCTATCAGGAACGACAAAGTTCAGGAGGGGGGGAGTGTTGAGGGAGAGTCAAGCAAAAAGAAGAAAAGAAGAAGAAAAAGAAAGAAGCTTCACTAAAAAGATAATATTTAGAAGACACATCTCTACAAGAAGCCCCGCAGGGGCGCAACACCCATCTCTGTACAGAGCGCCGGAGGGGCACATATCAAGGAAAAGCATGTAGGTGGAAGGAGGAACTAGGGCCAGGAAAGTATCCATGAAGAAGTGCAAGAAGATATCTAGCGGTTCCGAAACCACAAGAAGGTCCTTCAACATCTGGATCTTTGGAAGGTCCAGATCGAAGGCAGAAGGATCACATCCTCATACCTTCCACTAATGGCGTGCGTGCCAGCCCGACTTAACACATCAACCCAGAATTAAAGAGGTTATTGGTGAGTTAGACTACAAATATCAGGTAGTCCATCTCCATGGGTTGCGGGCGAGCAAAAGAAAAGAACAGGCAACACAAATGCATCAAGCCCAGAGGATGTAAAAGAAGAATCAAGAAGAGGCCATCAAAATTGAACACTTGTTTAACAAACAGGCAGAACTGACCAAAAGATGCATGCGGACAACAAACTGAAGACAAGAAGTAAAGTCTGTCAAGGGACGACAGAGACAAAGAGGGGGAGAGTCTTGCAGAGCAAAGAAGAGCACAAGGCAGAGAAAAAGACGGGCCCCAAAATTTTTCCGATCTGGACACTTTATTTTTGTATCATAATCATTTTGTAACATATTTTCCGTTGTAAATGCACTAGAGGAGTCCTCTAGATGCATCCCCATAGGAGATTAGTAGCTTACCCATGTAAATTAGTAGGAAATTAGCCTTTTAGTGAATAAAGTGCCGATCCCTTGTGTGAAAGGACCACTTTTAGGGCACATGTATATAATTCAATTTGTGACTCTTTGTAAGGACTTTTTGCCATTGTGAGAATCAAGAGCACAGAATTTCGAATTTGTGGCTTCTCCTCTCTGTATCATCTTCTTTGTGAGCTTGTATGCATGTGTTTCTTGAAAAGAGTGTTAGGAAGTGTTGTCTATCCATGAAAGTGTTTGTTTGCTGTGGTTAAGGTGTGTGTGAAGTGTAGGAAGTGCTGAAGTGTAGGAAGTTCATTCTTGTAACTCAGTATTTTGCTCATAACTTGAAGTAGAAGCATCAGAACTTAGTGAAAATACCACCATTGGATGTGTCTTCTCGAGAGCTTCAAAAAGCATATGCTATTTCCTATATTCGGAGTTTGGAGCTGAGAGAAAAGCTCAATTTACTGTTGGCTGCTGCTCTAAGTATCGTGACACCATGACTGACAGTTGAAGCTTGTTTGGATTAGTCTTTTCCTTGTTTGTACTCTTTGGGAAGCTCATTTGCATTGACCATCATTTGAATGCATGTCCTCATACACTCGGCTAGGTTTTGATACTCGTCGGATTGATAAATAACGCGTGAATCCCCACTATATGCACTTGAGGGGGATTGAGGTATAGTCTCTTTCTTCACAAGTCCCTAGGATTGTCCTTAGGTACACAAAGCTCCCTCAACATTTTGTTGTCTTCAGGTCTAATGTCAAGAAACCAATCTTTTTGCCATGGGATTGCAACATTAACTATTATCTGCCCATCACCTTTCTTAAGGAGCTCTTTATTTGCTTTCTGTAACTTTTCAATCTGGGTTAAGATGACACTTTCATCTATAAATAATCCCTGATTTTTCCTCTCCTCCTCACTATTTGCTGCAGTTCTTTATCATGGTGATCAATAGGAACCAGAGATTTATCAAATTTATATCTTATTCTTGAAACAATAACATAATCCTTCACCATTAGTGTTACCCTATGTGCATGAGTAGCACATAAATAGGCATCATTCGTAAAATCAATAGCAAAGTCCTCTGCAGCTTCTTGCAGGCATAGCAGTGCTTGAGTTTGCCACCTCACATTGATAAAGGATGAGGCCTTCATCAAAGAACAGAGGTTGGCTGAGATCTGCTTGACAACTCCCATAAATGGGAGTCTAGGGATCAACAATCCCACAGACTTTTGAGATCTTCTAATTTCCCTCAAAGACTTTACATGGTACTTGACCCTTTTCTTTGAAGGCTTGTCTGATACATTGCCTTAAACCTTCTGGGGATTTTGCTCCTGGACATTCTCTTCCTGGGCATTTTGCTCCTGGTCATTTTGTTCCTGGGCATTCTGGTCCTGACCCTCAGGGTACAACTTCCTTGTTGTCTTTTTGGTCCTAGCCATATTCTGCACAAAATGAGAGTCTTTAGGCAAGGAATTAGGAAAGAAAGGAAACTTACTCTCAAAAATTTTGATCAAGGAATCTTTCCATTGTCAGAGACACGACCGACCCAAGCGATAAGAGTCATCCGAAAATGCTCGGATGTCGCTGATCGCTTGCATCGGTCGTCCTTGAATTCATCATCAAATATCAATCAGTACTAGTTCAAATATATCTTATAATGCAAAATACTCAAGTATCAGTAAGAAAAAACATAATTTGCAAGCTATGATCAATGACTCTTTCCACTGTCAGAGACACGACCGATCCAAGCGATAAGAGTCATCCGTAAATGCCCGGATGTCCCTAATCGCTTGCATCGGTCGTCCTTGAATTCGTCATAAAATATCAATCAATACTAGTTCAAATATATCTTAGAATGCAAAATACTCAAGTATCACTTAGAAAAAACATAATTTGCAAGCTATGATCAATGACTCTTTGCACTTTCAGAGACACGACCGATCCAAGCGATAAGAGTCGTCCGTAGTTGCTCGGGTTTCCCTAATCGCTTGCATCGGTCGTCCCTGAATTCATCATCAAATTTCAATATATACAAGTTCAAATATAGGTTACAATGCATAATACTCAAGCATATAAGGACTCGATGCCATTTAAGCAACATGACCGATCCAAGTGATTAGGGTTATCCAAAAATCTCCAATGTACCCTGATCGCTTCGATCGATCGTGTCCATATTACCTAACGCAGAGAGCGCTCTCTATAGAAATTGTGAAGAAGCAGCTTGAAAACTTGGTGGCGATGGAACCTCGACGCTTGGAAAGTGTTGACAAAAAAAAGAAAGAAATGAATAGGGAAGCTTAAATAGGTCCCAGAACTGAGTTGACCGTTGGTGCCATGTGGCATGCCACGATTGGTCCACATCATATAGCCGTTGTGAATTCCAACATCTTTTGCCATGTGGCATGATTTGATTGGTCCATGTCATCTATCTATTGAGTCAGCCATCGTATGCTCTACCTCGTGGCACTCAGTGATTGGTCCACGTCATTCGACCGTTACTTCCTCCCTCCTCGCCTATAAATAGCAACTTCCTTAGAGCTGACACTTGAGGGAAGCTCAAAAACTATGAAAGGTGTCATGGAGATTGTTGAGGAGATCAATCTCCAAGCAGAAGAAGAGCAGGTCAAAGGTTTTGATTTGGCCACTTTTAAAGCAGAGACTGCAATAAGGGAGCCAACTAAAGAAGTTCAAGTGTCTGAGAAGTCCCTACTTCTCCCAAATCTACCTTTTTACTTTATCTCTGAAAAAGAGTTTATACCTCTATTTTACATTCAGGAACTTTTCAATCTAAGGGAGGACTACTGCCTTGCAGCTATAGCTGAGTCAGAAGAAGTTGCAAGGAGATTCATCAATAAGCAAGGAGAAAGAAAAGAAGACATTTTGCATCTTGATTTGGATTTGTCTAATGAAGTATTCAAAGATTCATCACAAGCCCTTTCAAGATGCTTTGAGAAAGCTATCTCAGAGAAGCCAAGACTTGCTGATGAAGATTTTGATGAGCATCAGAAGCAACTTGGAATATACTCATTTGGGCGCGGCTATTCATTCTTGGATGTTGCTGAGGACAAAGGAACAATTTGTATTGACTCAAAAGAGCTCATCGAGGAGGAAGATTAGGTCAAGGTATGTTGTTTAATATATTCTTATGAATTTAAGGTTTTTAGAGAAGGAGTATCCAATTTCCCAAGGCTATAGTCCAAAGCTTTGTTCATCAGTGCAATACTTATTCTCTCCATCTTTTGATGTTTTTTAAGCTCAGCTTCATCAAGTTTGATTACAAATTTCAATAGACCAGAACATTCATGTTCTTTTATATTATAGAACTGAACCATGTATGTTTGAAGTTTCATAATATCTATCCATATGTTGTTAAATGTATTGTAAGTGAAATATAATTTTTGTTTTCGTACTTCGTAAGGCATGTTACTGTGAATATGTTTATATTCACCAAATACTGATGTGATCTTTTTATTCAAGCAGAGCCGAAACTTTCCTACATGATGGGGTCTAGGCAATCCAAAACTTCTAACTTTGTTAAATTATAAAAATTCACACCAAACTTTTGAAATTGCTCTATAACCTTTCCTACTCACTCAGACGCTATCACAAATCTTCTGAATTTGAGATGGTTCTAGTAACATATTCATTTCTGTCATGAGTTTTTGGAAAACAAACCGTTTCAAGCATGTATATTTTCATTCAGTTTCAATAGTCTTAAAACATCATTTTGACTCAAAGTTTCATTACAAAAATGTACGCCCTCAAAACTGCTCGATATATTGAAACCTAGCACATTTGTCACATGATCTCTAACAATTTTCATTCTTTTCTTTTTCTGGCCAGATTTTTCAGTCAAATCTAAAAAAGGTTTTATTCGTTTTGACCGCATTCTCAAACCTATAAGAGTTTCTTTCATTTTTTTAAAAGACTAATTGAGAAGATAAAGTGGATAATTTGTTTTCTAGATCCCTCATATGTAAATCCTTCTGATGTAGTGTGTTTTGTAGATAGTTTATGTATGGTACATAATTCCTTGAAATATCCCAGAGCCTTGAACAATAGCCTCGTAAACCATCCTTACCATCTCCTACAAATCTAATCAGATCATGAAGATTATGAAAAGGGGGATACCTTCCAGTTTGTGGATCAATCGGATAAATAGATCCATCTGCCCATATGTCGATATGTTTATTGCCTTCCTTTCGCAATCCATCCACTTCAAGAGGATGAAGAGCCCTTCGGAATACTTTTCTTGTCTTCGCGTACTCCTGACTAACAGAAATGTTGATATGGAACTTTTCACAATGATTTTGATTGTTTGAAAGCTCAGCGAGAGTACTTGGGTTAAGGTTCTCCATGGTCTGCTATGAAAAGTGATCGGCAAGTGTCTAAAATGACGTGAAAGAGAGAAACATGCCTGCTATGAAAAGTAGAGTAAAAAAGCGCAAAACATCATCAGCACACATTATATAGGTCCGTGAACAAGAGGAAAATTTGAATTTTGATCAGCGCCCGATGAGCACAAACTTTGAGGCGTAAGATATTACACAAACTTTTCATGATTATCATACGAGTTTCTCTCTCTCCAAAATTTGCATAAGATACGTTTTAAATGAACTTACACAGAATTTCTTAAAGGATTTGACAACTCTAATCTAGATTACGCACAACTAATTGAAATCCTTACACGGCCCTTTTTGGGTCGTTTTTTGCCCTAATGCAAATAAGGCGATGCCCATGTGGTGGAGGAAGCATGCAAAGGTGGCGTTGCCTATTTTTTTGGCAAATCATCTATTTGGGCAACACCCAAATGGTAGAGTTCTCTAAGCTAAGTGACGCCAAAGGTTCCTCTCCTCTTTTGTGGGCAATTTAGGCAACTCCAATGACTACTAAAGGAGGACCCTCCAGAATGGTGAGGCATGCACCATGACTATCTCCATCTTTGGGTGGGTTTTTGGAACCCCACAACTAGGCGACTACAGGTATAAGACTTAAGTCAAGCGATGCCTTGAAGCTCCTTTTGATGATACAATTTCTTAGGCGATGGACTTTTGTGGATATCATGGGCAAGTTCGCTTCAATTGGGAAAGAAAATTAGGTGACCTCCAACATATGGTACTCCTCAATTACAACAATGATACCTCAAATATGGTGATGCCCTGTTGATGCTTATCCAAGAAATGGGTGATGCCCATCTTGTGCAACTTATCGTGGAGGGTGAGGCAAAACTTTCTTCATGCTGCAACACACCAAGGAGGGTGAGGCCAAACTTGCTTCGCATATCAATTGGGCACCTACACTTCCTCCTCAAGATACTATATGGGCAACATATTGACACCTGACACCCAGTTTTGGTGATACTCCTTAAAGGTGACACCCACTCTTCCACCATTGAGGAATGACACATGGGCAACTATCGATTCACGAGGCACCTACCAATTACCCTCCTTTGGCACCATGGGTGACTACACCTCTTGTTTTGGTAATTCCCCAAGAGATGGGTGACTACTTCTTCTGACAACACAATCTGGAGGTGCCTACCAATTCTTCACCTTAACTGTGTAACTTGAGTGCCTACCAAGTATGCTCCTCATGGATATGATAGTATTATGTGACTACTTAGGTTTTGTTTCTTCAATTTGCAAGTTTGGGTGCCTACCAATACCATATTTTGGGCAACTACTTATGGCAAGGATATCGGGTGGCTACTGACTTATCATGGGCACCACCATGGGCTTTTGGGCAGCTAATGAGGGGTGGAGTATATTTTGGAGTATATTTTATCAATAAAGTGTCAGAGTGAGAATTAATGCAGGGAATACCTCTGCCAAGCTCTAGCAGTGTTATAAGCTATGATGGCGGGCATAATTGAAGTTGGCTACAAGAGCCATAATTAGCCCACTCCTCCACCACTTATATGTGCAATTGCCATTTTTCCTTCTCTCTATCTTTATTGTCGATTAGTGTACCTGCACACAAAAATTTCATAGGGTATAATTCCCTAAGGAAGAACTCCCAAGGTGTAGTGGCCTTTTCTATAGTTTGGCACTCTCCTATAATTGGACATCCCAGTACCTCCTCTATAGTTTGGCATACGCGATGGGACCCTTGCATTTTTTCTGTGAGGTACCTAGAAGAGTTTTTGGTGCATTTAGCAAGCTTTGTTAAGCCTTGAGGACTACTTCAATTAGAAGAACTCACATGAGAACTCATGCTTGTCAATTCACATTGTATTCACTTTGGATAAACGTTAACGTAAAAAACAAGAAAGAAACTCATGGAGTTAGGAAGCTAAACCCACGACTCATTTGGTAGGATGAATCAAGTTGATTTCATTCCTAAAGTCTAGGATCACTTTTAGGTGAAGAAGATTCAAATTCAAATTCAAAATATGTATAAATACACATGTTTTAGTCGTGGGATAGCAAAGCACTATTGAGAGGATTTGAGCAAAAACATTAAGCTTTTATTGAGTCTAAATATAGATAACACTATCTATGTATAGTCCTCTACACTCCCTCTATATCATTTGTGCGATGGCATTCATATTTTCTATTCATTTCATTGATTAAGTTTCTCTCTACTATTTGTCTCTGTATCTTCATGATTACATTGAACTTGTTCAACCCATTTCTCTATGTGTACTCATTCGTTTGCTATACTTTAACTTGGGATAGTTATAGTAAAGCAATTAGTCTCTAGTATCAAATTTCATCAAGTTTGGTTCAATAGATTTTGAGATATGGAGCAAAGAAGTTGATTATGTCTACACATCTTCTAGATCCTGAAAAGTCGGGGTGAACCCTTGAATTTCTGAATTCATTTCTCCTTGTATAGTGAAGCTAAGATCATGAAATAACTTGATTTAGTTATCTATACATCTCAGTTAGATTTTTTCAAAATCTCTCTGGTCGATTCATACCAGGTTTTTATCTTTGAGCATAACGTTGAGACCTTCTCTTCCAAAAATCGAAGGTTCTTCAGATTTCTTGCAATTAGAAGTTATCTATTTTCATGCAAACATTTGAGAGTGATGCTCCAAAGGAGTTGATGGTTCCATATGTATACTTGGGAAGCTAAGGAAGTCTACTAAGCATCTTTGAAGTTAGATTGGCTAGTGTAGAGCAGGTTTATTGCACCACTAACCCATCTCTAGACACATCCCATCATCTCTTCATAGTGGTATCAGAGCAATTAGACATCATGGGTGATGGATTCCCCTCATCCATAGGCCAATTGGATCAAGGTAATTATTCAGCTTGGTCACTCAGAATGGAAGCTTATCTTAAAGGGAGAAACCCCTATGGTTACCGTTTCGTCCTAAACCCAAGAGAAAGTGCCTTACACATGCTTATATTTTGCCCAATTTTCTTGCACTATGTCACCTTTTTTTTGCTCTAAGGCCACAATTGTCCTAGAATCTATTCTCCTTTGGGACCCCCAACAGGATCGCCAAAATGATTAGCTTCTAATCCCAAGGAATATGCCTATGCACAATGATATTTCACTCAAACTCTTGGTGCTAAGCCAACTTTTATTGCCCTAACCCCCAAGTTCACCCCAATGTAGTTGCATAAGAGACTGGAAAATACATACACAAATAGATATCCCACTCCAATGATTACTTCTCACAACCTCCCCCTCTCTTTCACTTGCTCTTCCCCACTTCTTCTTGCTCACACACTTGTCTTTCACACACTCTTGTCCTCTTATCTCTCTGTTTTGCTCTCTTTTTTGTTTACTCAAGCTCACACACTTGCACCCACCCACGCTACCTTTTCCTTTCTCTCATGCACTCTTTCTCTCTCTCATGCATGCACCAGCTAACTCACACACTCACTCCTACATTCACATATGCACGCTCACAGGTATTCATGCACACCCTTACACCTATACTACACACATGCACTCTCCTTCACTTTCTCCCTCTCCCACTCTTACACGCACATAGACTTACACACACACTCTCGCACACACGCACGCACATATGCTCATACACACACACACACCCATACACGCCCTCATACACACTCACTCTCTGCTCGTCTCTCTCTCTCACACATATATGCACTCACACCTGCCCTTCTCAATAGTTTTCCCAAGTGTGCTGGATAAATTACAAGTTAAGAGGAAATGCTGGCAAGAGTATGTATGTACACTTATGATCGCATTTCATTGAGATTTGGAGTTCAATTCGTTTGGAATGTGCCATGCATTACCCGTATCAAAAATCAATTACTAAAGTCCAGAACATTGATTGATTTTTTATTTTTTATTTTTCAAATTGAGAGGTAAGGGAAGAAAATGATGTCAGCTTAAGTAGCAAGAATCAATGACAACTCGGGAAACCAGATTCCAAGCGAATACATGATACTCTTTTAAGAGTTTGAACATGTAAGCGGACCATCCATCCATCATTTGCAAGGGGTCATAGACAAATGGAAATCTCGGCCTGATTATTTTTTCAGACTCCAAGTCTTGAAAAGACTGTCGTGGATCATCATTAAAAAAAAAGTACCCTGAAGCCCACTATTTTTATGTTCTGGTTCAATGCCTCAGTCACGTTTTCAAAGTTAGAAGCACTTGTTCATAAAAGCCATAGTTGATATGATAGGGAATTCGAACCTTCCCGGTACTCAATTCTACTTGTGTTCAGATAGTGTTGAGAAAAAAAACAAAATGCTTATAGTAAGACGAAGGTAAAAAATATATATATGTATGAAATCCATGGTCGAGGATGGTTTGACACCCTCATCCCCAAAAAGAGCACATGACACATATATGACTATGTTGAATCAAAGTTGAACTATGCCTCGGTGTTCCCAGACTGTGTGCGCTAATACCCTCTTCTCATTTGGGGTACATTTCACATATTGTCCATGCGCATGCCATATTTTCTTGGGTAAACCAGTGGAGAGTTGCATTAATAAGTGCAATCAAAAGCTTACGACTTTCAGAGATAAATACATAAAAATTTTGAGCTCAAGTGGTATATGAAGAAACCTTTCCAGTGAGTACCCACAACAAGTTGAAGCTTCCCATCAATCCATAGTGAGTATAATGCATTTGGAAAAATCCGATGAAGTAGAAGCTTTGGGATTTGAACATGCTTCCTTTTCTTGTAACGCACATTTTTCCTCTTCAGAGCACCTGCAATAAGCATCTATCCTACACCATGAAGACACATTAGTGCAAAAAAAATCAACCATCGATACAGTAAATAGTACATATTTGGAGATGAGATGACGCCAATCCTCAAAAGCAAGGGCCAACCAACACAAGAAGAACAAGAGAGGTTGAATACATGGTGCTCAAAGGATGCTCTAGCAAGGTCATACATTTTGAACTCTATCTTTGATTTTTTACTTCCACACATTAGGAGCTACAAGAAATCACAAGAGACTTGAAATGCTCTTGAAACATCCTTCTCATCAAGAAGAACCAACTGTGGATGGAATTCACCACACTTAAGAAGATTCCCAAGCAAAATGTGACTGATTTTGTCACCAAAATGTATATGTATGTGTATATGTATATGAATATATATATGTATATGAATATGTATATGTATATGAATATGTATATGTATATGTATATGTAAATGCATATGTATATGTATATGTATATGCATATGTATATGTATATGTATATGTATATGTATATGTATATGTATATGTATATGTATATGTATATGTATATGTATATGTATATGTATATGTATATGTATATGTATATGTATATGTATGTGTATATGGATATGTATATGTATATGCATATGTATATGCATATGTATATGTATATGTATATGTATATGTATATGTATATGTATATGTATATGTATATGTATATGTATATGTATATGTATATGTATATGTATATGTATATGTATATGTATATGTATATGTATATGTATATGTATATGTATATGTATATGTATATGTATATGTATATGTATATGTATATGTATATGTATATGTATATGTATATGTATATGTATATGGATATGTATATGGATATGGATATGCATATGTATATGTATATGTATATGTATATGTATATGGATATGTATATGTATATGCATATGTATATGTATATGTATATGTATATGTATATGTATATGGATATGGATATGTATATGTATATGTATATGTATATGTATATGTATATGTATATGGATATGTATATGTATATGCATATGTATATGTATATGTATATGTATATGTATATGGATATGGATATGCATATGCATATGTATATGTATATGTATATGTATATGTATATGTATATGTATATGTATATGTATATGTATATGTATATGTATATGTATATGTATATGTATATGTATATGTATATGTATATGGATATGTATATGTATATGTATATGTATATGTATATGTATATGTATATGTATATGTATATGTATATGTATATGTATATGTATATGGATATGTATATGCATATGCATATGCATATGTATATGTATATGTATATGTATATGTATATGTATATGTATATGTATATGTATATGTATATGTATATGTATATGTATATGTATATGTATATGTATATGTATATGTATATGTATATGTATATGTATATGTATATGCATATGTATATGTATATGTATATGTATATGTATATGTATATGTATATGTATATGTATGTGTATATGTATATGTATATGTATATGTATATGTATATGTATATGTATAAGTATATGTATATGTATATGTATATGTATATGTATAAGTATAAGTATATGTATATGTATATGTATATGTATATGTATATGTATATGTATATGTATATGTATATGTATATGTATATGTATATGTATATGTATATGTATATGTATATGTATATGTATATGTATATGTATATGTATATGTATATGTATATGTATATGTATATGTATATGTATATGTATATGTATATGTATATGTATATGTATATGTATATGTATATGTATATGTATATGGATATGTATATGTATATGTATATGCATATGTATATGTATATCACAGACCAACTAGGAAGCGTTGGAGAATTCATTGAAGAAGAGCAAATAGTAAGGCAAGTGATCAGTGGGATGAAGATAGATGACAGAAGGGAAGCTTTCATCACAGCCATGGACCTCTACATGGACATGCAAGTTCTTGACCTCAACACCCTCATGGGACAATTGCTCACACATGAGGCAAAGCTTATGAATAATGGAGACAACTCAAAAGGTAATCAATCCTCTACTCTCTATATGGAAAAGAATAAGAACAAAGACAACAAAGGCTAGGGTAAGAAATCTGATGATGAAGGTAGAACCTCTCAAGCAATCTTTGCAGGTAGAGGTAGAGGCTCAAGAGGAAGAGGTAGAGGAGGAAGACAAGGTAGGGGGAGAGCCCAAGGCTCATCTCCATGTTCCATATGTGGCCTAACTAATCACATCACTAAGTATTGTTTCAGGAATCCTAGGAACCAAAGAGGAAGAGGTTACAACATAGGATGTTATGGAAGCTCAAGAGGTAGCTTCAACAACTTCAATGGATACAATAACAACTCATACAACAATAACAGCTACCAAGGGGATACAAAGTAAGTAGAGACTACAAAAATTATGCACATGACCAAATGCAAGAGGACTCACTCCTTTTGATGAACATGACCATGAAGGAAGGTAAAGCAGATGAACATGTATTCTATGTAGACTCAGGTTGCTCAAATCATGTAGCAGGGAATGTGGCTCTACTCTTAGACTTGGAGGATCCAAGGAATAGACATGAAGTCCAAGAAAGAGATGACACAATGCATCCAATTGAGAAGATAGGTAATGCAAAGACTCCAAATGGTAATATGAACCTATTGAGCAAGGTATTGTATATACAAAATATCGCCAAAGACCTCATAAGCATAGGTCAAATTTTTGAGAAGGGATTGCATGTTAGATTCACAAAGATAGGAGCATTTGTTGAAGACCCACATCAAGGGTTCAAGAAGATAGCAAGAGGAGAAAAATCAAGAAGACTATTCACATTTGAACTCCAAGATACTAGAAACATTCCATTGTTCAACTATGGTAGCAAAACTCTATCAGAATTGGAAATTGGGCACAAGAGACTAGCTCACATACATGAAAGACATCTCAAGTAAATCAGTGGGGATCAGAGTGTACTTGTTCTACAAAATATATCCAAATAGCATATGATTTATAAATGTAGTGCTTATCAATTTTGTAAGTCACACAGGCAATCCTTCGCAAAGAAAGGTTACATACATGGAGACCAATTGGAGCTAGTCCATACAAATGTATGGGGACCAAGTAAGGAACCGTCAATCTGTGGATCCAAGTATTATGTATCATTCATTTATGATTGTAGCAGCTGGACCATATTATACTTTATGAAGCATAAAGATGAAGTATTTTCATGCTTCAAGAAATACTTATCTTGTAGAAAATCAAACAGGTAAAACTATGAAGAGGCTAAAGTCAGATCGAGGGAGAGAATATTTCTCCCATGACTTTGATTCCTATCTCCAACAGAGAGGAATTAAAAGAGAAATCACTACGAGGATTACACCAGAGCAAAATGGAGTGGCAGAGAGAAGAAACAGAACAATTGTGGAGGTTTCTAGATCAATGCTAAATGAGAAGAAGCTACCCAACTACCTGTAGGCAAAGGTTGTATCTATAGCCACATATTTGATCAATAGACTCCCATCAAAAGCATTGGCTAATATGACACCATATGAAGCGTGGAATGTAAGTTTTTATGAATGGTTGGATATCAAACGAGGTATATACAACTCAACCTCCTAGTTTTGAGGGTCAATCATGTCTTGAATATATGTGCACATTGAGAAAAGATTTTTATGGCTTGAAGCAAGCTCGTAGAGCTTGGAATCATAGACTTGCTACTTAATTGGAGGATAAAGGTTTCAATGTAAGAAAGGTAGATCCTTTCCTCTTCATTAGGAAGAACCATTATGAGGTCATATTCTTATGTGTATATGTTGATGATATAATTATTACAGGTAATGATGCAGAAGGAATCAAAAAGATAAAAGCTCAAATGAAGGAAGAATTTAAGATCTGCGATCTTTGATTTCTCACATACTTCCGTTTGGAAGTAGTATTTATAGAGAAAGGTATGTTTCTCACATAGAGGAAATACATTAAAGATATGCTTTCTAAATTCAAAATGGAGAATACAAAGGTTGCAAGTACTCTCATAGAGGTTAACGTAAAATTGAGTGCTCACGAAGATGAGTTAGTTGAAGATATAACTAGCTATCAAAGTCTAGTTGAAGCTTGAATTATGCTACACTAACTAGAGTGGATATCTGCTACGGAGTAAGTGTATTGAGTCAGTTCATGCATAATCCAAGGAAACCTCACATGGAAGCAGCCAAGAGAATCCTAAAGTATTTTAAGGGCATAATAAATGAAGGAATATATTATCCATACACATCTTATATAGTTGTACAACTCTTCTCTCATGTTGATTGGACAGACTCAAAAGATGATAAGAGAAGTACCTATAGATATCTTACTTTTGTAGTTACAAAGTTAATCTCATGGTCTTCAAAGACGCAACCCACAATTGCTCTTTCATCAATAGAGGCTCAGTATAAAGGACTTGAAAATCCTACACTAGAGGCTATGTGGATTAAGACCCTATATTCTAATTTAGGGTTGAAGACTTCCACTCCACATATATTTGGAGATAATGTTAGTTCTTTACATCTTGCTGCTAACCAAATCTATCATGCCAAGATTAAACACATAGAAGTTCATTATCATTATGTTTGAGAAAAGATTCTAAGCAAAGAGATTCAACTCTCATATGTATCAACTCATCAACAATGTGCAGATATGATGATAAAGGCATTGGATGGAAGCAAATTAAATAGGTTAAAATCGATGATTGGATTTCAAGAAATCTTGAATTATTGAAGACTCAAGCTTCTTAGGCTTGAGGGGGAGCTATTGGTGCATTTAACGAGCTGAAGATCTTTTCTAAGCCTTGAGGACTACATACTTCAATTAGAAGAACTCACACGAGAACTCATGCTTGTCAATTCACATTGTATTCACTTTGAATAAAAGTAAAAGTAAAAAAGAAGAAAGAATATTTTGGAGTTAGGAAACAAAACCCACAATTCATTTGGTAGCAGGAATCAAGTTGATTTCATTCCTAAAGTCTAGGATCACTTCGGTGAAGAAGATTCAAATTCAAATTCAAAATATGTATAAATACACATGTTTTTAATCACGAGATAGTAGAGCACTATTGAGGGGATTTTAGCAACAACATTGAGTCTACAATATCTACCACTATCTATGTGTAGTTCTCTACAGTCTCTTTGCATCATATGTGCAATAGCATTCATTATTTTTATTCATTTCATTAAGTTTCTCTCTATTGTCTACCTTAGTATCTTCATGATTATAGTGAACTTGTTTAGTCAATTTCTTTGTGTATACTCATTCATTTGCTATAATTTAACTTGGGATAGTTAGAGTAAAGTATCTAGTCTCTATATATAAAATTTTATTAAGTTTGGTTTCGTAAATCTAGAGATATGGAGCAAAAAATTTGACTGTGTCTTCACATCTTTTAGATCTTGAAAAGTAAAGGTGACTCCCTGACTTGCTAAATTCATTTATCCTTGTATAGTGAAGCTAAGATCATAAAATAGCTTTTTTTAGTTAGTTATACACCTCAATTAGATGTGTGCAAAAGCTCTCTAGTCAATTCATACCAGGTTGTGAGCTTTGAGCATAACACTAAGACCTTCTCTTTCAAAAATAGACAGTTCTTCACATTTCTTGCAATCAGAAAATATTTGTTTTGATGCAGACATTTGAGAGTGATGCTCCAAAGGAATTTATGGTTCCATATGTATACTTGGGAAGGTAGGGAAGTATACTAAGCATCTTTGAATTTAGATTGACTGGTGGGGAGCAGGTTTATTGCAACACTAACTCATCTTTGAACACATTCCATCATCTCTTCACAAGAGTAAACAATTGTTTTTGCATTGGTTTTTCTTGATTTTTGCATCTTGCAAGTGGGTACATGACCCACACTTGAGTAGATAGAGAGCCTCTTCATGTACAAAGGAGCCTCAATAAGTTAGCTCTACCTTTGGCTAGTCAACTTAGCACTCCTCTAACCTTAAATTTGTCCATTGATTTGGCTTCAACCCCACTCTCGAAAGAGAAGCATAGAAGGACATTGGATTTATCTTTGAATACTTCAAAGGAAGCACAATTGTCAATGGAGGATTTGAAGAAGGAAGAAAAACATGAGAAGAAATCATAAAAACAGAAATTGTTTTGCAAATATTGTAAAGTGAATGATCATTTCATTAAGAGCTATCCAAAAGTGGTTGCTAAAGAGGCAAAGAAGAAAGAGGCTGAAATGGTTGTTGCAGAGGCCTCTACATTGAAAACAGAGTCTGCTAATCTTGTGCAGGATGAAGATTGGGTGTTTACTACCTTTTGCAATTTTGACCCATCTCCTCAAGAGAAGTGCATGTCTGCAGTAGACTCAGATGTTTGGTACTTTGATAGTGGGGCAACCAAACATATTACCTCGTAGTGCAGTTTCTTCTTTTCACTCGAGCTTGCCCCTATAGGGAATATTGTTACATGCACCAACAACTCCTCTTACCCTGTTATGGGAGTTGGTAAGATCATTCTGACTACTACTGATGGTAGTTCTTTTACATTGTTAGATGCTTTATTTGTGCCAGGGATCAAGAAGAATCTATTATCAGTTTTGGCCTTAGCCAAGATTGGTTTGGTTGTGAAATTTATTGATGACAAATGTACAATTCATGATTAGTCAAATGGAGATGTGATTATTGCTTCTCGCATTTTATCTTGTGGGTTGTATAAGCTCATAGATTATGAAAAATCTGTGAATGATTCAGCATGTGTAGTAAATGATTCTCAAGCTATGTCAGATGCAAAGCTTTGGCATGCAGGTTTTGGTCATTTGAATTTTGCTACGCCTGCAGAAATCTGAAATAGCGTCCTCTTTGCCCAAACTTGAGGCACCTGGTAAACATGTATGTGAAGGTTGTATTTTGGGCAAAATGTAGTGTTCCTCCTTTCCAAAAGATGGTTCAATTCGAGCTAAATTGCAACTTGTTCACAGTGATGTCTGTGGTCCTATGCAGACACCCTCTTTTGGAAACTATCTTTACTTCGTGACTTTCATTGATGATTTTTCCATGCATGCATGGGTATATCCATTGAAAGAAAAATCCTAAGTGTTCGTGTGCTTCAAATGGTTTTTGGTTTTGGCTAAAAATATATCAGAATGTAAAATGGGCACCCTCCGTTCTGATCGAGGGGGGGAATATATGTCTTCTGACTTTAATGCATTTTTGGATGAATGTGGGATAAAACATCAGTGTACAGTTCCATATACACCTCAAAAGAATGGAGTTGTTGAATGGAAGAACATGTCACTCATGGAGATGGAAAGGTGTATGGTCAAGAGTTAGGCTTTACCACACAGTTTCTGGCTTGAGGTTGTTATGTGTGCATCGCATGTACTTAACAAGTGTCCCACTAAAGCGCTGTAGTCTATCACTCCATATGAGGCTTGACATGGTCGCAAGCCATCTGGTGCTCATCTGCATGTTTTTGGTTGTTTGGCATATGCATTAGTGCCTGAACAACATAAAAAAAATTGGATGATAAAGCAATAAAATGTATTTTTTGGTATAGTTTTGAAATTAAAAGCTATCGTCTATATCATCCATAGACTAAACACATTTTGGTTAGCCGTGATGTTATTTTTGTGGAAGATGCTATTCAACTGTTACTTTCATGTACTAAGGAGACATCTATTAGCTCCAAAGACATGTATGATACTTTGCAGCCTCTTTTTATAGGTGGACAGTCTAGTACTAGACCTAATGAGGCAACTTCTTAGCCTTCACAGGTTTCATGTGATGATGCAGATCATTCCATTTTTTATGAAAATTTACATGATGCACGTGTTGATGAGAGAGCTGATATTGAGGAGGCATAAACTATGCCAAAATGACTGGTGCAAAATTTGTGTGATAGCAAATTAGATGCACCTCTATCATATTGTACTCGTTCAGGCTCTCATAGTGCTTCATTTGCATCAGATTGCTATGCTATGGTAGCATCTAGTCTCTGTGATGAGAATGATCCTGTTTCATTTGATGAAGCACAAAATTTTGAAAGTTGGATGGCTACTATGCAATCAGAATATGATGCTATAATGAAGAATGGTACTTGGTCTTTATGTGACTTGCCTCCTGGCAAGAACGCCATTGGCACTAAGTGGGTATACAAGTTGAAGTGTAAGCATGATGGAACAGTTGATAGGTATAAGGCTAGGCTTGTTGCAAAGGGTTATGTGTAGGAAAGAGGCATTGATTTTGATGAGACCTTTGCACCTACATGTCGAATGACTACTGTTTGTAGCATCTGTGCACTTGCAACTCATCATGGTTGGAATGTACATCAGTTGGACATTAAAACAACATTTTTTAATGGTGACTTGCATGAAGAAGTGCATGTTTTTCAACCCTATGGCTTTGTACAAAAAGGGCATGAAAACCAAGTGTGCAGGTTAAAGAAGGCATTATATGGTTTAAAGCAAGCACCACGTGCTTGGTATGAAAAGATACATGCCTATCTCATTGCACATGGTTTTGAGAACAGTCTAACTGAAAACACCTTATATGTTAAGCATGTTAATGATGTACTTCTCATCATTGTTGTGTATGTTGATGACATCCTGCTCACTGGGCCTCATGACAAGCATATTGCTAATTTCAAGGCTGATTTGCATGCCTCATTTGAGATGTCTGATTTGGGGCATTTGCATCATTATTTGGGCATTAAATTTATACAAGTTGATGGTGGAACGGCTTTGTGTCAAACAAAATATATTGACACATTATTGAAATGTTTTGGCCTTGGAGATTGTAAGTTCACTGCCACTCCTATGGAGATAGGTTTACGATTGAGTCTTGATGATGCTTGAGATGCCTTTGATGTTGTTCTCTAACTACAGGCTGTTGGATGCTTGATTTACTTATGCATTACTCGGCTAGATATTCAGCTTGATGTCTCACAGATGAGTAGGTTTATGCATTGCCCAGGTGTTAAACATTGGTAAGTGGTTAAGTGCATCTTTCGCCACTTGAGTGGTACCCGACTCCTTGGATTGTTTTATCCCAAGGGGGGATCACTACCATTAGATTTGCATGCTTTTTCTAATAATGGTCGGGCTGGTTGCTATGACATTCTTGTATCCACTAGTGGTTTTTGCTTCATGCTTAGTAGCTCATGCATCTCTTGGTTGAGCAAGAAGCAGCCTACTGTGGCCACTTCCAGTTGTGAGGCTAAGTATAGGGAAGCTTTCACAGCGGCTATTGAGTGTGTGTAGCTCAGATGCCTTATGGCTGATTTGGGTGTTGGTCAATCTTCTGCCACCACCATCTTCACTGACAGTCAGAGCGCATTGATAGTTGCGAGGAACCCTGTGCTCCATGCTCGCACTAAGCACATTGAAGTGCATTATCATTATGTCAAGGAGAGGTTCTCTGTTAGAGAGATCAGTTTGGCATATGTAGGGAGAAGCTTGAAGCTTTCCACAAAGCTTTAGGATTACTTCCTTTTGTGGATTGATTCCACATAGCTTGGCACTTCCTTATACATGCGTGCCAACTCCTTGTTCACCGCATCACTCCTAGGGGGGATTTGTTGATATATTTACGTAGTGATGTGTGTGAACACACTAGGACTACGAGGACACTTTTTTCCCTCTTTAGGAGGTTTTTTCCCTCGGCTTGTATATACACCTATAGCCCTTACGGGTTACTTATCTTTGTACATTCTAGTGGTAATACATTCAATATTGTGTGTTGTGCTCCAAGATTCTTCTTCTTCCTTGTGTTGTTTCCGCGTTTCTGTAGACATCTAACTCCAACATTGTTCAACTTTTTGAGATACAATCATTTTTTTGCATCAGGGTACTTAAGTGAGTGGCCATGGTTGAAAGCAGTGATGTATTGTGTATGTTGCTTGTTGAGGATAAGTTGGATGGTACCAATTACCCATTACGGTCTTATATGATGCGTCATGTATTGGTTGCAAAAGGATTGTGGAATATTGTCCAAGCCAGTGTTGAAAAATGTTATATCACATCTGCAGTTATAGCTATTGAAGGTGATGCAAATGGCATTGAAGATGGTGATATTCTTCAAGTTCTTGTTCATGTTGCAGTTCCTACTGCACCTACTATAGAGCAACTTTGCTGGGATGGTATAGATTCTTAAGCACATGCATTGATAGCCTTGTTTGTCAAACGTGCCATTATTCCTCACATTTACTCCTACAAAACAACAAAGGATGCTTGGGATACACTTGCCGCTTTATATTAGGAAAGGAATGAGGCTCGCGTTGCTTACCTCGAGAAGCACTTGGAGAGTGAGCACATGAATGAAGGAGATTCCATGGGCATTTTTTTACAAAGATCAAAGATTTGAAGGAGCGGTTGATTTCTGTTGATGAAGTCTTTCCTGATAGTTCACTTGTGCAGATTATTTTGAATGGTCTTCCATATTCATATCAAAGTTTTGCTTCTACTCTTAGATTGATGATGGAAGGAAATCCAAATGCCTTAACATTTGAGAAGTTAGTCTCTGTTCTGTTGCAAGAAGACCAGTCTAGGCAGAACAGGTCCATTATGCGTGTTGCAGATCAAGCTTTCTTGGCTAGTCAGAAAAGCAAAGGTAAATGGAGATCATCTACTAGTAAGCAAAAATCTGCTAATTTTTGATATAGAGCTTCTCTATGAGCCCACCGCACAGTCTCGAGCATCTTCCTGGATCTAATCATGATCTATCGTGACTTATCGACCGCACTTCTCCAGCACTTGGCTGGGGACAAGCCGGAGGAGGAAGTGAACAAAGGAAAATCTCAAGCCTAGAAAGGTCTTCAAAAAATCAGAGCGCTGCTGAGATACGAGGAAGAAATACAAAGGAAAAATTCGCAAATTTTCTTCAAGGAGTGGTGGGCTGGCAAAGCCGACAAACCCACCAAAGAGATGTGCCATATCCTTAAAAGGAAACATAACAGAGAATCGATCCCCTTATTGCTAGACTTAAATGGCAATGTATGCAATACGGAAGAAGATAAATTTGGGATCATTGAAGGGCACTTCATGAGACTCGTGGGGACCTTGAACCCCCTCTCCCACCATAGAAGGGACTGTATGGCAGCCATATCTAGGGTTTCCCCCTACAGGATACCAGTCAACCTTCACTCCCTACTACATGCCCCTATCTCTGAAGCAAAAATCATTGAGGTCATTGATGCCCTCCCTTCTCGTAAAAGCCCGGGACTCGACGGGCTCACTAATGAGTTCTTTAAATCCTTCAAGTTGGTGGTTGCCACCCCTCTTTGTCTGGTTTGGCAAGAGGCACTCAAGTTTGGCGCGCTTCCATCTTGTCTCAACAATGGCATTATCAAGTTAATACACAAAAAAGGGGAAAAGAACAGAATAGAGAACTGGCGTCCTATTACGATGCTCCAAACAGGATACAAGATCATTGCCAAAGTCATTGCCAACAGAATCTCTTGCCACCTGAGAGCGTGGTTAAGTGAGGACCAAAAAGGTTTCATCAAAGGCAGGTCAATTTTGGAAATCATTATAGATATCTGGAAAGGTCTTGAATTTGCAAATGAGTCTAAACAAGACGTGGTCTTCCTCAAGATCGACTTTGATAAAGCCTACGACATGCTGGAATGGGACTACATTCTGCAGTCGCTCCAAGATCTTGGATGTAGTCAGAAATTCACCAAGATGATTGCGACCCTTCTCGGAAATGCATCGACCCAAATTAACATTAATGGCAAACTTTCGAAGGTGATCAAACTTAGAAGATCTATCAGACAAGGGTGGGCTTAGCAGGCTGGTGGAGCATCAGGTGGAAGCTGGTAATATCAAAGGCCTCCGTTTGCCTCATGACCACAGTCAGATCACCATGAGACTTTTTGTCAATGATATGAATGTGTTTGTTCACAATGATAGTACTAGCCTGGAGATGTTCTGGAGGTGTTTGGCTACTTTTTGTGAAGCCTTTGGATCCACAATCAACCACTCTAAGACCGCCTTTAGAGCTATTGTTGGTCACAGCCCGACCTTCTCATTGATCAAGGCTGTCAAATCATTCGGCAGGGCCAAAATTTTTGGCTTCTTGGGATTCCCTTGGGGTTTGGCGTCTCTATGGAACAGCGGTGGAACTGGGTGCTGGCCAAACTCGAAAACAAGCTTAACTATTGGAGAGGTATGCAAATCAATCTTGCTGGTTGTGCTATGGTAATCAACACGTTCCTCTTATCTTCTACCATTTATTTCCTTTCTTGTCGGAGACCGAAAGAGCAAGATCTGGCCAGACTAGATAGTATTTGTAGAAACTTCGTTTGGACGGGCGACCACAATAGGAGGGGGGTGCCTAAAATCAAATGGTCCATCTGCACCAGCCATAGAGATAGTGGGGGACTTAGTATCCTCGACATTGGATGCATGGCTAGCAAACTGGCGGCCAAATGGATGATTAAGGCTTCGTGCAATGGGGAGGCCTCATGGGCCAAGTTGATCTTAAAAAACAAGAATGAGTTGGCTCTCAAGGGTTTCCCAAATTGGAAGAATCTTGACATCTTGACCTTGTTGTTTTCCCCGATCCCTGTCTTCCCGAAAGGCTTAAATCTCGTGTGCTCCCTATGGAAGAGTTGGAATAAAGTCAAAAGCTACACAAGAATAAGTGAAGACTGGAAGTGGGCAGCCGATATCAGACAAAACGACTCTATCTGGTTTCCGATCCATGGCATCCGGAGTGTGGATTCTTGGAACATTCAAAATGCAAAGAAGTTATGGAACAAAGTCTTCAAAAGATGGAAACATCTCTGGAAACAAGACACCAACCGCTGGATCAACTTCGAGGATATTGACCCTTGCGTCAACATTTCGTATGAAGAATGGAACACTTTGCAAAGCAGATGTCTCACCTGGGACTGACACAAAGTTCACCTTCTCATGGGACATGACACGTTGTGCTTGCTTGGTCTCAAATGGCACAATGGGAATAGCCTATCAAAAATCCCGAACATCAAAGAAACGATTGACTACCATGTTAACCTCAACAAGAAGTCGTGCCTGTCATGGACGCGGCTTCGATGGGACATGAAGTTCATGGCCATCTGGCACCCCCTCATAGAAATCAAAAAGTCTATCCTCTTATGGCAAATTCTTCATCATGGAATCTAGACTAACCTTAAGGCTAGCAATTTTTGTGGGATTGCTCCCTGGTGCAAATGCTGCTACCGGTCTATCGAAGATGTTTCACACATTTTCTTTTTTTGCCCCAACTTAAACAGACTCTGGCAGACGATTGGAAAGAAAATTGGACTTCAGAAAACTCTCAGTTGGCAGCAAGCCCTGCTATGAGAAGCGATCAGCTGCTCCGCAACCCTCTGGAATGCCATCAGAGGGGAGGTCCTATGGAAAATCTGGTGGGAAAGATGTGCTTTCAACTTCGGTGACTCCCCCAGAGAGTGGTCAATTGAGAAATCATTGTTCCTCCTTGGCAAAAGGATTGTTAACTGTAAGAAGTCCCCCCCCCCCCCCTTCAAGCATCATCAAGTACTCCTTGATCAATAACAAGCTTAAACCCAAGTGGGCCCCACATGAGGGTGATGAAAGGGTAATTAACCTTCTTTGTAATGCCATCTAAGCTCTATAAAAGCTTCCCCTGCTTTGTGGGATTTGGGGGTTGTGGGCACTAGTCCCTTCTCTTGTACTTTTCTTTATTTAATTCAAGTCCGGGAGAGTAGGCTAACGCCGAACTTCCTTTATTTAAAAAAAAAAATGTGCTAATTTTGCACAATCAAGGAAGAATGACAGAGACAAGAAGAAAACAAAAATGTAGAAATTTTTTCGCAAATATTGTAAAGGAAATGATCATGTCATAAAGAGTTGTCCGAAACTGGCTGCAAAAGAGGCAAAGAAGAAAGAGGTTGGAATGGTTGTTGCAGAGGCCTCTACACACAAAATAGAGCTTTCTAATCTTGTGCAGAATTTAGAATAGGCATTTACTATTGTTTGTAGTTATGGCCCATCTTCTCATGAATAATGTATGTCTGCATTAGACTCAGATGTTTGGAACTTTGATAGGTACTTTGATAGTGGGGTATTCAATATATTACCTCTCAGTGCAGTTTCTTCACTTCACTTGAGCCTTCCCCTATAAGGAATAATGTCACATGTGCTTGTTGGGAGAGATGGATGGATACCTCAAGGAAGTGAGGTGGTACCACTAAAGCCTGCTTTGTACCAGCCCTAATCCACTTCAAAGTCATAAAGTAGCCCCTTTTAGCTTGAAAATGACACCAAGAAAGTACATGTGTACTTGGATTTGATGCTTGAAACAATTAATCCAAAACACACTAGTTCAAGAATAGCTAGGGTTGAAAAACTTGCTATTTTAGTCCATACACCTGCTGGCTTTTTTGAGCTCACAATACAGTAAAAATTGACAAAATTCCTTTTGGGGGAATTCGATTAGCTTAGATAGATAATTATTGCAAGTGGAATCATTTAAAATGATCGACTATGCTCCGAGAAATCATTTTAGCAAATCAAATCTTACCCCCAAATTTTTAGGGACTAACTAGTAGATGACTAGTGAGCACTTAGAAGATGATTTGTACCAGATGCCTAAACCAAATGGCTTGAAATTTTGATAGCACAAAGTAGACTTTAATTTGGTTCCAACAAGCCAAAGACTGTGCAAAATGGTTGAGTATTCACTGAGATATGATCAGAAGAAGTTGACTGTTCTGAGTAGTCTTAACAGAGAAGTAGACAGAGATGTTCAATGAGTTATATGTATTATAACACATGATTGTACAGAGTCATTGGAATTATAATGATGCTCAATGATAATGAACTAAGTGAGCTATGGTATGAGCTACTCAAGTTCTACAAATGATCAAGGATGAGCTCTGAATTGAGGCACTACTTTGTGAGTTTTACAAGACCTTTTTTATAAGTATTTCTTCTAAGTTTGAATTTTTAATTCGAACTTGGCTCCAATCAAAAAGTAACTCCTTTGATTTAGGAGACATTCCCTCATCTTGAATTCGTATCTATTATTCCTCCTAACTCCATGAGATATAAGCTTTTACAAGATTCTCCAAGTGATTAAAGTTTTACAATGGTAAATCATCGATTAGTTACAAGCTATGGTTCACATGAACCATCAAGTGCTTCCACACAATGTCTTCCATGCTAAGCCAAATGTGTAGGCATGTACATTTGCACAACAGATCCCCCTCAACCCAAACATCTTGGCTTGCATTGCTTCATAACTCTTCTTGAATATCATGTAATCCAATCATGGTTTTAAACCTGCAAAGCTTAGTACCATCAAGTGCTTTGGTTAACAAATCAGCACACTGCATATTTGTAGATACATATGCTAGTTGAATCTCTTTGCTCAAGAGTTTCTCTCGAACATAGTGATAGTGCACTTCTCTATGCTTAGTTATTGCATGATAAATGGGGTTGGATGCAAGATGCAAAGAACTAGTATTATCACCAAAGATCATTTGTGAATGAGTGTGAAGTCCCAAATCTGAGTAGAGCAATCTAATCCAAATAGCTTCTTGTGTAGCATTTGCTAATCCCCTATATTCAGCCTCTGTTGAAGATAGAGCAACAATTGGTTGCTTCTTAGAAGACCATGAGATGGGCTTATCACCTACAAAAGATAAATAGCTAGAAGGACTTCTTCTCTCATCCTTACATCGTGCCCAATCTACATCTGAGTACAACTTTATGTCCAAATTTGATGTGTATGGGAAGTAAAGACCTTGATTTTGAGTACCTTTGAGATACTTCAAAATTCTTTTAGCAACTTCCAAGTGAGCTGCTCTAGGTTTATGCATGAATTGAATCAGAACACTTACTCCATAACATATATCAATCCTTGTTAATGTTGCATAGTTTAGACTCCCAACTATGCTTTGATAACATGCAATGACTTCAAGCAAATCACCTTCATGAGCACTTAATTTATGATTTACCTCCATAGGGGTGCTAGCTACTTTTGCATCCTCCAAGTGGAACTTCTTCAACATGTCATGCACATATTTCCTTTGAGTGATGTAGATCCTCATCTAGTTTTTTATTTGTTTGATGCCATTGGCATCACTACCTGTAAGAATGATGTCATCCACATATACACATAAATATATCATTTTTGAATTACTCCTCTTGATAGATAGAGAAGAATCTACCTTGCTCATCATGAATCCTTGGTCTCAAAGATAGGTTGTTAGCCTATGGCTCCATGTCCTAGGTGCCTGCTTCAAACCATAAAGAGATTTCTTTGATTTGCATACATGATTTACCTTGCTTGGATCTTCATAGCTAGGAGGTTGAGCCATGTAAACCTCCTCTGAAATCCACCCATTGAGAAAAGCATTTTTCACATCTAGTTGATACATATTCCAATTTCTAGATGCAGCTACACTTACCAATACTCTGATGGTTGGCATCTTAGCCACTGGTGAAAAATTGTCTTCATAGTTTACTCCATGGGTTTGTGCAAAACCACTAGCCACAAGCACTCTCTTGGAGTGCTTCTATTTCTTCATCCATAGCTTCTTCCATTCTGCTTTGGTACTTGCTTCTTCATATGAAGAAGGTTCTTCAAGTGATAAATCCTTAGCAAGATAAATAGAATGCTTAGTGACTAATGAAGTATCATACCCATATCTGATTGGCTTCTTAGTGTCTCTTTGTGATCTCAATAAGGCTTCGTTGGATGACTCAGGTGTGTCCTCCAACCTCTTCATCTTGACCTTGCCTTTTGATTTCCATGCTTTAAATTCTTCCAAGTTGATGGTGTCCTCATCATCTGATTTGATGTCTTCAATCGTGTTTGGCTCCTTTTGGTGAGGCTTGGAAATTGTAAAACGTGTATCCCTTTTGATTTATATCATACCCTATGAAGATGCATTTCTCTGCCTTAGGGTCTAACTTACCTCTGATTTGAGATGGAACATGCACATAAACAACACAACCAAATATTCTGCAATGTTCAAGTGATGGTTGATGGAGAGTGTTAATCTCCAAAAGAACAAGCCACTCTTGAAGTTAGAGCACCTCTATATCAAGAGTAAATCAAAACCTTTACCAATTTAGAGGATCAATGATCAATTATCAAAACTTTGAACAAACTGTGAAGAAGGTTACACAGAAAGTCTGTTGCACATAACTCACTCATTGAATTATCAAATGTGTAAAGTTTTTTATAAAACTTTGCATGAAGTGTCGCCTATAGTTTGTGCACCTCCTTCAAGTTAAATCATTCCAAAAGACTCAGTAGATCTTGAGAAATGATCTTAACAAGTCACCTATGTCTAAAATGTAGTCCTTTACAGTCGACTTTGACACCTTCCAACTTAGATTTTGACTCCTCATTTGTGCAAAACTTTACACTGTGCACTGAGAAATGATCAATTCTTTGACCATCGAGATTGTGCCTGTTTCAGAAGGCACTCAACACTTCTTCACATATGAATGTTCCTACTCATAATTCTCACAACCTATCTACAATTAAAAGCTGAAAACTTGTACAGAGGTCAATCAACTATAGACTTAGACTTGTACAAAAGCATTTTACAAAAGATTCAACACAGAAGGAGAACTCTCAAAAATATCGGGTGCAACTTTTCTTCATTTCTGGAAAACTTTACATCTGAGTGATGAGAGAGATCTTACTCACTTCCAAAATGTCTAATGACTCATACAACTTCTAATTTCTCTATTCACATGCTCTCTCTCATATTTGCCTCGACATTTTCCTTGTATATATAGGAAAATATGTACAAGCTCGTAAATATACAAAAGTATAAGTGAGCTAACTCTAAGTTAATATACATATGTATACATATCTTCATTCTCTGAACATATACTTTCTTCATGCTTCCTGACTTAATCGTTTCTTCAATCCTTGACTTCAAAACTTCATCAAAACTTCAATTCTTGATTGCCTTGCACCAACAGCTCCCCCTCAATCATCAATTGAGGTTTTCTCTAACTTCTTTATACCTGCCATGTCTTTGAATCTCTGTAGCTTTGGTCCATCCAAGCTCTTGGTTAGCATATCAGCTATCTGATCTTTTGTTGAAGTATGTATTACTTCAATCTCCTTATCCATCACCTTCTCTCTTAGAAAGTGATACTGAATCTCAATATGTTTAGTCCCGGCATGAAAAACAAGATTAGCAGCTAAATACAATGAACTCATGTTACCTCCATGAATAGTACTCTGAATGATGTCAAAACTCTTCATAAGAGTCTTAAGCCATATCACTTCCTTTTTGAAGCTTCAACCATACCTTTGTACTCAACCTCTATAGATGATAAAACAACTGTGTGTTGCTTCTTTGGACACCATGAAATCAACTTATCTCCCACATAACACAAGTATTCATAAGTTGATATCCTGTCATCAGGATTACTTGCCCAATATGTATCACTATTTATCTTGATGTTTGTACCTGATGTAAAACCATAATACAAACCTTCTTTGAGTGTACCCTTAATGTACCTCAACACTCTTTGTCCTACAACCCAATGTTCTTTCCTAGGACAATGCTTGAATTGAGATAATACTCCAACTGCATATGATAAATCAGGCCTAGTCAATGTAGCATAGATCAGACTACCAACCAAGCTTCATGTCCTTGAACTCTTCTCCTCCATATCTGCTCAATTTGTGATTCACCTCCATTGGAGTAGGTGCTACCCTGCAATCATTCATCTTAAACTTGATCAACAAGTTTCTCAAATACCTTTCTTGAGTTACATACACTCCATGTTGAGTGTATGAGATCTCCATTCCCAAGAAATATGACAAGTTTTCCAAGTCACTAATCTTGACTCTTTCTCCATTTGCTTCTTTAGGCTTTGAATGCCTTTCTCATCTGTACCTATAAGAATTATATCATCAACATATATGCACATGTAAATAAACCCATCATCACTTGCTTTAACAAGCAAGCTACTATCTGCTTTAGTTACTTGAAAACCAAGCTCCTTCAAGAACTTCACAAGTCTATAATTCCATGCCCTTGGGGCCTGCTTCAAACCATACAAACCTCTCTTGAGCTTACATACATAATATGGATACCTTTCATCTCTGAATCCTTGTGGTTGCTCCATGAAAACCTCATCTGAAATATAACCATTTAGAAAAGCATTCTTCACATCTAGTTGACATAATTTCCAACCTTTACATGCAGCAATAGCTATGAGTGTCCTGATGGTTGTCACTTTGCCACAGGACTATAGATCTCATCATAATCTATTCCATATGTCTGAGCAAACCCTTTCACAACAAGTCTAGCTTTATACCTAGACACACTTCCATCTGCAAACCTCTTTGTCTTGTAGACCCATTTGCATCCAATGATCTTCTGACTATTTGGTTTAGGAACCAAATCCCATGTCTCATTTTCCATCAATGCATCATACTCTTCCTGCATAGCCTTCTCCCAATTTTCCTTACCTTTTGCCTCTTCATATGTAGAAGGGTCTTCATCTGCCTTTACCATATAAGCATAACCTTTGGTAGCTAAAAAAGAAGTGTCATAGCTATACCTTGTAGGTTGCCATTTGTGTCTTGATGACCTTCTGAGTTCTCCACTTCTTGAGGTTTCTCGTTCATCACATTCTAGATCAAACCTTGGCACTTCTTCAACTTCAACCTGTACTTCATTGTTCTCCTCTTCATCAAATATCTGAACCTTTGATTTACCTTTCTTTTGATTCACAACTTCTTCATCACCTGCATAAATATTGATTGTACCTGCATACCAAGTTCCTTGCTCATCAAATGTAACATCCTTTGACACAAGGAATTGTTTTGTGGATGGACACAACCTATATCCCATCTGCTTATCATCATATCCAATGAACACATATTTTTCAGCTTTAGGTTCCAATTTATGCCTCAATTGAGATGGCACATATGCATATGCCAAACATCCAAATACTTTGCAATGATCTAGAGTAGGTCTCTTACCCCACCAAGCCTCATATGGTGTCATACCCTGCAAAGCTTTACATGGTAATCTATTGACCAAATATGTGGCTGTATTTATAGCCTCAAGCCACAAATAATTTGGGCAATTTTTCTCCTTCATCATGGATCTTGCAAACTCAACAAGAGTTCTATTCCTCCTTTCTACTACACCATTTTGTTGAGGAGAGTATCTGCAAGTAATTTCCCTTTTTATACCTACATTCCACAAGTAATCACTGAACTCATTAGAGAAATACTCTCCCCCTCCATTTGACCTTAGTCTCTTCAACTTTTGACCTGTAATTCTCTCTGCATACACATGATAATGTTTGAATGTATTGAATACCTCTGACTTATCTTTGATCACATAGATAGTGATCCATCTGGTAGCATCATCAACATAAATCACATAATACCTTGAACCATTGATATTGAAATCCTTTGATGGTCCCCACACATCTGTGTGTACCAACTCAAGCTTCTCTGAATACATAAAACCATGCTTGGAATAAGATTGATAATGAGCCTTACCTAATTGACATGCCTCACATATGTATGTCATATGTTGACCTGCAACATTAGGTAATCCAAGCACTGAACCATTGTTAACCATATCTTTAATACCTCTTTCATTAAAATGTCCAAGCCTTTTGTGCCAAAGATCTAACTTTGAGATCTTATGTCCTCCATAGGTGTACAAGGCATGACCAATGTTACCTTGAATCTTCAATGTGAAGAGTCTTCCTTCTTTCTTCCCTAAAAAAATTTGTTTATACCCATTGTTAGGGTCTTCCACAAAAATTCCTTCATTAGTGAACCTAACTTCATAACCTTTTTCAACAATTTGTCCTACACTACTTATCAGATTCTTTGGAATTGTAGGAACATACAAAACCTTACTCAAGAGAGTACTTCCATCCTTGGCCTTCACTGATCCAATTGAATTCACATTGTGCTTTGTATTGTCACCTGTTTGAACTACATGATTAGTTACCTTAGTATCCAAATCAGTCATCAAAGCTATGTTGCCACTCAAGTGATTGGTACACCCTGAGTCAATGTAGAAGACTCTTTGATCTTCACTTTGCCTTTCACAAGTTGCATTCATTATCAATGTTGAATCATCCTTCTGATATGAAGCATAATTGTAGTATGTATTTTTGTATTGTTGACTTTGGAATCCTCTACCTGCATTTCTTCCAAAGTAGCCTCTACTACCTCTACTTCTGAAATTACCTCTTTGATTTCTGCCACCTCTTCCTCTTGAATTAAAAGTTCTGATTATATCCTCCATTATTTTGAGTATTATGCCAACAATCATTAGCTAAATGATTTGTCTTAAAACAAATCCAACAAGCTTTGCCTCCATCTTTATTACTTCTGCCTCTTCCTCTACCTTTGCCACCTCCTCTTCCTCTTAGGAAGTTAGCTTGACTAGTTGTACCTTCATCTTCATTTGCTTGTTGCTTCCCTTTGCTATTCTTCTTCTTATCCTTTGAATACATTGCTTGACCTGCACTTTTATCACCATCACCTTTTATCACCATCACTAGGATCTCTGAACTGAGGCTTTTCTTCTTCACCTGTGATATAACCTATCGTCTTTGCTCATAAGATGAGCTTCCATCCTCATTGACCATGCTGGATAGTTCTCTCTATCCTGTTTCTCTATCTGAAGAGAAGCTCCCATCCTTTCTTCACCTGTGTATTAAATCCTTCAAGCTTTATGAGGAATAAGGTTACCTTTACTTTGAATGAAGTTCCTTTTGTCTTCCTTGATGTCTTATGGCCTCCTTCTCAAGCTTTTCTCTCAAGCTTTCACCTTTTGAATTTTCAAATGTTGAATTCTTTATGACTGCAGTAGTCGGGGTCCTCCTTTCTTCAAATTTGATACTTCCTACTTTGATACCATTGATGGAGAGTGTTAATCTCCAAAAGAACAAGCTACTCTTGAAGTTAGAGCACCTCTATATCAAGAGTAACTCAAAACCTTTACCAATTTAGAGGATCAATGATCAATTATCAAACTTTTGAACAAACTATGAAGAAGGTGACTACACAGAAATTTTGCTGCACATAACTCACTCATTGACTTATCAAATGTGTAAAGTTTTTTATAAAACTTTGCAAAAAGTGTCGCCTATAGTTTGCGCACCTCCTCCAAGTTAAATCATTCCAAAAGACTCAGTAGATCTTGAGAAATGATCTTAACAAGTCACCTATGTCTAAAACTGTAGTTCTTTATAGTCGACTTTGACACCTTCCAACTTAGATTTTGACTCCTCATTTGTGCAAAACTTTACACTCTACACTGAGAAATGATCAATTCTTTGACCATCGAGATTGCGCTTGTTTCAGAAGACACTCAACACTTCTTCACATATTAATGTTCCTACTCATAATTTTCACAGCCTGTTTACAATTAAAAGCTGAAAACTTGTACAGAGGTCAATCAACTATAGACTTAGACTTGTATAAAATCATTTTACAAAAGATTCAACATAGAAGGAGAACTCTCAGAACTATCGGGCACAAGTTTTCTTCATTTCTAGAAAACTTTACATCTGAGTGATGAGAGAGATGTTACTCACTTCTAAAATGTCTAATGACTCATACAACTTCTAATTTCTCTATTCACAATTCTCTCTCATATTTGCCCCGACATTTTCCTTTTATATATAGGCAAATATGTATAAGCTCATAAATATACAAAAGTATAAGTCAGCTAACTCTAAGTTATTATACATATGTATACATATCTTCATTCTCTGAACATATACTTTCTTCATGCTTCCTGACTTAATCTTTTCTTCAATCCTTGACTTCAAAACTTCATCAAAACTTCAATTGTTGATTTCCTTGCACCAACAATGGTCTCCTACCATTCCATGCCTCATAGGGGGTCATTCCATCAAGGGACTTAGAGGGTAACCTGTTGATAAGATAAGTGGCAGTAGACACAGCCTCTGCCCAAAAGTAATTTGGCAACTTCTTTTCATTTAGCATAGATCTAGCTGCTTCCACAATCAATTTGTTCCTTCTCTTTGCTACTCCATTTTGCTCAGGAGTATATCTAATTGTGATATCTCTCTTGATACCTTTGTCCTCCAAAAATGCATCAAACACATTGAAGAAGTACTCACCTCCTCCATCTGACCTTATCCTCTTTAAACTCTTTCCTGATTGATTTTCCACAAGTGCAAGACACTTTTTGAAACAACTGAACACTTCATCCTTATGTTTCATGAAATACAAGATAGTCCACCTACTGAAATCATCAATAAATGACACATAGTACCTTGAGCCTTAAATTGAAGGGTCCTTGCTTGGTCCCCACACATCTATGTGGACAAGTTCCAGATAATCTTCATGCATATAGCTTTTCTTTGTAAAGCGTAACCTATGTGATTTACCAAACTGACGTGCGCCACATTTATAGATCATATGTTGCTTGGATACATTAGGTATCCCAAGTACACATTGATCTCTACATATCTGCTTCAATGGTCTCTCACCAATGTGTCATCGTCTTTTGTGCCATATCTCTAACTCAAACAAGGTTTGATCCTTATAATTATAAAGTGCAATGTTTCTAGTGTCCTCAAGCTCAAATGTAAACAATCTACCTGTTTTCTCTCCCTTTGCAATTCGCCTGAATCCATGTTGGGGGTCCTCCACAAAGGCTCCAAACTTATTGAACCTAACCTGCAAACCCTTTTCCACTATCTGTCCAACACTCATCAAATTTTTTGTGATAGTAGGTACATAAAGAACTCTGCTCAACATATTCTTATTCCCATCCGAAGTTTTAACATTTCCTACCTTGACAACTGAGTGCTTGGTATCATCACCTGTTTGCACTTGGTGCTTTCCCTTGGGCTCTTCACGATCAGACAGGAGAGCTATATTACTGTTGGAGTTAGACGTCTGAGGAAGCACGCGAACAACACAAGGAAGAAGAAGAAGCTTGGAGCACAACACACACGACTGAATGTATTACTAGAGAATGTACAAAGATAAGTAGCCCATTAAGGCAATAGGCGTATATACAAGCCGAGGGAAAAAACCCTCCTAAAGAGGGAAAAAAGTGCCCCGGTAGTCCTAGAGTGTTCACACACATCACTACCTAAATATATCAACAAATCCCCCCTGGGAGTGATCCGGTGAACAAGGAGCTGGCACTCATGTATAAGGAAGTGCCAAGCTATGTGGATATCACCACGAAAGGAAGTAAGCCCAAAGCTTTGCAGAAAGCTTCAAACTTCTCCCTAGGTAGAGCCTTCATGAAAAGGTCTGCAATGTTCTCCTGCGTGGGCACATATGCCAAGCTGATCTCCCCAGCAGAGAACCTCTCCCTGATATCATGATAATGCACCTCAATGTGCTTAGTGCGAGCATGGAACACAGGGTTCCTCGCAACTGCCAATGCGCTCTAACTATCAGTGAAGATGGTGGTGGCAGAGGACTGACCAACACCCAAATCAGCCATAAGGCGTCTGAGCCACACACACTCAACAGTAGCTGTGAAAGCTACCCTACACTCAGCCTCACAACTCGAAGTGGCCACAGTAGGCTGCTTCTTGCTCAACCAAGATATACATGAGCTACCAAGCATGAAGCAAAAGCCACTAGTGGACACACGAGTGTCATAGCAACCATCCCAGTCTGAGTCAGAAAAAGCATGCAAATCTAGCGGTAATGATCCCCCCTTGGGATAAAACAACCCAAGTAGCCGAGTACCACTCAAGTAGCGAAAGATGCGCTGAACCGCCTGCCAATGCTTGACACCTGGGCAATGCATAAACCTGCTCATCTGTGAGACAGCAAACTGAATATCTGGCCGAGTAATGCATAAGTAAATCAGGCATCCAACAACTTGCTGATAGAGGACAGCATCAAATGCATCTCCAGCATCATGAAGACTCAATCATAAACCTGTCTCCATAGGAGTGGCAATAGGCTAACAGTCTTCAAGGCCAAAAAACTGTAATAATGTGTCAATACATTTCGTTTGACACAAAGCCAATCCACCATCAACTTGCATAAATTGAATGCCCAAATAGTGATGCAAATGCCCCAAATCAGACATCTCAAATGAGGCATGCAAATCAGCCTTAAAATCAGCAATATGCTTCTCAATAGGACCAGTGAGCAGCATGTCATCAACATAGACAACAATGATCACAAGCACATCATTAGCACGCTTAACATATAAGGTGCTCTCAGTTGGACTGTTCACAAAACCATGTGCAATCAGATAGGCATGTATCTTCTCATACCAAGCACGTGGTGCTTGCTTTAAACCATATAATGCCTTCTTTAACGTGCACACCTGGTTTTCATGCCCTTTCTGCACAAAACCATGGGGCTGAAAAACATACACTTCTTCATGCAAGTCACCATTCAAAAATGTAGTTTTAATGTCCAACTGATGTACATTCCAACCATGATGGGCTGCAAGTGCACAGATGCTCCGAACAATAGTCATACGACATGTGGGTGCAAAGGTCTCATCAAAATCAATGCCTCTTTCCTGTGCATAACCCTTTGCAACAAGCCTAGCCTTATACCTGTCAACTGTACCATTAGGTTTACGCTTCAGCTTGTATACCCACTTAGTACCAATGGCTTTCTTGCTAGGAGGCAAGTCACATAAAGACCGAGTACCATTCTTCACTATAGCATCATATTCAAATTGCATAGCAGCCATCCAATTTTCTGAATTTTGTGCTTCATCAAAAGAAATAGGCTCATTCTCATCACAGAGACTAGATGCAGCCATAGCATAGCACTCTAATGCAAAGGAGGCACTATGAGAGCCCGAACGATGTACGATATGACAAAGGTGCATCTAATTTGTTGTCACGCAAAGTCTGCACCAGCCAATTTGGCATACTTTTGCCTCCTCAATATCAGGCTCTCTCATCAACAAGTGCATCATGTAAATCTACATAAAAAATGGGATGATCTGCATCATTACATGAAACCTGCAAAGGCTGAGAAGTTGCCTCATTAAGACCAGCAGTGGACTGTCCACCTGTAAAAAGAGGCATCAAAGTATCATACATGTCTTTGGAGCTGACAAATGTCTCCTTAGTACATGAAAGCAATGGCTGAATAGCATCTTCCACAAAAACAACATCACGGCTAACCAGAATGCGTTTAGTTTGTGGATGATACAGACGATAGCCTTTACTTTCAGAAGTGTACCCAACAAAAATACATTTTACTGCCTTGTCATCCAATTTTCTGTGATGTTGTTCAGGCACTAGTGCATATGCCAAACAACCAAAAACCGGCAGATGAGCAACAGATGGCTTGCGATCATGCCAAGCCTCATATGGAGTGATAGACTGCAGTGCTTTAGTGGGATACCTGTTAATTACATATGCTGCACACATGACAACCTCAAGCCAGAAACTATGTGGTAAAGCCTAACTCTTGACCATACACCTCGCCATCTCCATGAGTGACCTGTTCTTCCGTTCAGCAACTCCATTTTGTTGAGGTGTATATGGCACTGTACACTGGTGTTTTATCCCACGTTCAGCCAGAAATGCATTAAAATTAGAAGACATATATTCCCCCCCTCGATCAGAACGAAGGGTGCCCATTTTACATGCTGACAGATTTTTAGCCAAAACCAAAAACCGTTTGAAGCACAAAAACCCTTCGGACTTTGCCTTCAATGGATATACCATGCATGCCTGGAAAAATTATCAATGAAAGTCACGAAGTAAAGATAGTTTCCAAAAGAAGATGGTTGTATAGGACTACAGACATCACTATGTACAAGCTTCAATTTCTGTGTAGCCCAAACTAAACCATCTTTTGGAAAGAAGGAACACTGCATTTTGCCCAAAATACAGCCTTCACATACATGTTTTCCAGGTGCCTCAAGCTTGGGCAAAGAAGACACCATATCAGATTTTTGTAGGTGTAACAAACTAGCAAAATTCAGATGACCAAAGCATGCATGCCAAAGCATTGCATCTGACATAGGCTGAGAATCATGAAATGCACATGCCAAATCATTCACAGATCTTTCATAGTCTATGAGCTTATACAGCCCACGACATAAAATGCCAGAAGCAATAATAACATCGCCATTTGAGAGATCATGAACTGTAGATCTGTCATCAACAACTTTCACAACCAAGCCAATCTTGGCTAATCCAGAAACTGATAACATATTCTTCTTGATCCCTGGCACAAATAAAGCATCTGACAAGGTGAAAGAACTACCATCAACAGTAGTCAGAATGATCTTACCAACTCCCATAACAGGGTAAGAGGAGTTGTTGGCGCATGTGACAGTATTCCCTGAAGGGGCAGGCTCGAGTGAAGAGAAGAAACTGCGCTGCAAGGTAATATGTTTGGTCGCCCCACTATCAAAGTACCAAACATTTGAGTCCACTGCAGACATGCACTGCTCATGAGAAGATGGGTCAAAATTGCAAACAGTAGTAAACGCCCATTCTTCTTGCTGCATAAGATTAGCAGACTCTATTTTTGGTGTAGAGGCTTCTACAACAACCATTCCAGCTTCCTTTTTCTTTGCCTCTTTTGCAGCCAGTTTCGGATAGTTCTTTATGATATGATCATTCCCTTTACAGTACTTGCAAAACAATTTTAGCTTTTTTGATTTTTTCTTATCTTTGTCTTGGTTCTTCGAATGTGCAGCATTTGCAGATTTCTGCTTACTAGTAGAAGAGCTCCATTTTCCTTTGCCCTTCTCACTAGCCAAGAAAGCTTGATCTGCAACACACATAATGGACCTGTTCTACCTAGACTGATCTTCCTACAACAGAACAGAGACTAACTCCTCAAATGATAAGGCATTTGGATTGCCTTTCATCATCAATCAAAGAGTAGAAGCGAAACTCTGATATGAATCAGGAAGACCATTCAGAATGGTCTGCACAACTGAGCTATCTGGTATAACCTCATCAGCAGAAATCAATTGTTCCTTCAAGTCTTTTATGTTTGTCAAAAAATTATCCATAGAATCACCTTCATTCATGTGCTCACTCTCCAACTGTTTTTGGAGGTAAGCAACACGAGCCTCATTCCTAGCCCGGTACAATGTGGTAAGTGTATCCCAAGCATCCTTTGCTGTTCTGCAAGAGCGAATGTGAGGAATAATGGCACGTTTGACAAATAAAGCTATCAATGCATGGTGTAGCTCAGTGATGAGTAGCACCTCCTTTAATGTCAATCCGGGAAGACGTGAGGATGGTATGAAGACCTCGAGCAAGTGGCGGCACAAGTGCGTGAGTGAGAAGCACACAAGCATGCACACACATACACACACACGCGCACACACGGCAAGACAAAGAGAGAGAATCAATGGAGTATTTTAGATTACTTTCACAAGCTCTTACAAGTTCGTTTCAATTACAATCTCCCCCCAAAAATGAGCTCTCTAGCCCTTTTTATAGTTTTTGACTAGCTTTTGGCCCTGTCCAGACCTAGTGTCCGGCCTAGTTAAAAATTAGGTTCCAGGGCTTATTTGAGGGCTCACACGAAGTCTAAAAATTATGAAATTTGGTACGATGGTACTTCTAATACTCCTCAAGCTCGAGGACTCCTCGGCTTGCACAAAATGGAGTCTAATCTACCAAAAACGGGATTTACAATGTTTGTGTAGTGATTAAAATCACTTGGGTTGTACATAATCTATGGGAAAAAATGATCTGGCCTTGTTGCCGTATTGTGCATGACTCCTTTATTGCTTTGTATGCCAACACTCCCCCCTTCCTAGCGTCTGTCGCCCCTGACAGACCTTTGTCCCCTCGGGTGGTCGATGTAATATTGGATGACATTGGTGGCCAGTTCATGTTCTCCTATCCTTAAGCCTCTTGCTAGATCGGCTTCCAATGCCTCCCAATTTATTGCACCGGGGGTCTCTGGTTGCGGGGTGGTGTAGTACTCTGAATACATTGCTTGTTCGCAAGCAAACAGTTGAAGCAGATGTGTCGGCTTTGGCGCGAAAATCTCCGAGTGGTACTCCCAGAACCCTGATCTGAACATTTCTTCGAAGGTCTGTTTGTAGCAGGCGGGGAGGTATTTGATGCGTGCATGCCAAGCGTAAGCCACACGGATACTGGGGGTGGTGCTCATGTCATACACCAAGTCGTAATTTCCATTGCTAAACCCCGGAAGGCGTACCTGTGGTGCGGCTGCATTTCTAAAGGTCTTCAGCACCACTTGCATCATATCTAAGATTTTAAGCATCATTTGTGCTGCTACATCTTGCATGGGCTTCAAGCGCGGCATCCAGTGGCGAATGGTCCCCATCATATATGCTACCGATGGTGGTCCTTGTGGTGGCGCTATGTACGGGTAGTTCAGCCATTCCTTGCATTGCGCATTGTTCTGTACCTTGATATTAAATGCCTTCCACGACCTGCGGCGGGGGACTGGACCGTAGCATGGGTTGTACAGGAGGTGCAACGGCGCGTTGTTCCATGTGCGTAGCATTTCTGGATAAGTCTCTAAAAGTTTCTGCCGCCATGTTGGTTGACGAATCTTGCCTTTTTGCACCTCTGGAGGAAGGTCTTCGGGTTGAAATTGGGTCGCAAAAGTAGGAATCTGACCCGTGACTCTTTGTATTTCTGCATTATAATCAGCCAAGATAATATAATATGGCCTGTACTGGAGTTCCGATGAGAGAATCAGGCGTCTCGATGACAAGTTCTTGAAGTAATCTGATTGTAAAACAGTCTCCTCTATGACCCTCATAGCCTGATTTTGCACTACGGTGCGCTCTTCATGCGAGGTCCCTATTTCCTCCACTTGTCGTAACCATGGCGGCCGTGGTGCCTCGAACGTGTCCTGCGCTTCTTCTGTTTGTTGGCCTCCTGGGAATGGTTGCGGATCATATTCTTCATCAAACGTTTGTTCCACAGGAATTTGCACAACTTCTTCGTCCGTGGGAGCCTCCGGAGGGGAAGATGGCCTCTCATATTGTAGTAGGCGTGTCTGCAATTCAGTTACCTGTTGCTGGAGATCTTTTATGGCCTCTGCGTCGGAGGGAAGCGAAGCTGCAGAGGGGGTGGTTGGAGGGGCAGCTGTTGGGCCTTGTTGGTGTTCCTGCTTCAGTTGTCCTAGCTCCTCCGATAGCTTATCATGTGCTTCGAGTAGCATGGCATAATCTTCCAATATAATCTTGATATTATCGGGGGTCACTGCTTGAAACTTGGATGGGCTGATGGGTGCCCCCGGTGTGCTCTCAATAGCTGCCTCCAGGTTCTCTTGATTTTGTATTTGTAGGCGTCTATTTTCTTCCTGAGCAGCCGCAAGGTGGCGTTTGAGTAGTGCCATATTCCGCTGAAGTTTGGAGTTGCGTTCCAGTTGTGTCCGTAGGTGACCTTCTACCACCTGCACTGCTTCCTGATCTACGTTCTGTAGCTGTACTTCCAATATATTGTGGGCTTCTTGTAGGGTGTGGAACTGTGTGTGGAGGCGAGTGTTCTCCTCCTCTAGTACCGCAAGGCGGAGCTGTAGTGTCGCTGAGTGCTCTTGCAGGCGTGCGTTTTGTTGCTGGAGCTGAATGTAATCTGTTCTTAAATTTGATATACAGGCCAACATGGTGTCCAATGCATTACCTATAGATGAGTGGGGGGTGTTTACCGTGGACGATGCATGGGAAGGGAATTGGGGAAGGGAGACAGTGAATGATGTGTCTACGAAAGTTGTGTGTGTGGGTGAAATTGGTGGAGGGGGAATGGGAGGAGGTGAAACCGTGGGTGGAGGTGCCGTGGGTGGTGAAATGTCCATACCTTCAGGAGTGGGTGTTAGTGTGGGGCCTGCCATATACACTGGTATGGTAGGTGGTGTGTGTGTGGAAGTGGTGAATAGGTGTGAAGTGGGGTGGGGAGCTGAAAAGACAGGGAATGGTTGAGGGCCTGGTTGAAAAGCCCTAGCAAAGATGTCCTGGAGGGATTGTAGAAATGGAGAGAGGGATATCGGGGGTTGGGGTCGTAAAGTTGAGGAGGGCTGAAAGGGTTGCGTGGTAGCAGGGAAGCCCATGAATGTGGATCTAGGGTCAGGATGACCCGTGGCTGAGGGCGTTGGGGATGGTTGCCCTAGGGCAGGGTCTAGGAGGGGTTCGGCGGATTGTGTAGTGTTGGGGTTGCCTTCGAAGATAGGATTATCAGTGGTAGAGAATAGGGTGGCACTGGAGATCGGAGTACGGAAGATGAAGGTGGGGTCGGTGGGTTGATTAGTCGATGTGGTTTCTACTGTTTCTCCTCTAGGAGGTGATGGCGGGGGAGTAGGTGGTAGTGGTTCGGTGGACTCCTCATGGGTGGCTGGGTGCTGTTGGCTAGCTGTCTGGGAGGTTGTTCTGATAGTTTCAGGTGTAGTAGTCGGCTCTTCTGCAACTGTAACGGGAATTTGTATATTTTTACCTGGGCGAGGTCGTGTCTGGAACCTTCGTGGGTCATATTGAACTGAAGGCCTCTGAATGGCAGTGCGCACAGCTTCTACAACTCCATATGTTTCTGCCATTAATAAGAGACCTTCCCTGTACTCTGAGTCAACCCCCGCTTCTTCCAACAACTGAGTCATAAGTACTCTGCTGCTCTGTTCAGTGAGTAATTGCTGCGATCGTACTCTTTCCATAATCTGATACAGCCTTCGGAGTTCTGCTGTATATGCTGGGGCTTCAGTGGTTTCTTCTTCATACGCTTCTTCTTCTTCCGGGTGTCCGTGTTGTTGACTTTGCTGAGCGTCACTCCAATGGACATGTCTACTGTCTGTAGACCTTCGTCTTCTTCGTGAGGATGTGCCCTGCTCCTCTGCCTCTGAATAAAACTCCACATCAGAGAATTGTGTGCTTTGTAGGAATGCTTCGAAATCCTGGGGGTCCAGTCCTTCAGCCTCTCCAGTGGCAGCAAATTCGAATTCAGGTGTAACAGGAGGAGCCGATGGGGTAGGTTGCGCCGTAGTGTCAGATTCCGACCTGGGTATCCTAATGGTGAAGGGGGGTACAGTGCCCTCTCTTAATGGTGATGCCTCGGGAGTAGTCAGGACTTCCCTTGTTTGGACACAAGGGATCGCGCCCCTCATGCGCTTGGACTGATGTGTGGATGTCTTGAGCCTTTTAAACATTTGTAATTGTGCACAAGTTAAGGCACGCTCAATGGGGACATCATATGCCAAGCATCGATAAATGATGCGTGTGAGTGCGCAGCATCCGTTCACCACTAATTTCCTAGATGCCCGTTTGTTTGCTTCATACAACTGATCTATAATCCACACTGGTAGCTTAATAGGTAACGCACCCGCTGCCGCCAAGTAGAGAGCAAACCAGATCTTCTTGTGTGGTTGCGTGAATCGGTCTTGACCGGGGAAGGCGAAGTGTTGCATGCACATTCGGAGAGGGATGGACACATTTGGGGTGAGTGCTGCCATGTCTTTCAGCTTCACTACTTTCCTGTCCTTCATGTTGGTGGGAACGAGAGCATCCTTTTCTGAGGGTACATGCGTGCCATGCATATTTAAAGCATCACTTACCAACTCCACAGTAAGCTCAAACCTCTTCAACTCGTTGTTGCCCAGCAATGAAGGGAGAACAAATGATCCGGGTAGGTCCTTATCTTCATTAGCTTGTAATGTGGAGACCAAATAGTAACATCGGAGGAGATCGGGTTTAGGTAGTGGGGCTTCAAAATATTCCGCCAATCCTGCTCGTTGCCATATGATCTGTAGATCTTCTGTGTTCTGTAAAGTCTCGAACTCTTTGGAGAAAAATTGGAATCGCACCCATGATCTGTCATACTCCCATTTAGACTCCCAGATATACTTGGCCTCACCTAATGGACCGGGCATGCCATTGAACCAATGAGAATTCGCATGAACTCTTTCCGTGATGCCTGTAGGTGGATCCGGCACCGGGAGTTGCTGAAGGTGTTGCATCTCCACTGGTCGTTCAGTCGGAGGCACGTCCACAGGTAGGCTATCCACATCAATTCCTGCAGTAAGTATCCCTGCTTGTGAGCCCGAACCTGTCGCTTCTGCCATTTCTCTTCTTGCTTTCTGATTCTGTGAGAATATAGAATCATGTGTTAACATCGTAATGGACAAAATAAATCCGTTATTGTCCCCGTTACAACATTAACATGAGGTAGATGGTGAGTTAGTGGTTAGTAAGTGCACGAAGACAGTGAGTGTAGTTAACGGTTGTGTATTCCTAGGAGACTAATGCCGTTAGTAAGTGGGGTGAATTTACAAATCTGGGTCGGGGGGTTTATTACAGATCGTAGACTGCCAAATGCAGTGGATGGGCTTTGCTTTCGGTTTTGTAGAGACACCAGAGAGCTGTGTCGGTGTCGCTGTTTGGGAGTGGGGCCTTCTAGGGACCCACTTATAAGTGATTACATGCATGCTCCTGGGTCTTGGTGTGTTCCTAAGTGTTGAGCACGAGGAAATTCTGGTTGTACTCATAGTTGGGTGATGCTGCATAGGTTGTGGCCTTGGCGTAACTACTTGTGCCCTCAAGCAAGCCTTAGGCACCCAAATTTGTCTAGATTGTGGGCTTGCCTTCATCGACTTCTTGGGCACCCAAATAGATTTTACTTTAGCAGAAGAATTTCTGAAGGACTTCTTTTTAGCGTTGTGTTGTTGGTTACTAATAAGAAGCCTTGTCCGTGTAGTTGACGGTGGTGCAGCTGGTCGTTCGCCTTTCCGCACCCACACCTGGTTGAGTTTCTGGGGCATTCTGCTGCGCAGGTACTTTTGATCTCGGACATAGGTAGTACTATGCCTCTTCTGCTTGTGATCCGCCTTTGGTTGCTGCCTCCTTCGGGCCTTTGGAAAAGAAGGGAGATCCGTTGTATCCCTGACTCCTTGTTTGCAAATATCATTCCTCTGCAACACAGGTTTTTGAACAAGAACAGCACGGTCATCGTCATGTGTACCCCTGGAAGGACCAGGAGTCTGTGCCTTTCCTAGTTCCTTGAGTGCTCCATTGTCTAATTCTACTGTAACTCGACTATGATTGACCCAAACCTGGAGAAGTCCACTTCTTAGGTTTAAGTTAATTGCTTGGTCATAGATCCAATCTTGACCCAAGACTAGAGGTTCAGTGAGATCCTCATCTTGACACACCAGTACTTTAACTGTCATTGCCTCATCATGAATGTAAAGGGGAAGTTCCGCCTCGCCCATGCAAGGGGTTTCCACTCCTCCCAATCCTATAAGATATGCTTCCACAGGATTGACAGTCAATTGTAATTCTTGACAGTAAGACAATTTAACAGCACTAGTGGCTGCACCTGAGTCAATCAAGGCTCTTACGGTCCTTGCACTCTTTCCTTGTCCTATATCTAAGGTTACGAAAGGACGTCTATCAATTATCCTATGCGAGCTTGTTCCTGCGACTTCACACAGGGCCATAGGAATTCCTTGGTCTGCATAGTCATTCGCACCAGGCTGATCTCTACCTTGCCTTCGTAATTTCATCCTTCTGATGCGTTCTAAAGCCTCTGCTTGAGCTTCTTCTCTAATTCTCTTTTCTTCCTCTTTGCGTTTCTTAGCAGTGTTGAGTCGGCTGAGCATTTCCTCCGTGAGGGGTTCCTGGTACAACTTGACTCTGCATCCGCTAATATAGTTAGGGAGAACATCACCCTCTAATGTGGCCAATTGTACTGCTCCACTTGTGGAGATCCTATTGATGATCATAGGTCCGTAGCCTCTCTTTTCTAGCTTCCTTGCGTGTTGTTTCAGTGTATAGACTAAGACTAGATCTCCCGTTTTCAAGCCTTTATCCTTCACGTGGGCATCAAAGTATGCCTTCTGTCTCTTCTTGGCTGCATATATCCCTGCAGCGGCTCTCAGTCTTGTTTCTCCTAATCGTTCAAGGTCAAAGATCCTAGAGAAGAGCTCATGACCTGTCCATTCGTGCTCTTGTGCTACTCTCAATGTGGGGATCAGGAAGTCCAAGGGTAGCACAGCGTTTTGGCCAAATACCATCTGAAAGGGGGTGGCTTGGAGTACCGTTTTGTAGGCAACTCGGTATGCCCAAACAGCATGGTGTAGCTGTTTGTCCCAATCAGAGCGTTTAGTGTTCACTAATTTCGTCAGTACATTGCATAAAATCTTATTAGTGCTCTCAGCTTGTCCATTAGCTTGAGGGTGATAAGGGGCAGACTTCTTGTGTATTACCAAGAATTCTTGGAGCAGATTTTCAATCACTTCGTTCAAGAAATGAGTGCCTCTATCGCTTACAAGCTCTATGGGTAGTCCATATCTCGTGAATACATTCTCGAACAAGAATTTGGCCGTTGTTTGAGCATCGTTCTTGGTTGTAGCTTTTACCTCTACCCACTTGGTGAGATAATCTGTTGCCACAATGATGTATTCCGCATGAGAACCTTTCGCTGGGGGATTAATAGGACCTACGAAGTCTATTCCCCACTTAGAGAATGCACGTCCACCCATCATAGGTTTCAGTGGCATCTCATCTTTGCGTATAGGATACTGAGTCCTTTGACAGACATCACACCGTTTCACATAGGTATGTGCATCCATGTGAAGGGTAGGCCACCAGAAGCCCGCAAACAATATTGCCTTGATTACCCGATCTGGTCCAAAGTGTCCTCCTGCTACACCTTGGTGAGCAGTCTCCAAGATTTTGAGATATTCACTTTCATGGACACATAACCGCAGGTAACCATCTTTACCGCGCTTATATAGATTATCACCTATGAGTGAGTAATCCTGGGCTTCTTGTTCTAAACTCCTTTTCCTAGCTAGAGTCATGTCTGGAGGGAATGTGTTTGTTCTCAAGAATGATACTAGAGGTTCACTCCAATCTGGCACAATGGATACTTGATAAAGAGTGGCATGTTCCACTGGTGGTTTAGTGCAACAGATTGGGCATTCCTTGCACAACTTTTGGACATCCGCTTCCATAGTTGGCCAGTGCACTCCGAATCTCTTTAGAGTCTGTAAAGTTCGTTGCTTCGAATGGTGTTGCTCTAACGCACCTACATGTGCTAATTGCAACCATTTAGCGTACTCATCTTCTTCTACGCAACAAGCCAAGATCCCTTGATCTGTGTGCTTGTACATGCTTCCGGCCATGATGTGAAACTTTTGGGCTTTTACAACCTCTCTATTCCGTGTGTTCACCACTGGATGGTTAGGCCCGTATGTCAAGACTGGTACGATTGGCTTGGCCCACTGCGGTACAACTTCCAGATTAAACAAGTAAGCATCAGGAAGGTCATCTGACACTCCTTGTGGGGCTTCTCCCGATGTGAGCCTAGAGAGGTGATCTGCTCTCAAATGAGTCCTTCCTTTTCTTACCACAACCTCGAAGTCGTATTCCATTAGCAAGAGAAACCATCTCACTAATCTTCCTGTATTGCATGGCTTGTTTACTAAGTACAACAATGCCTGATGGTCCGTAAAAAATTTAAACTTATTTGCAAGCAAATAGTGCCTAAATTTCTTGACTGCATATACCATGCCTAATCCTTCGCGCTCTGTTGTGGTGTAATTCCGTTCAGCCGCATTCAATTGTCTACTGGCATAGGCAATTGGAAGATCCATATTACCTTCACCAGTAGGTTGTGCGAGCACACATCCAATAGCATAATTGGATGCATCCACGTGAACATGGAATGGCTTATTCCAATCTGGTGTGGTCAAGATTGGTGCTGAACACAATCTTCGTTTAAGCTCTTGGAAGGAATTCTCACATTCATCCGTCCACTCAAAGTTTGTCAGAAGTCCGTACATGGGCTTTGCAATGACAGCATACATGTGTATAAATCGTCGATAATAACCACAATGCCCCATGAAAGCTTGTACTTCCTTGACATTCTTTGGCTTAGGTAGCTCTGCTATGGCTCTCACTTTTTCTTCATCGGTAGATATGCCATTCTTTGACACTATGTGTCCTAGAATCTTGCCTTGCCTGACCATAAAAACGCACTTTTCTGGGTTTAGGCAGACTTGATATTCTCTACATTTGTCAAAGATTTGTCGGAGTTCAGGAATATGGGTTTGCCTAACGTTGGAATGAGCACAAAGATCATCAACATAGACTTCTAAACTCTTCCTTAGGAACTCCTTAAACACATGGCACATCAGTCTCTGGAAGGTAGCTGGTGCATTGGTAAGCCCAAATGGCATTACTCTAAAAGCAAAAATGCCCCATTCTGTGGCGAAGGCTGTCTTATGCTGATCCTCTGGAGCTATGGCTACTTGATTGTAGCCCGAGAATCCATCAAGGAAACTGTACACTTCCTTGCCTGCCACTCTTTCTAAGAGATGTTCCGTGATGGGAAGCGGATAGTTATCTCGAATCGTAGCGGCATTAACCTTTTTCAAGTTAATGCACACACGCAGTTTGCCATTCTTTTTGGGCACCACTACGATGGGGGATACCCATTCAGTGTGCTCAATTTCATAGATAAATCCAGCTTCAACCAGTCTATCTATCTCTTCCTTGATCTTAGCAGCGTAGTTATCGTTATATGTATAAGGCTTTTGCTTAGAGGGTTTGGCATCTGAGGTCATGGGGATGGTGTGTGAGCATATGTCAGGGTCAACACCTTTCAAATCCTTGTAACTCCAAGCGAATACATCTCTGTATTCTCTTAGCAAGGCAATCAATTCGTGCTCTTCTTCTGCTGTTAGGTCATGACCTATGTACGTACATCTCTCCTCTCCTTCTTCTAGGGCCACTACTATTTTCTTGGTGGTTTCTTTGTTATCATAGGCCTCTCCTGATTGTGCCTCTCGTTTAGGCATTCTTATCATGACTCTCCTGTCGTCTATCTCATACTTCTTAAAATTTTCGGGGACCTCAAACAAAGATTCTTCCTCTTCTGGTGAGGCTTCTCTCTTCTTTCGTTTCTTCCCTTCTTCCTTCGGGCTCACATGTGTTGCTAATCTTACGTCATTTGTCAGCTCTCCATGCCTCTGGGTTTGAAATTCTACCTCATGGAAGTATTCTTCATCTGATGCAAATGGTGGGTCCATAATGATTGACTCTAGATCGGAGTCACTTGCATCCTCAAATGTATCAGGGCTAGGTTCGCATTCTTCTAGAACTGCCTCTCCCATGATTGGCTCTATGGAGAAGACTGAAATATCATAACCATCCTCATCGCAGTGAGGTGTCCATTGTTCTTCGTTGATGGCTACGTCCATTGTTGCTAAGATTTCTGCCCAACCGTGAGGTTCAAATTCTTCGTCTGGAAAAACTACAGGTGCATAGGCTGGGTCTTGAATGGGTCTATGAGTTTCGTTCGCACCTACCTCTCTGGCTTTCTCTCTCTTCTCTTCTTCTACTGCTACCTTGCACATCCATAAGTGAGTATCTTCATGCATCCATGAGGATCCAGACCCTATGGAATGCACCGATTCTGTATCATCTTTGGCTCTATGGATGGGATTCCATTGGATAGGAGGGACATCTCTATGAGAATAATCCTTGAGATTGACTTTGGTTGTAACACCTAAGTGCTGCAGGTACAAAGAATTGGTCCCCCAATCCTGTACCACTTGCAACTGTCGCATGAATGGTCTTCCTAAAATCATCTCATAGGCATGATTTTTGCTGAAGTCACATATGGCAAAGGTATGTTCAAACTCGACACCACAAGTGGTGAGAGTTATTCCTTCCAGCAATCCTAGGGGTCTCTCTATGTGACCATCTGCCATTTGCAATTTCATTCTTGTTGGCCTGAGTGCTGGCTTGCCCCAACGCTTCCATAAGGAGGTGGTGGCAATTGCAACTCCTGCACCTGAGTCCAAAATTGCCTTTGTGGTGTAGTCTTGGTAGGTAATGGGAAGATAGGTGTTCCCTTCTTCACCTTCGCACATATCTCCTATCTTATCCAAGGGAATTTCTGGCACTGTCCTATGGGATCCTACCCGGGAACGAGGTTTGGCTATCTCTGGTACTTGTTTGGCTACATGTTTCCATAATTCAGGTCTAACTTTGAGTAGCTCTTCTAACTTGAGATTACACTGCACGTTAGTGTTCTTCACTACCTCTGTGTTCCTAGGTATGACTGAGTCGTCGTTCCTTACCATGACTGTGGGTGCTCTCATACATGTGGACTTTGCTTCCCATGGGCCTGTGAAGTGGGGTAGCTCTTGTATGGAATTCGACTCAAAGTCTAATCTCTCGTGAGACTGAACACTCTCATGCTCCCCGTAAATAGATGGGATGTCTTGTGGGAATTGGTCGTGTGCATCGTCCACAAGTTCAAAAGGAGGGGCGACCTCGCTTTCGTTATCCCATTTGTCTTCTTGAATCTCTCGTAGGAAGTCTGGTGCAAACCGATTCATAGAAGCAGAAGTGTCTGGCTCCGTAGAATTGGGCGCATAAGCAACCTGTGAAGGAGGGCTGATTCTATTGTTGATTCTCTCCTCGTTCTCGCCAATGGCTGGAGCACAAGCTTCTTGGGGAGGATTGCTTATTCTATTACTTTTCCGAACAGGCTCACACATCCCCTGAGAAGGAATGGAGGCAACCTGTGGGGGTACTTGAGCTTTCGAGGGAGGCTCATCTGCCTTTTGGGGGGGAAGATAAGCTTCTTGAGGAGGCCCACGGGCTTCCTGAAGAGGCTGGCTCACCCGTTCTCTTGCCCTTTCCTTTCTTTGAGGGGTAGGTTCCTTTTCTGGCTGTGCTATTGGCCTCTCTATTCTTTCTAAGGAGGGGAAGTTGTCCGGTTTTGGGGCCTTGGCCACATACACTTCTGATTGGGAATGATTCCTGTTTTTGCTTGCTTTTTCTTGGTCTTGATTTTTTTCTTCCTTGTCAGATCTTGCAATTATCCTCTCTAACTTCTCTAGGAATCCATCCAAGTGTAATTGCGTTTTGGCTGAGCCTGAGTAGTTGAAAAGGCGACTGGCTTCAAACATAGTCTGAGCCAATGCGACCATTTTCGCGCATAGTTTTGTTCTTTCTATCTCTAGGTCAGCTCTAGGATAGCACTTGTCATGATCCGTGACGTTTGGCCCTTCTTGGATTCTGGCCTGATATGCCTTAAGCATCATGTCTATGTCTTCGGGAGTGGGATCAGCTAATACTGATCCTGTTTGGGGTGGCGGGTGGGTTGCGTGGGCTGTCTTAGAGGGTGAAGGGATGGAGGGTGATGGGGATGGTAGCGGTGGGAATGTGTGAGAGTGCGGTTGAGACGTGATCTCTATGATTTTAGCCTTGGTTTCTCGTAGACTTTCCTCAAGTTCACTCATCTTCTTTGCCCATTGCCTTTTCATGCGTTCGCGGCTATCTTTCCAAGCTCTTGTTCTCTTTTTATTTTGGCTCTCATTATCGCTAGCATCTAGGCTCTTTTCCTGGCCTACCCCTTGGTTTTGCTGTAATGCCTGAGCCCTAGTGACTACCTGCACTGGTGCAGTGGAAGTGACGCTTCCCGAAGAATCTACAACCAAACCAATCACGTTGATAGGAGTGATTTTTGGCATGCTATTGGGGTTCTTTGGGCAATCTCGTAAGAGATGCTCTTTTCCGCAATCTTGGCAGAAGCCTTGGATAGTCACGGACTGAGTTTGTGTAGGCGGAGGTAAGGGGCAATCACGAATGAGGTGATCACCTTGGCATCTGTAGCACGGCCCTCTTGGGAATGGAGGTCTGACTTGCCTAGATTGAGGCCTAGGATTGGGGTTTGTATACATGACGTTCGTGTAATCTGACTCCCAACTAGGTTCGTTCGGCTCTTCACCATAGTAGGACTCTCCATGTTCTGGGGACTGCATGTAGTAAGCCTGGGGGCTATCCACATGGGTAGAATCAAAGCTATGGTCACTTGGGTCATTTTCAGAGATCAAGGATGTTACAGGGACTATAGCTCTATTCAGGTTCTCTTCTGCAGCAGTATACTTTACTGGAATCACATTAGAGAGGTTTGGAGGCTGTTGAGCTAGCACCGGTTGGGGTCTCTGTTGGGCCTGGTATTGTGGTTGGTAGGTTTGTTGGGGCCTAGCATATTGTGGTGGTGGATTTTGGTTTTGGTATCTGCCTTGTTGGTAGGGCGGCGGGTAGGGTTGCCTAACTGCCTGCTTGTTGTATGGGCAATCTTGTGCGGTGTGATTGGTGTATCTCCGTTCTATGGTGCAGTACTGGCTACTAGGGTTTACTTGGGGTTGAGCCATAATGGGACAGACGTTCGCCATATGGTCACCACCGCATGTATAGCACCTTTTCACAGGGGCAAACCTTGGGATTTGTTTGCTAGTTACACCTAGTTTCTAAGCTACTTTTTCGGCCAGTTCTTCAATTGATGTGGCTTGTGTGGAAGAGTGACTAGATGCACTATCTGAATCTTTGTAAATTTTGGACAACTCTAGCTCTTCTCCTAGGTTATCTTCAATGTCAATGCACATACGTACACATTCTTCTATAGTCCTAGGGTCTTTCAGATACACATAGGATCTCAATTTTGGGCTCAGCAATCCGTCAAGAAATAAGGCTACTTGTTTAGCAGATGTGGGTAGCTCCGAAATAGGGCACCTTTCAAGATATTGTCTAAATCTTCTTCCTGCAAGTCTCACAGTCTCTTGAGGGGTTTGCTTGAAGCTGTGAATCAGTGAGGAGGTGTTGTGTCTTATGCCGCTCTTAGAGAACTCTATAATGAATGCCTCTAGGAGTTGGTCTATGCTCCTGAACTGACGCTCATCTAATGGCTGAAACCATGTAAGTGCCGTGTTCCTAAGGGTTAGACCGAAGGCATTGTACTGTGTGAACAGATCTTCCACTTGTTCAGCTCTCAAGACTTGCTTGAACTCTGCCACATGATCATAGGGATCTCCCGTGCCGTCAAAGTAATTCTTCATGGACTTAACTAGCTGGGTGGGCCTCAAAGTTCTTGTGTGCTCTCTAGGCCTCGGCAGAGGGAATCCATCTACATTTCTTTGGTTCCTGTGGGCTCTATGCATCTCAGGTTCTACCCTATTCGTCTCTGTTCTCGTTCTTTCTCTGCCCACTGGGTTGGCAAAACTTACTTCTGGTCTATCTCTACTTCTGTCTCTTTGCGTACCATGAGCTTGGGAAGTTCCAGCCCCGGGGTGACCATAGGATACATTTGATCTTGGTTGGGGGAAAATAAATTCACCCTTCCAAGTGTAAGCATGCCTATCATTTTCTGTCACCACAAAGATCCGTTCTGAAGCATGATCTAGGTAGGTCACTCTGCCTGGGCTATCCGGATCCTTAAACTCATAGATCATGATTGTTCCTATATCAATTGGGTGATCCGGTTTATACCTCCAAAAGGCTTCGTCCGTTTCTCGATTGAGGAGCAATTCTATGCACTTGTTATCTTGGGGAACCCACTCAGGCGTGATAATCCTAGTGAGAACTGATTTACCTCGAGGGGTTCTAGGTTCCACTCCCATGTTTCCTTGTTCCAAGTCACCTAAGTCCGCTTTTGAAATTACATTTCCAAATTCATCTGTCCTATCTGGATGACTGGTGACTACGTATATGGTTCCTTCCTTGTCCAGGTATGCACCGTTTTCAAATTTGACAGCTGGGTGCTCTAGTCCTATGGATTGGTCAGGGTTTTTAATCTGGACCACAGATCTTCCTAGGCCATCCTCATAGATGCTAGCACCTAATCGGTTGGTCCTAAGGTATTCCAACTGTGTTTTGTAAGGGCCTTCTACCCTGTACAAATAAGGCACACCTGAACTTCCCGTAGGTCTGTCCATGCCTTGAGACATCTCTGACTCACTGGTATCAGAGCTAGGGTAATGAGAGTGGCGACTCAACTGCTGGGCCCAAGACCTTGCAGTGTGGTTGACACTAGCCTCTGAAGACCTAAGGCTTTGTCTTTCTCTTGCTAGGTGCCGTCCTGATCTAAGGTTCATATGCCTAACTGATTAGCCCAAATTTTTTTTTTTTTTTTTTTTTTTTTTTTCAGAGTACAACCTCGTTGCCAATCAATTGGTACCAGTCACTTGATTCTTTTTAGTTAATTATTGTGTTTATGGTCTTGTCTGATATCACGTCGTCGGAGTACTTGAGTGTTCTTCGTAATTTCAGGTTGATCGTTCCACGTTAGGTCCTTTCCTTTATGTTGTCGACAGTACAGAGATTAAGTTTTTAGCTTGAACTTGAGTTTTTAGGTAGTCTTCAACTTGATAGTGGCCTATCGTCGCCTTGACTTACTCCTACTTCTAATTGCTCTTAGCCTAGGCTAGGAATTGACGAAGAGGAGTTGAGAATGTTCCGACCTTTCTTGCCGAACCTTGCTCTTTAGTGCTCGAGAAGTTGATTCTCAAGCGTGTGCCACACCCTTGCTTGGATCCTCTCAATTGCTTCTCAATAGGCCTGCATAAATCTCAAGATTAGCTCCAAGTAGACCTTTCAATTGACAGACAATTTATTTCAGACACTTTTTTAATGACCCTTATTCCCCCTTTTGCATTGTTAGAAATTTACTCTAGAGCTCCCTTGGTGTTCCTACCCCTCAGTATGTCAATTTCCAAATGTCCTATCTGAAAATCAACGCATTATTCTTATAAAAAACAGTTGAGGGCGTGTAGTATATGTCACGAGCTTTCCGACAAGCCCTAGAGCTCAGAAAATGGATTTCGTATGAAAAAGTTATGACCGTTCAGGGTTTAGGGGGTTAAATAGACAAACAGATACTATCAGGGATTTTAATGCATTTTCTAAGGCCCTTGTAAGCAGATGAGTACATGAAAGTGCAAATATGCCCAAAATTTAGCCTAAATTTACCAAAAATTCACCCTTAATTTTTGCCGAAAATGCCTGTCTATCGCGATAGACGGTGTCTGTCGCGATAGACACAATCTATCGTGGGGGCTGTCTGTCGCGATAGACGGTGTCTGTCGCGATAGACGGTGTCTATCGTGGATTTCTGTCTGTCGCGATAGACGGTGTCTGTCGCGATAGACGGTGTCTATCGTGGGGGCTGTCTGTCGCGATAGACGGTGTCTGTCGCGATAGACGGTGTCTATCGTGGATTTCTGTCTGTCGCGATAGACGGTGTCTGTCGCGATAGACGGTGTCTGTCGTGGATTTCTGTCTGTCGCGATAGACGGTGTCTGTCGCGATAGACGGTGTCTATCGTGGGGGCTGTCTGTCGCGATAGACGGTGTCTGTCGCGATAGATGGTGTCTATCGTGGATTTCTGTCTGTCGCGATAGACGGTGTCTGTCGCGATAGACGGTGTCTATCGTGGGGGCTGTCTGTCGCGATAGACGGTGTCTGTCGCGATAGACGGTGTCTGTCGTGGATTTCTGTCTGTCGCGATAGACGGTGTCTGTCGCGATAGACGGTGTCTATCGTGGGGGCTGTCTGTCGCGATAGACGGTGTCTGTCGCGATAGACGGTGTCTATCGTGGATTTCTGTCTGTCGCAATAGACGGTGTCTGTCGCGATAGACGGTGTCTGTCGCGATAGACAGTGTCTGTCGCGATAGACTGAAAAAATGCAAATTTTTGAAAAACTTCTAGTGATCTAGAGTGCCCACAAGGTGTAGGTTACAGTGGTAATCATGCATTCACAAAATGTTAAGATTTTCTGTCTGTCGCGATAGACAGAGACTGTCGTCCCGGGACCTGTGCAGAGCCTGTCGTACCTGCGCACACTGCTGGGGATGATGGTACAGCAAAAAACTTGCAAAATAGCTCAGAAAACATGCAAAAACAGCACATGCAAGTTCGCTCTCTCGCTCTCTCTCACAAGTGAAATGAGGGAAATGAGGTGGAGGTGGGGATATAGTCAAAAAACTGAAATTTTCGCGATGATGGAGATGGACGTGGGAGATGGTGATGATGATGATGGTGAAGAAAGTAAAAGAAAATCGATGAGAGTGAAGAAAATACCTACAACTCCAACGCGTCAACTCTACGTCTTACCATCACACGCTCGTCCTCAAAGCTCGATCCCCGGCAACGGCGCCAAAATTTGGTGTAGCTCAGTGATGAGTAGCACCTCCTTTAATGTCAATCCGGGAAGACGTGAGGATGGTATGAAGACCTCGAGCAAGTGGCGGCACAAGTGCGTGAGTGAGAAGCACACAAGCATGCACACACATACACACACACGCGCACACACGGCAAGACAAAGAGAGAGAATCAATGGAGTATTTTAGATTACTTTCACAAGCTCTTACAAGTTCGTTTCAATTACAATCTCCCCCCAAAAATGAGCTCTCTAGCCCTTTTTATAGTTTTTGACTAGCTTTTGGCCCTGTCCAGACCTAGTGTCCGGCCTAGTTAAAAATTAGGTTCCAGGGCTTATTTGAGGGCTCACACGAAGTCTAAAAATTATGAAATTTGGTACGATGGTACTTCTAATACTCCTCAAGCTCGAGGACTCCTTGGCTTGCACAAAATGGAGTCTAATCTACCAAAAACGGGATTTACAATGTTTGTGTAGTGATTAAAATCACTTGGGTTGTACATAATCTATGGGAAAAAATGATCTGGCCTTGTTGCCGTATTGTGCATGACTCCTTTATTGCTTTGTATGCCAACACATGTGCTTGGGCATCTCTGCCATCCCAACGAATCTGCTCTACAGTAGGTGCAACAGAAACAACAGCACGAATAGAAATCTACAGAATATCATCTTCGACACCATCTCCATCAGCTTCAGCACCTGTATTTGCAGTACCTATAGTCGCAGGTGTAACATGACGTCTTTCAACACCATGCACAATGTTCCACAGTCCTTTTGCAACCAATACATGTCGCATCATATAAGCTCATAATGGGTAGTTGGTACCATCCAACTTATCCTCAACAGCCAACATATGGAATACATCACTGCTTTCAGCCATGGCCGGTGACTAAAATACCTTGATGCAAAAAATTGACTGTATCTCAAAAAGCTGAATGGAACTGCCCAGACGAGTTCTATTAAACCTGTAGCAAACTTCAAGATGCTTATACTCGCGAATCCAAACAGGTATATACCTTTGGCACAAAAAGATGAAATAGCCTGCACAAGCGCTGTGATAGTGCGTTCGGAGGCCGAAACAAGCTCAGATCGTGATTTTCGCACAACATAGCAAAGCTGTTTTGATCTCTGAAACACCCTGAGTATGCTCACCAAATTTCGTGTGAATCTGAGACTGCAACCGAAGGAGTGTCAACGACACCGTAGATGAAGTGGAGACCTACTCTGATACCAATTTTTGGAGTTAGACGTCTAAGGAAGCACGCAAATAGCACAAGGAAGAAGAAGAAGCTTGGAGCACAACACACACGACTGAATGTATTACTAGAGAATGTACAAAGATAAGTAGCCCATTAGGGCAATAGGCGTATATACAAGCCGGGGGAAAAAAACCTCCTAAAGAGGGAAAAAAGTGCCCCCGCGGTCCTAGAGTGTTCACACACATCACTACCTAAATATATCAACAATTACCTACTACATGGTTTGAACAACTTGAGTCAATATAGAAGAGGTGCTCATCATTCATACCTTGTTTTGAGGTCATGTTCATAATGAGAAGAGAATCCTCTTCATCCTCTGTATAGTTGTTGAAGTCTTTTCTTGATTTGTATCCTCCTTGATAATTGTTGTTGTAGCCATGGTTGTAACCTTGATTATGATTTAATCTTCCTCTTGATTGTGAGCACCCACCTCTTTGGAATCCTCTTCCTCTCTCTTTCTTGAAGTTCCTATAGCACACATCTGATGTGTGATTAGACAGTCCACATAAATTTCATGGGGAAGAGTTGAAAGGTCTCCCCCTACCTTTCTTACCTCCTCTGCCCCTTCCTCTTGAATTCCTACCTCTCGGTGCATAGTTAGCTTGAGAAGTAACGCCTTCATCTTCAAACTCTTTACTCTTTTTATTTATCCCTAGACTTTCCTTTATCTCTATAGAGAGCAGAAGAATCGTTACCTCTTGATGGTTCACCATTTTTGTTGAGCTTGGCCTCATGGGTGAAGAGTTGTCCCATGAGAGTGGTTAGATCAGGTATTTGCATATCCATATAAAGATCCATTGCAGTTGTGAAGGATTCCCATTTATCATCTACGTTGATGCCACTGATTATATGTCTCACTATTTGCTCCTCTTCAATCTCCTCTCTTATGCTTACCAACTGATTAGCCACATTCTTCACCTTGGTCACATACTTTGAAACATTCTACTTAGGTTGCTTCTTTTGAGTAGTAAACTCCATCCACAATTGATTTTTTCTAGCTCTTGTATTGGAAGAAAAGTATGAAGATAGAGTATCCCAACTCTCTTGGGAAGTTTTGAGATTCCTAATATGAGGAAGAAGGAAGTCAGAGATAGAGTTAAGTAGATATGACCTGGCTAAAGCATCTTTGGCACACCACGGGTTGAGTCTTTCTTACTCCTCTCTTGTTTTCCAAGGCTTACTAGAAATATTAGAGCAGTTGGTAAACAAACCACAAGTTTCTTTACCTCCACAGGCTCAGCCAGTTATTGAGAGAGGAATCTCACCACCAATGGAAGCTTATGTTCCTAATTCCACGGATGCTGGAATACCTCCTTCAATTCAACAGTAGAGTTCTTGCGGGAAATACAAGAAGAGAAATGGGCCAAGGAGAAGGGTAATTCCCCTCCTATTCGTGAGATTGATGACCTTCATGATCAATTTCCCCAAGACATTCAATCTATTTACGCAGATAAGCAGAACAACAAGAAGATGAAAGATTAGATTTTGAATCTAATACTTTAGAAGAGCTGCCACAATTCACTAGCCCTTGGGAATCTGAATCTCTTCAGATCAGATCTCCCACAATATTGATAAGAAATGAAGACTCAGTGGTTCCAAGAAACACTGATGTCGTGAAGAACACTAAGGTTCAATGTCATCTCACTGTAGAAGAGCTGCTCAAAGCAAAACCTGGCTATGGAATCATGTGAAGGATCAGGTCCCAAGACTTGACTCCAATATGCCAAAAGGAGGCTCTAAGCAGAAACTACCAGAGATACCTCTACACAAAATAGGGGACATGTGTGAGTGTGAAGAAGGTAATACTTATCTCCCAATCACCTACCAAGGTTACACAACCAAAGCAATCATAGATTCAGGTGCTGGTGTTGCTATTGCGACCACCTCCTTGTGGAAGCAATGGGGCAAACCCACATTAAGACCAATTAGAATGAAGCTTCAAATGGCCGATGGTCATTTTGAAAGACCTCTAGGATTGCTAGAAGGGATAACTCTAACCACTTGTGGTGTAAAGTTTGAACATACATTTGCTATATGTGACTTTGAAAAAAATAATGTGTACGAGATGATCCTAGGAAGACCCTTCCTAGGACAATTGCAAGTAGTACAGGATTGGGGAACCAACTCCTTGTACTTACAACACTTAGGAGTCACCACCAAAGTCAATTTGAAGGATTACACCTTCAGAGATATACCACCCCTACAGTGGAATCCTATCCACAAAGCGAAAGAAGATTCTATCTCTGTGCATTCTGGAAGTTCACCTCATCCATCCTGGTTGCATGAAGATACTCATTTGTGGATGTGCAAAGTCGCAGAGGAAGAGGAAAAACGCTTAAAGAAGGAACTTCTCCAGGAGATAGACCAATTAAAGACCCAGCCTATACACCGATGATCTTTCCAGATGAGGAATTTGAGCCTCATGGTTGGACAAAAATCTTAGCTACCATGGACATTGCACTTAATGAAGAACAATGGACACATCATTGTGATGAGGAGGGTTATGATATTTCAGTGTTCATGTGTCAGCCCTTTCTAGAAGAATGTGACCCTAGTGATGTCATAGAAGAAGAAGAGAATGACGATGATCTAGAGTCCATTGTGATGGATAGTTGCTTTAACTCAGAGAAGCACTATATAGAAGATATAGGAGTGTTTACCCAGAAAGAAGAAGAACCTCTCACAAGTATTAAAACGGTAAATTCAAAGGATGGAAGTGAGAGTAGTCAAAAGAAAAATAAAAGAAAAGTAGTAAAACAAGAAGAGGAGGAATCATTGTTCGAAGTACAAGAAAATTTCAAGAAATATGAAGTTGATGACTGGAAAATTTTGGTATGAATGCCTAAAAGAGAGGCCATCATAGGAGAATCATATGATAATAAGGAAAAGACCAAAAAGATTGTAATGACCATTGAGGAGAACGAAGAGAGATGTACATACATAGGAGATGACCTAAGTGCAGGAGAAGAAATGGAGCTCGTAGCTCTATTAAGGGAATATAGGGACGTGTTTGTGTGGCACTATAGAGACTTGAAGGGAGTCGATCCAAGAATATGCTCTCATACGATCCCCATGACAGTTGATGCTAAGCCCACCAAACAAAAGACCTACACATATAATGACACTTATGGAGCTAAAATAAAAGAGGAAATTGATAGGTTGATTGAAACCGGATTTATCTATGATATTGAGCATACTGAGTGGGTGTCCTCCATTGTAGTGGTGCCCAAGAAGAATGGGAAGTTGCGAGTGTGTATTAACCTTAAAAAAGTTAATGCCGCTACGATCAGAGACAGTTATCCGCTTCCAATCACGGAACACCTATTGGAGCGTGTTGCAGGCAAGGAAGTTTATAGCTTCCTTGATGGCTTTTCAGGTTACAATCAAGTAGCAATTTTCCCAGAAGATCAACACAAAACAGCTTTTGCCACAGAGTGGGGAATCTTTGCATTTTGGGTGATGCCATTTGGTCTCACCAATGCACGTGCAACATTCCAAAGGCTCATGTGTCATGTCTTCAAAGAGTTCTTGCGAACGAGCTTAGAAGTATATGTGGATGATTTATGTGCTCATTCTTGAGTAAGAAAATACCACATCCCTGAGCTCAGACAAATCTTCAACAAGTGAAGAGAATATCGAGTGTGTCTGAACCCAGAGAAGTGTGTATTCATGGTACGACAAGGTAAAATCTTGGTTCATATTGTTTCGAAGAATGGAATATCCAGAGATGAGGACAAAGTTAGAGCCATAGCAAAGTTGCCAAGGCCAAGGAACGTTAAAGAGGTACAAGCTTTTATGGGCCATTGTGGATATTACCGCAGATTCATCCACATGTATGTGATCATAGCTAAACCTCTTTATGGTTTGTTGACAAATTCTGAGTGGAATGACAAATTTGAAAATTCCTTCAATGAATTGAAGAAACATTTATGCACAACACCAATATTGAACACTCCTGATTGGAATAAGCCATTCCATGTCCATGTGGATGCCTCCAATCATGCCATAGGATGTGTGCTAGCACAACCCACAAGTGAAGGAAATCTAGACTTACCCATAGCATATGCTAGTAGATAGCTAACTGCAGCTAAACGAAACTATACCACAATAGAGCGAGAGGGCTTAGGCATGGTATATGCTGTGAAGAAGTTTAGACACTATCTATTGGCCAATAAGTTCAAGTTTTTCACTGATCATCAAGCTTTGTTATATTTGGTCAATAAACCTTGCAATATAGGACGCTTAGTAAGATGGTTCCTCTTACTAATGGAATATGACTTTGAAGTGGTTGTTCAAAAAGGTAGGACCCACCTTAGGGCAGACCACCTTTCTCGCATCACTTCAGGTGAGTCACCGCAAGGAGTGTCTGATGAACTACCTGATGCTTATCTGTTCAATTTAGAAGTTGTTCCTAAATGGGCAAATAAGTTGGTACCAGTCCTAACCTTTGGACCCGCAAATAGAATGTTAAAACATCACAAGAAGAAGTTGTAAAATCACAACAATATCACATATTGGCAGGAAGCATGTACAAACAAGATACTGAGGGTGTATTAGCTTGTTGTGTTGAGGATGATGAACATAGTATTTGGTTGCAACAAGCCCATGAAGGATGGCTAGGAAATCACTATTCTAAACAATGAACATTGCAAAATCTAAAACGTTTAGGAGTGGTATTGGCCTAGCATGGACAAAGAAATACATGAGTGGATTAAGAATTGTTGAGGGTGCAAAGAGAGACCCCCAGTGGAGCATGCTACTCTTTATCAAGTGTCATTAATTCCAGATTGGAGCGCTCCATTGGTAGAATTTATGCGATCGGGAACATTACCCAAAGAGGCTAGTCTAGCAAGAAGACGAAGCATGGAGCAAGAGGCTCAAGACTATGCCTTAGTAGGAGACAACCTATACCAAAGAGGCAAAGATGGTTACTTAAGACTATGCATTCATGAATCAGACTATTGGAAAGTCCTAGAAACTGCACACAAGGTGTTGCCAGTGGACACTTTGGTCCTAATCGAGTAATCAAGACCATTTTATTCTCACGATTTTGGTGGCCCACTCTTCATATGGATGCACATACCTATGTGAAGAAATGTGATACATGCCAACGTGCACAATATCCGATACAAAAAGATGAGATGCCTTTGAGGCCAATGATGAGAGGACGTGCATTCTCAAAGTGGGGCATAGACTTTGTAGGTCCTATTAACCCTGCAGCTAGGAACTCCCATGCAGAATATATCATTGTAGCTACTGATTACCTTACTAAGTGGGTAGAGGTAAAAGCCACAACAAAGAATGATGCTCAGACAACGGCAAAATTCTTATGTGAGAACGTGTTCACGAGATATGGACTACCAATAGAGTTAGTGAGTGATAGAGGCACACACTTCTTGAATGAAGTCATTGAAAATCTTCTCCAAGAATTCTTGATGATACATAAGAAGTCTGCCCCCTATCATCCCCAAGCTAACGGACAAGCTGAGAGCACAAACAAGATCCTATGTAATGTCTTGATTAAACTAGTAAATAATAAAAACTCTGATTGGGACAAACAACTTCATCATGCTCTTTGGGCTTACCGGGTTGCCTATAAAATGGTACTCAATGCCACCCCATTTTAGATGGTCTTGGACAGAATGCTATGCTACCATTAGATTTCCTAATCCCAGCATTAAAGGTAGCACAAGAGCATGAGTGGAATGGACATGAATTGTCCTCTAGGATCTTTGATCTAGAACGCTTAGGTGAGATGAGGCTATGAGCGGCAGCAGGCATCTATGCTGCAAAGAACAGACAAAAGGCATACTTTGATGCACACATCAAGGATAAAGGACTGAAAGAGGGAGATCTAGTGTTGGTACATGCCCGGAACGGCTTTCTTGTTGAATGGTGTCTTTCTATTTACTAAAGCAGTTGTCTTGAATTGTTGCGCTTGCTTCTGAGGTTGAACTACTATGGATGCTTTACCCTTCGAAAAAGAAGGAGGGTGTGCTTGCCTTTGCAACTGTCCTTCCATGATTGAGTCCTTCTGGATCATAGAGTTTTTGACACATACAACATCTTGCTCGTGAAGATTAGTCTTAGAGGAACTAAAAGAGTGTGTGGTGCCATGATCTACGAGCATGCAGTTCTCTAATTCTAATGTAATGCATTGTTCATGTACCCAAACTTGAAGAAGTTGATTTTTGAGGTTCAAGTTGACCGCATGGTCATAAATCCAATCTTGACCTAAGACAAGTGGTTCCGTAAGGTCCTCATCTTGACACACTAACATTTTGACTTTCATTGGAACATCTTGAAGATAGATGGGAAATTCCACCTCGCCCAAACAAGAGGTTTCCACATCTCCCAATCCTATGAGATAAGCTTCTATGGGATTTATGTTCAACTACAAGTCTTGACAGTAGGAAAGTCTAACTGCACTAGTTGTTGCACCTAAGTCAATCAATGCTTTCACAGTTCTTGCATTCTTTCCTTGTCCTATCTCTATGGTCACAAAGGGACGTCGGTCAATGCTTTGAGAAATAATTATGCCTGATTTTCGGCACATATCCATGTGATATTTTGGGGCTTTTGAGTTGACATCTAGGCCTAGTTGCCTTAACTTATTTTGCCTAATACGATCTTTGGCCTCTGCCTGTGCTTCTTCTCTCACCCTTATCTCTTCTTCTTTTCGCTTCTTAGCAGTGTTGAGTCTCATTAGCATATCCTCAGTAAAAGGTTCTTGATACAGCTTGACTCTACATCCACTAATGTAGTTTGGCAAGATGTCTCCTTCTAAAGTGGCCAACTGAACTGCACCGCTAGTGGAAATTCTATTAACGATCATGGGTCCGTATCCTCGTTTTTCCAATCCCATCCAGGCAAGCCAACCAGGCCAGAAGAAGAAGGAAGAAGCTCAAACAAGCTCAACCACAAGGTATCCGATAAGTTTGGGTGCCTAAGAAATTAGTTGCAGCTCACCAAGGGCGATTACACATGTGGGTTCCCAAAGGACTCTTACCTGCACAAAGGCCTATGCTCTCCACCATGCAAAAGGTCTCAACTAAGAAGCCAAGGAGAGAAAAAGGAAAGAACCGAACACAGAGACCACAAGAAGCTAAACTCACCTCTTCGGCAATAGTCAGAAGACCAGCAACAATAGTATGGGTATGGAAGCCAAAAGCACCGGTAGGCCCCATAGAACCACAAAACCAACCATGAAGGATCAAACCATCAAGAAATCACCCAAACATGAAGCAACCAAAGGAGATCACTAAACAGTCGAAGACCATTCTCAAATGGATCCTCTCTAAGGAGGAAGGAGCAGCTGTCATCTCGAGATCCCATGGATACCTCCAAGATAGATGGCATCAACACCCGCAAATAACCTCAAAAGCCTTAACGAGCGACAACCATGTGCTCCTTGCACAACCCTGTCTTTTGCACCATTCAAGTCATGCATTTCCAAAGTATGCATTAATATAGGGCCACATTACATGGCCATGCATAGACACATTTGAGAGTCCCATGCACAAGAGCACATTGACATATGTCAACTATTTTTTCCAATACTAACATCTGTCTTCTTGTTTTGTAACATTGTTCCAAAAAAAAAAGAGAGCAGAAAAAGAGAGAGGGAGAGAGAGCTTGTTCCCAGGTTTGGCTCATGGAACATGAATGAGTCATGCTTAGTTGAAGGTGGAACCATTGATTACTGGGCTTGGATAGAAGTGTGTCTCGGCTAGCAGATGCTATTATTGCTGCCTTATCTGGTAGATGTCAAGCACTTGGTAGGAACATGGCATCCACAACTATTGTTTCCCCTTACCATGGTAGGAGGGAAGATCTTGAAGGTCCACAACTTGAGCGATGCTTAACTACTATATGTACGAGAGCATCCAAGGAGATATCTGCAAGGGGTAGTTTGGTACCCTGAAAATCCTTGTCGAAATTCTGGCTGAGAAGACTCCTGCTTATGGTGAGCTAAAGAGAATATGTGAAACTAAGCTTGGTGTAGTTACCCAATGTTGTTTGTCAAGGAATATAAAGAAATTCAATTCTCAATATTTGGCAAATGTTGCTTTGAAGAGAGGGGATAGGACCAGGCGCTCAAAGAATCTCATCAGTGAATCATCAACAAGGACATTCCTCAACCACACAAGATGCGCCATTGGTCAATCACTATGATGGGGGGTACAACACGACGAGGAGAACATCGATCGACCTTTCAAGGTAAGAATCCTTACTTTGGAAACGTCATAACCATGATAGATTAGGCAACCTCTTTGTCAGCGTACCCTTGAGCTACATAATAAGTCTACCCCTATCATCCACAAGCTAACAAACAAGCCCAAAGCAAAAATAAGATCCTATGTAATGTATTGACAAAATTGGTAAATAATAAATGCTCGGATTGGGATAAACAACTTCATCATGCTATTTGGGCTTATCGAGTTGCCTACAAAATGGTACTCAGTGCCACCCCATTTCAAATGGTCTTCAGATAGAATGTTGTGTTATCATTAGATTTCTTGATTGCGACTTTAAAAGTAGAACTAGAGCACGAGTGGAATAGACACGAGTTGTCCTCCATGATAGTTGATCTAGAACAATTAGGTGAAACTTTGTACGCTACAAAGAAAAGCAAAAGGCATACTTTGATGCACACATCAAGGATAAAAGGTTGAAATAGGGAGAGCTAGTGTTGACTTATACACTAAACCAACATGCCAATAAATTGGAGAAATGAAAATATGGGTCATTAATAGAATTTCCACTAGTGGTGCAGTTCAATTGGCCACTCTAGAAGGTGACATCTTGCCAAGCTATATTAGTGGATGTCGAGTCAAGCTATATCAAGAACCTCTTATAGAGAATATGCTAATGAGACTCAAGACTACTAAGAAGTGAAAAGAAGAAGAGCTAAGCATTAGGGAAGAAGCATGGGCAGATGTTAGAGAGTGCATTATGCAAAATAAGTTAAGGTGGCAAGGCCTAGATGTCAATCCCAATGCAAGAGATATCACATGGCTATGTGCACCAAAAAGAGTACACATCCTAGCATCATAGATAGATGACCATTCATCACGATTGAGTTAGGGCATGACACTACAAATAAGATGATCAAAGCTCTGATCAATTTTGGAGCTGCCACTAGTGCAATTAGGTAATCATGTTGTAAAGGATTGGGCATGGAAGTTAAGCCATTAAAAGTTTATTTAGCAGGCTTAGGAGGCATGGAAACCCCTTGTATCAGTGAGGTAGACATTCCTATCCTCTTAAAGGATGTCCCTTTGAGAGTAAAGTTGCTAGTTTTCCATGATGAGGACATCACAAAACATATGATATTAGGGAAGGATTGGTTGTATGATCATGCAATTGACTTAAACATGTTGCAATGATTGCTTTAGGTCAGGGTTAACAAGCAATGCCTAATAGTTAAATTGGAAGGCAGGGGCCCTTTTGATTCCAATACCCCGCACTTTGCAAGCACTTTAGAGTCCAATGTGCACCATTCCTCACCTATTGATGGGCAGGTCTTGAAAGTGCTAGAACCCCCTTCTCTTCCAAAATTATCAACATCACAATTGGAACAATCAATTTTGCAGAGAAGAGGAGGACAATTGCAACCAAGTGGCAAGAAGGAGGCCACCTCAATGACAAAAGCTACTACACAACCTTGCTCCTTGTGCACAAGGATAAAACTTGAACCAAATTTCAAGACAAAACAAATATCGGTGATGAAAAACAAGCATCTGACAAATTTGGGTGCATAAGGAATTAGTTGTAGCTCAACAAGGGTGATTATACATGTTGTACCCAAGGAACTCTTACATACACAAAACCCTATGCTCTTCCTCATGAGAAAAGTCTCAACAAAGAATCCAAGGAGAGGCAAGGGTCAAAACCAAGCACAGACATCAAAAGAAGATCAACTCACCTCTTTGGCAATAGTTAGAAGACAATCAACAAGGGTATGGGTTTAGAATCCAAAAGCACTAGTAGCACGCACATAACCAAAGAGCCAACCATGAGGGATATAAAATTTAAGAAAGCATCCAAAGATGAAGAGGCCAAAAGTGATCTGTATGTAGCCAAACGATCTTCTAAAATGGATCCCTATAAGGAGGAATGATGAGTAGTAATTCAACTATCATCTGATTGCATCATTTCAAGATCGAATGGATACCTCCGAACAAAGATTGCATCAATGTCTGCTAGTAACATCAGAAGCCTCGACATGCAAAAACCATGTGCCCTTTGCATAATCCCATCTTTTGCACCATTCGAGTCATGCATTTCCACAGTATGCATTAATATAAGGGAACATTACAAGGCCATGCATAGACACAATTGAGAATCCCAGGCACATGAGAGACATTTGACATATGTAAACTATTTTATTGATATTAACCTCTTTCTTCTTGTTTTGTGACATTGTTCCTTAAAAAGAGAGAGAGAGAGAAGGGACGGGACCATGCGCTCAAAGAATCTCATCAGTGAACCATCAACAAGGACATCCATGAACAACAAAAGACAAGCCAATGGTCAATCACCATGATGGGAGTACAACACAAAGAGATGAACATCAACCAACTTTTCACCATGGTAAGAATCCCCTACTTTGGCAACACTATAGCAATGATAGATTAGGAAACCTCTTCGTCAGCACACCCTTAAGTGCTTAGCTCAAGACCCAATTTTTTGCACCATACTTCTTATAATGCATTCCCCAATTAAGCATGCATAGGGCCACATTACAAGGCCATGCACAAGGCACATATTTTCTTCAACCCATGCACGAACACACTTAGCCATCATTCATTATGGGTTCTGAGTACTTGGCATGATTGTTGGAGATAGACATCTGCGGAAGCACGTGAACAACACAAGGAAGAAGAAGAAGCTTGGAGCACAACACACAATACTGAATGTATTACTAGAGAATGTACAAAGATAAGTAGCCCATTAGGGCAATAGGCGTATATACAAGACGGGGAAAAAAAAACCTCCTAAAGAGGGAAAAAAGTGCCCCGGTGGTCCTAGAGTGTTCACACACATAACTACCTAAATATATCAACAAATCCCCCTTGGGAGTGATGCGGTGAACAAGTGGTTGGCACTCATGTATAAGGAAGTGCCAAGCTATGTGGAAATCACTCCACAAAAGGAAGTAAGACCAAAGCTTTGCGGAAAGCTTCAAACTTCTCCCTAGGCAAAGCCTTCGTGAAAAGGTCTTCAATGTTCACCTGCGTGGGCACATATGCCAAGCTGATCTCCCCAACAGAGAACCTCTCCCTGACATAATGATAATGCACCTCAATGTGCTTAGTGCGAGCATGGAACACAGGGTTCCTCGCAACTGCCAATGCGCTATGACTGTCAGTGAAGATGGTGGTGGCAGAAGACTGACCAACACCCAAATCAGCCATAAGGCGTCTGAGCCACACACACTCAATAGTCACTGTGAAAGCTGCCCTATACTCAGCCTCACAACTCGAAGTGGCCACAGTAGGTTGCTTCTTGCTCAACCAAGATATACATGAGCTACCAAGCATGAAGCAAAAGCCACTAGTGGACACACGAGTGTCATAGCAACCAGCCCACTCAGAGTCAGAAAAAGCATGCAAATCTAGCAGTAGTGATCCCCCCTTGGGATAAAACAACCCAAGTATACGAGTACCACTCAAGTACCAAAAGATACGCTTATCCGCCTGCCAATGCTTGACTCCTGGGCAATGCATAAACCTGCTCATTTGTGAGACAGCAAACTGAATATCTGGCCGAGTAATGCATAAGTAAATCAAGCATCCAACAGCCTGCTGATAGAGAACAACATCAAATGCATCTCCAGCATCATGAAGACTCAATCATAAACCTGTCTCCATAGGAGTGGCAATAGGCTTACAATCTTCAAGGCCAAAATGCTGCAATAATATGTCAATATATTTCATTTGACACAAATCCATTCCACCATCAACGTGCATAAACTGAATGCCCAAATAATGATGCAAATGCCCCAAATCAGACATCTCAAATGAGGCATGCAAATCAGCCTTAAAATCAAAAATATGCTTCTCAATAGGACCAGTGAGCAGCATGTCATCAACATAGACAACAATGATCAGAAGCACATCATTATCACGCTTAATATATAAGGTGCTTTCAGTTGGACTGTTCTCAAAACCATGTGCAATCAGATAGGCATGTATCTTCTCATACCAAGCACGTGGTGCTTTCTTTAAACCATATAATGCTTTCTTTAACCTTCACAGCTAGTTTTCATGCCCTTTCTGCACAAAGCCACAGGGCTGAAAAACATACACTTCTTCATGCAAGTCACCATTTAGAAATGCTGTTTTAATGTCCAACTGATGTACATTCCAACCATGATGGACTGCAAGTGCACAGATGCTCCGAACAGTAGTCATACGGCATGTAGGTGCAAAGGTCTCATCAAAATCAATGCCTCTTTCCTGTGCATAACCCTTTGCAACAAGCCTAGCCTTATACCTGTCAACTGTAGCATCAGGTTTACGCTTCAGCTTGTATACCCACTTAGTGCCAATGGCCTTCTTGCCAAGAGGCAAGTCACATAAAGACCAAGTACCATTCTTCATTATTGCATCATATTCAGATTGCACAGTAGCCATCCAATTTTCTGAATTTTGTGCTTCATGAAACGAAACAGACTCAGTCTCATCACATAGACTAGATGCAGCCATATCATAGCAATCTGATGCAAAAGAGGCACTATGAGAGCTTGATCGAGTATGATATGACAGAGGTGCATCTAATTTGCTATCACGCAAGGTCTGCACCAGCCATTTCGGCATAGTTCTTGCCTGCTCAATATCAGCTCTCTCATCAATAAGTGCATCATGTAAATTTGCATCAGAAATGGAATGATCTGCATCATCACATGAAACCTGCAAAGGCTGAGAAGTTGCCCCATTAGGACCAGCACTAGACTGTCCACCTGTAAAAAGAGGCAACAAAGTATCATATATGTCTTTGGAGCTAATAGATGTCTCCTTAGTACATGAAAGCAATGCGTGAATAGCATCCTCCACAAAAACAACATCACGGCTAACCAGAGTGCGTTTAGTGTATGGATGATATAGACGATAGCCTTTACTTTCAAAATTGTACCCAACAAAAATACATTTTAGTGCGTTATCATCCAATTTTTTGCGATGTTGTTCAGGCACTAATGCATATGCCAAACAACCAAAAAAACGCAGATGAGCAACAGATGGCTTGGGGTCATGCCAAGCCTCATATGGAGTGATAGACTGCAACGCTTTAGTGGGACACCTGTTCTGTACATATGCTACACACATGACAGCCTCAAGCCAGAAACTATGTGGTAAAGCCTGACTCTTGACCATACACCTCACCATCTCCATGAGTGACCTGTTCTTTCGTTCAGCAACTCCATTCTATTGAGGTGTATACAACATTGTACACTGGTGTTTTATCCCACGTTCAACCAGAAATGCATTAAAATCAGAAGACATATATTCCCCCCCGATCAGAACGGAGGGTGCCCATTTTACATGCTGACATATTTTCAACCAAAACCAAAAATTGTTTGAAGCACATGAACACTTCGGACTTTGCCTTCAATGGATATACCCATGCATGCCTGGAAAAATCATCGATGAAAGTCACGAAGTAAAGGTAATTCCCAAAAGAAGGTGTCTGCATAGGACCATAGACATCACTATGTACAAGCTGCAATTTCTGAGTAGCCCGAATTGAACCATCTTTGGGAAAGGACGAATGCTGCATTTTGCCCAAAATACAGCCTTCACAAACATGTTTTCCATGTGCCTCAAGTTTGGGCAAAGAGGACACCATTTTAGATTTCTACAGGCATAACAAACTAGCAAAATTCAGATGACCAAAGCATGCATGACAAAGCTTTGCATCTGATATAGCCTGAGAATCATTTACTACACATGCCAAATCATTTACAGATCTTTCATAGTCTATGAGCTTATACAGCCCATGACATAAAATGCCAGAAGCAATAATCACATTGCCATTTGACAGATCATGAACTGTACACCTGTCATCAATGAATTTCACAACCAAGCCAATCTTGGCTAACGTAGAAACTGATAACAGGTTCTTCTTGATCCTTGGCACAAATAAAGCATCTGACAAAGTGAAAGAACTACCATCAGCAGTAGTCAAAATGATCTTACCAACTCCCATAAAAGGATAAGAGGAGTTGTTGGCACATGTAACAGTATTCCCTGTAGGGGCAGGCTCGAGTGAAGAGAAGAAACTACATTGTGAGGTAATATGTTTGGTCGCTCCACTGTCAAAGTACCAAACATCTGAGTCTACTGCAGACATGCACTGCTCATGAGAAGATGGGTCAAAACTGCAAACAATAGTAAATGCCCATTCTTCTTCCTGCACAAGATTAGCAGACTCCGTTTTTGGTGTAGAGGCTTCTGCAACAACCATTCCAGCCTCTTTCTTCTTTGCCTCTTTTGCATCCAGTTTTGGATAGTTCTTTATGATACGATCATTTCCTTTACAATACTTACAAAACAATTTCTGCTTTTTTGATTTTTTCTCATCTTTTTCTTGGTTTTTCGAATGTGCAGCATTTGCAGATTTCTGCTTACTAGTTGAAGAGCTCCATTTTCCTTTGCCCTTCTGACTAGCCAGGAAAGCTTGATCTACAACACGCATAATGGACTTGTTCTACCTGGACTGATCTTCCTACAATAGAATAGAGACTAACTCCTCAAATGACAAGGCATTTGGATTTCCTTTCATCATCAACCGAAGATAGAAGCAAAACTCTGATATGAATCAGGAAGACCATTCAGAAGGGTCTGCACAAGTGAGCTATCTGGTATAACCTCATCAGTGGAAATCAATTGTTCCTTCAAGTCTTTGATCTTTGTTAGGAAACTGTACATAGAATCACCTTCATTCATGTGCTCACTCTCCAATTTTTTTCGGAGGTAAGCAACATTCCTAGCTTGATACAATGTGGTAAGTGTATCCAAAGCATCCTTAGCTATTATGTAAGAGCGAATATGAGGAATAATGACACGTTTGATAGACAAAGCTATCAATGCATGTGCCTGGGCATCTCTGCCATCCCAACGAGTCTGCTCTGCAGTAGGTGCAGCAGAAACTGCAGCACGAACAGGAATATGCAGAATACCATCATCTTCGACACCTTTTGCATCAGCTTCAGTACCTGCAGTTGTAACAGTTGCAGGTGTGATAGGACGTTTTTCGACACCCTGCACAATGTTCCATAGTCCTTTTGCAACCAGCACATGTCGCATCATATAAGCCCATAACGGGTAGTTGGTACCATCCAACTTATCTTCAACAGCCAACATACGGAATACATCATTGCTTTCAGCCATGGCCAGTGACTAAAATACCTTGATGCAAAAAATTGATTGTATCTCAAAAAGTTGAATAGAACTACCCTGACGAATTCTGCTAAACCTGTAGCAGACTTTGAGACGCTTATACTGGCAAACAGAAACTGGTATATACCTTTGGCACAAAGAGACGAAATAGCCTACACAAGCGCTGCGATAGTGCGTTCAGAGGCCGAAACGAGCTCAGATCATGATTTCGGCATGATAGAACGAAGTGGTTTTGATCTCGAAAACACGCTGAGTATGCTCACCAAAAATCATGCGATTCTGAGACTGCAACCGGAGGAGTTTCGATGGCGCCCTAGCTGAAGCGACGACCTGCTCTGATACCAATTGTTGGAGATAGACGTCTACGGAAGCATGCAAACAGCACAAGGAAGAAGAAGAAGCTTGGAGCACAACACACAATACTAAATGTATTACTAGAGAATGTACAAAGATAAGTAGCCCATTAGGGCAATAGGTGTATATACAAGTTGGGGGAAAAAACCTCCTAAAGAGGGAAAAAAGTGCCCCGACGGTCCTAGAGTGTTCATACACATCACTACCTAAATATATCAACAATGATAACTATGAAACCATGTTTGAAAGATCCACAAGACATCAAGGTTACAACATTAGTACCTATGAAGAAATTCATAGCTGAAAGCTACTCAAAATCAACATTGACAACCTCTTTTGAGCAACTAGCAATTTTTTAAGACTCACAAATACACATCATGCTGGAATCCAAGGAAGAAGTACATACAAAGGAACTAAAACTTGCATAGGCTATTTTTGACAAAATGAAGAATAGGATAACCGACCCTACTACATTTGGAAGACAAACCACTCTTGTGGATACATGATGGACACTACCTCTCAAAGTACTACACGGAACACCCACTCCAACAAGGGTCTCTCAGGGATGACAAACTCAATAGTAGGATTGTTGGCACTCAAGGTCAAGCACAAGGTGTGGAAATGCATCAAAGAAGTGGACACACAAGAAGAGGGAGCACGTAGGGAGCTCCAAGAAGTATATGTCAAATTTTCAGAAGAAACCTCTATACAAAGAGCGATTTTGATCACTAAAAACCATTATAATTATCATTTCACAATTTTGCAACTCCATTTTGTTCAAGCTGAGGAGTCCTCAAGATTTAGGAGTGTTAAAGTAATCTACATAGCAATCTTCATAATTTTTAGACTCCATTTGAGCCCTCAAACAAGCCTTGGAACCTAATTCTTCACAATGTACAGAACCAAATGCTATGAAAATTTATAAGCATAAACTAGACACTAATACCTTTCCAATGAGCCATCTTGAACTCAATTTGGAGCTCTGGAGAGAGAGCAGCAGCCTCTACAAGATTACTGTTGGCGAAGAAGATGATGAAGAGAAGTGAAGGAGCAAGACAATGATGGTCACAGTGTATGTATATTGCTTCCATGTAATGTACAAGTGATTTCAAGTCTTTATATAGACTCTAAGAGTGTTCCACGACTTCTACAATTGAAATTTGAATTCAAATGAAGGTGGGAATGGTTGTTGGAGGGAATCAATTCACTTCCCTACAATCTAGGAAAAGTGAAAATCTAGTTTGATCTACTTTTAGGTGATTGATTGCTTGATTGAATGCAACTTCAACCACCACAAATTCATGGGATTTGAGCTCTATCTTTCTAGCTTTACATGTGTAAAGTTCAAGGCTTTTACAATGGTAAATAAACCATAAAAAATTTCTCACAAAAATACAATAAATGAGCATAAGAAAAAAAAATCTCCAACAGATATTCTTTTGATGCGATAGCCTTTGATGTAGATCAAATCCACCTCAAGCATAGTGTAAGCTTGATGTTCCAATAGCTCCCCCTCAAGCTAAAGTATTCTTGAGTCTTCATTCTCTGATAGGTTGAATACCTACCATAGCTTTGAATCTACGAAGCTTTATTCCATCAAGTGCCTTCGTCATCATATCTGCTACTTGTTTTTCTGTTGGAACAAAAGAAATGTCAATCTCCTTTGCCATGGGCTTCTCCCTGATGAAGTGGTAATGGACTTCTATGTGCTTGGTTCTCGCATGGAAAATAGGATTTTCCGCTAGATACATGGAGCTTACATTATCTCCAAATATGTGAGGTTTGGAACTCACAAGTCCCAAATCTGTATACAATGCTTTTAACCATATTGCCTCTTGATTTGCTATGATCAAGCCTCTGTACTCTACTTCAGTTGAGGATAAAGCAACTGTAGGTTGCTTCTTGGAACTCCATGAAACTAGCTTCGAACCTGCAAATGCTAAGTAACCAGATGTACTTCTTAAGTACTCTCTTAGCCGCATCCATGTGTGGTCTTCTCGGTGAGTGCATGAATTGACTAAGCACTCCCACACTATATGAGATGTCTTCCCTTGTATGAGTAGTATATATCAAGCTACCTACCAAGCTTTGATATTCTTTTAGGTCTTCAATTTTCTCACCTTCATAAACACTTAGTTTATGATTCATCTCCAAAGGTGTACCTGCAGGTTTAGTGTTCTCCATTTTGAACTTGAGAAGAAGATCCTGAATGTATCTTCTTTGAGTCAAATACATTCCTTCATCTGTGTATATCACCTGCATACCTAGGAAATATGTGAGCTCACCTAGGTCACTGATTTTGAACTCCTCTTGCATGTGTCTCTTGATCCTTTGAATGCCATTTAGATCATCACCTGTCACAATAATATCATCTACATATACACATAGATATAACTCCATCAGATCTGAGCTTCTTTAGTGATCTACTTGAATGATTCTCCACATGTGCAAGATACTTCTTGAAGCAATCAAACACTTCATTCTTACTCTTGATAAAGTATAGAATAGTCCATCTACTATGGTCGTCAATAAATGAGACATAATACCTTGATCCTGCCAATGAAGGTTCTTGACTTGGTCCCCATACATCTGTATGTACTAAGTCCAATAAGTTGTTGTGGATGTAGCCTTTGTGGTTGAATGGTTGTCTTTGTGCCTTCCCAATCTGACATGCATCACACTTGTTGATCATGTGTTGCTTTGATATGTTTGGCAGTCCTAGAACACTTTGGTTCCTGCATATATCCTTCAAGGTTCTTTCATTCACATGAGCAAGTCTCTTATGCCACACTTCAAGCTCACTTAGGGTTTGAGACCCAAAGTTGAATAGAGCTATGTTCCTGGTTTCTCCTACTTCAAAAGTAAAGAGCCTACCATGCTTCTCACCTCGGGCTATCTTTTTGAAGCCTTGACATGGATCTTCCACAAAAGCTCCATGTTGGGTGAACCTAACTTGCAAGCCTTTTTCAACTATTTGGCATACACTTATTAGGTTTTTAGTGATAGTGGGTACATAGAGAACCTTACTTAGAATGTTTTTCCTCCCATTGGAAGCTTTGACATTACCAATCTTCTCCACATTGTGCTTTGTGTCATCCCCTCTTTGCACTTCATGTCTATGCTTTGGACTTTCCAAATTAGATAGAAGAGCAATGTTGCCTGCAACATGATTCGAACATCCTGAATCTATGTAGAACAAATTATCATCTTCTTTACCTTCTTTGTGGCTTAGATTCATAAGAAGCAATGAGTCTTCATGTGGTTGATCTTCTGAATAATTGTTGTAGTCCCTTCTATTATTGCTTCTATTGTTATTGTTGAAGTCGTGTCCACCTCTGCCTCTATTGCTGCCATATCCACCTCTTCCACTTCCTTTCTGGGTCTTCCCATTGAACCAGCAATCCTGAGTGGTGTGGTTGGTCTTATCATATATGGCACAAGGTTGAACATTCTGACCTTTGGCTTTGTCTTGCTTTGGTCCTTTCTTCTTCCCTTTCCACTTGCTCTTGCTTGGAAAGTTGGCTTGGGAGGTCTCTTCTTCATCTTCTTCCTTCTTCTTGCCTTTCTGCTTCTTATCCTTCTTGTCTACATATAGAGCACTAGTTGAATTACCATGATAAGAGTTACCTTCCTTTATGCTATTGTTGGCTTCTTGATTGAAGAGTTGTCCAAGAAAAATGTTGAAGTCCGGAGTTTGCACATCCATGATGAGATCATAAGCCGTCGTGAAGGCTTTCCATTGCTTATCACTTCGAAAGCCGTTGAGAATTTGCCTCATGATGACCTCTTCTTCAATCAGCTCTCCAATGGATGCTAACTGATCCGCAATCTCCTTGACCTTGGTAACAAACTCTGTGATGGTTTGTTTAAGTGTCTTCTTCATTTGGTTGAACTCATTCCAAAGATGATTCTTTCTTGCTTTGGTACTAGCAGGAAAGAAAGTCTCGAGGGCATCCCAAGTCTCTTGGGATGTCTTGAATCCTCTAATATGTGGTAATAGAAAGTCAGAGATAGAGTTCATTATGTATGACCTTGCTTGAGCATCCCTTGCGCACCAAAGTGTGAGCTTATCTGTCTCCTCTTGTGTAGGTCCTCCTTCGGATCTCGGAATAGGCATAGCTTCATCACTTGCTACAATTCCATAAAGATTTCTACCTTGCAAATAGGCCTCCATCTTGATTTTCCAAGCCGTGTAGTTGTGTCGATCAAGCTTCTCGATCATTGAGGGAAAGCCGTCACCCATATTGGTCTAGCTCTGATACCACTGAAAGAACTTGGAGAAGCTTGTAGAAGGTAGAAAAATGTGTTTCGAAGCGACGAAGTTTGGTCTAGCCAACCAGCACAAGACCAGCCCTTGAGCTTATGGAGACTCAAATAGACCTTATAGGCATGCGATAAGTGCAAAGAAACACACTATGTACTTTGGAGCATCAAGGAGAATGAGTCGATACAAAACAGATAGGTTCGCGGGTTGACTAGCTCAAAAAACTTACTATCTATGGAAGAGACAATGAACTTCAAATGCCCATAGCGACCAACGTGATTACAATTAGAAAAAATCATTTTATGGGAGTGATAGACATAGAGTTGAGTGTATAGAATGCACAAAAGTATAAGGATAAGCAAAATATGCTATAGGAATGAATGCGACATTCACCGGTGGTACTTCCTATTTTTCAGGAATACGCAGAGATTGACCCCGAAACAGAAAAACTCAGATTTCTCCAATCTATTGAACCAAATGCTATGAAAACTTATACGCATAAACTAGACACTAATATCTTTCCAATGAGCCATGTTGCACTCAATTTGGGGCTCTAGAAAGAGAGCAGTAGCCTCTCCAAGATTACTGTTGGCGAAGAAGATGATGTAGAGAATTGAAGGAGCAAGACAATGATGATCACAAGTGTATGTATATTGCTTCCATGTAATGTACAAGTGATTTTAAGTCTTTATATAGAATCTAGGAGTGTTCCACAACTTCTACAAGTGAAATTTGAATTCAAATGAAGGTGGGAATGGTTGTTGGAGGGAATCAATTCACTTCCCTACAATCTAGGAAAAATGAAGATCTAGTTTGATCTACTTTTAGGTGATTGATTGCTTGATTGAATGCAACTTCAACCACCACAAATGCGTGGGATTAGGGCTCTATCATTCTAGCTTTACATGTGTAAAGCTCAAGGCTTTTACAACGGTAAATGAACAATAAGAAATTTCTTAAAAAAATTCAATAAATGAGCATAAAAAAATTCTCCAACGGATATTCTTTCGACGCGATAGCCTTTGATGTAGATCAAATCCACCTCAAGCATAGTGTAAGCTTGATGTTCCAACAATTAGTTCTAAAACTGGCCAAAACTAGTCAAAAAACTATAAAAAGAGTTAGAGAGCTCATTTTTGGGGATTAACAAGTTAGAGAAAGAGCTTCTTCAAGAGTGTAATCAAGTTATTGAGAATCAAAGCTTCCATTGTTCCTATCTTTGTTATCTTGCCTTGTGTGTGTGTGTGTGTGTGTGGGCACGTATGTGCTTTGTCACTCACATTTGCTCACCACAATTGCTCACAATCTTCATATCCTCCTCACATCTCCACGGATTGACAAGTAAAGGAGCTGGTGCTCATGCTTGGGCTACACCAAATTTAGGCACCGTTGTTGGGGAGAGAGAGATCTCTATGTGTGTGTGTGGAGAGAGAGAGAGACAGAGAGAGAGAGAGAGAGAGAGAGAGAGAGATTTGTGTGTGTGTGTATGTGTGTGAGGGGGGTGGATGTGTGTGGGGGGGTGGATGTGTGTGAGGGGAGAGACAAAAAGCAAAGAGTGAGCACAATGAAGGTGAGATGGAGATGCTTCACATGAAAAAACAGAGCAGTTAGCTATTGAGTTCAAAACAAATGACTAGCACTCGACTTTTGGCTTTGGGTTATTAAATATGGTGTCGATATAGGTGTCAGTATAGGCAATGGTATAAGCATCAATATAGGTGTTGGTATAAGCATCGATGTTTCCAATAGAATATTGATGCCTATATTGGCGCGTATACGGGCATCAAACTTTTTGGACGCTCATACCGGCATTAATTTTCCAACTATCATACCGATGCTATATAGGCCATTGATATGGCTAGCATGGTTTTCCCAAACATTTCCAACATTCATATCGACATCAGGGGTGACCTTCGATATGGCTAGCATCGGTATGAGGCTCACATGTTATAGTGTCTTTAGATAGGAAATGGTCCTCGATGGAATAGCTTCGAATATACTACTTTAGGTAGATGGAGTCACATTTCTTCTCTCCTATAGGCAAGAAGAATCTCTTTGCCTTTCTTTACTTTAACTTTGGTTGCTCTGAAAATTCATTGGGGAAGAAATCTCTCATTAGTACATTTGAAAGAAAAATAAAAACACTCACTTAAAAAGCAATACCCCTGCTTTGCTTTGATTTTATTCTAATTTTAATTTTATTTAAATTTGACTTTTATTTCTTTTTTTCTAATTTATTTACACTTCTTTTTCGTATTTTATTTTTACTTTCAATCCTATTTTTCTTTTATTTATTTTTATTTACATAATTTTTCTTTATTTTAATTTTTATTTACCTTTCTCTCTAATTGAATTTCATTTCATTCCTAGTTTTTTATTAACTTAAGTTAAATTATAACTATTTGTTTTTATTTACATTTAATTCCCAAATTTGGTTTTGTTAATTATTTAATTATGTATTTAATTTTATCATTTGTTTTAGTTTTTATAAACTAATGTATCATAATGAAACAACATAAATAAAACGAAAAGAAATTCTCTCTCTCTAGCCTACTTGCTATACACATCATCCATCATGCCATCCCTATTGGAGTCATCAAAATCTTGTAGAAGTTTTCCCCTTCTCTCTCTCTCTCTATCTATCTATCTCTCTCTCTGGTAGGACCTCTCTCTCTCTCTCTGTATTCCTAAAGTCCCCAACTTTCTAATTTGGAGGTTTGCACGTATGCTCACACATGGGTCTTCTTCTTCCTTTTTCTCTTCTAATTCCATCTTTTCTAGATTCAAAGTCATCCATTCTATTTTCATATTTTTTGTTTTTTTTATTTCTCATTTTCTTATTTTATTTTTCATATCATATTTTTCACTTATTTTTCTTTTCTTTTTGTTTTTGGGATCAAGGGTTTACTCATTTATACATAAATGTTTATACAAGGGTTCTTTTTAAAGGTTCCAATCATGGGAAAAATTATCACAGACATTGTCATGGATAAACAAGGACTAATTATACAAGGCTTTCGGGCTAGAAAGATAACGTTCTTAAGTTTTTTATCTAAGTTTCCTAGGGTTTGAAGTTAACTTTCCAAGGGTTTAGTTGTGGGTTTCTAGGGTTCTCAAGATGGGTTTTAAAGGTTTCAAGTTGGATCCCTAGGTTTTGGAGTTGGACTACAGGGTTAAGTTTAGATTTTAAGGGTTTTGAGGTTTGGGTTTTAGGGTTAGAGTTTAGATGTCAAGTTTTCTAGGGTTTTTGAACCCAAGGGTGCTATGGTTTCTAAACTCAGGGGTTCTAGGGTTTCTCGTTAGGGTAAATTTTACATGGTTTTTCAACATTTTCAATTATACATATTTTTGGTGTCTTGATGCTACCTATAAATTCATCTATTTATGCATTTATTCATCTATCTATATACCCATCTATCTATCTATTCATGTATATACATATATCCATCTCTCTATCTATTCTTTTATCTATCCATTCAATTATTCATCTACCTATCTACTCATTTATTTATCTATATATTGATCTATCTATCTATATTTATCTATATATTCATCTATCTATCCATTCGCTTATTCATCTATCTATATATCTATCTATCTATATTCGTTTATCTATCGATTCAATTATTCATATATCTATGTACTCATTTATTTATCTATCTATTTGATCTATCTATCCACACACTTATGATTTATCTAGGTATATGTCTACTTAAATAAGTATTTACTTATCTCTCATTTTCTTTATGAGTTTTACTTTCTTATTATAGCTTTTATGAATTAGGATGGCATTAAAAAAATAATTATATTCAAAATTTTGATTTTATTTGATATTTTATTTGTTACATTTGCAGAGATGGCATGTAAAATAAATAAGGATAAGAGGAATTTTTTAGAATAGCTCATGTGCTCCTACATGTATGGAATGAGAGAAGACCAGATAACATTATCAACGGACGTATCAAATTAAAAAGGTTTCATAAAACACTTATCTAAAATAACATATATTAATATTGAAGACAAATTTGAGAGAGTATCAAGAGGAGAAAAATTGTTAGGTGAGCAAATGTGCCAAGAGCTCACTCAGATTTTCGGACAAATAGTAAAGGTAGAAAAATTCTTGGAATTCATATAACAACAAAGCCAAGATTCATATACAAAATAAAATTTATCAATTTGCATTACTAGATTATGAAGAATGGAAAGAGAGTGAGGATGTGTTAAAGTGGCATGTACGCATGGGCATTTTTAGTTTTTAAAGGTTTAATTGAAGGGTTTACTAAGGGGGTGCAATGAAAAGGTACAAAAGTCCCATAGGAATGGGCACGTAAATTTGTATAAATACATGGCTTTTGTAATGAAACGAGAAGCGCATTTGGATTCGTGCAGCATATGAGTTGTCAGTACTTCTTCTCTCTACCCCATCTTCTTCTTTGTTAAAGTCTGTACATTGTCTGTTGTAAGCATGTATTTGTCTTCCTATTGTGACGGGTGGATGTTCTCCCATTGACATTGGCGCCGTCTGTGGGAACACTAGCACGCCCGTCATGATGTCCGCCCATAGACCTTTGATTGACTGAATGATAATAGTGACTTCTCTGATGATTTCACACTCCCGTTTTTCTCGGTCCCCCTTGATTCCATTGGATAATGATCATTGCTTTGCATTGGAAACTGTGTGTCGCTATGCCTCCTCGTCATTGGGCTATTGGCGTTGGCCCGGTTGTATCATAGTTTGTTTTTCAGCCATGTCCCACGTGTACATCCCCGCAATCCAATCGACCCTTCTGGCATCTCCTTTTCGCTCTGATTTCCACCCCCAAGCCTTGTTGTACGATCATCTATGATCCCGTGGAGTGAACAGTAGCATGCACGAGCAATTCCGGTGCTCTTCAGTCCATTCCAGTGTTTCTCTCGAGTTCGGTGCTCTTCGGTCCATTCCGGTCCCATTTCGGTGTTTCTCTCGAGTTCGGTGCTCTTCGGTCCATTCCGGTCCCATTCTGGTGTTTCTCTCGATTTCGGTGTGCTTCGGTCCATTCCGGTCCCATTTCGGTGTTTTCTCGAGTGCGGTGCTCTGGGTTCTGGTGATAGTATGATGACAAACCAACACTTCTCTCGCTCAGAGTACAGTCTCTTGTGTGTGTCTTAATTATCTCTAATCATTCCACTAACGTATCGCTCCGATGCCTCTTGAGTTTGGTGTTTCTGTGACATTGCGGTGATGAATTCGATGATTTCACGTTTGGTGATTCCCGGGTCCGGTGATCTTCTCATTTGGTAATTACCGTACTATCACTGGTCAGGTTTCAGTGGCATTCTCTGTTTATCCTGCTTGCCTCCGGTACAATTACAATAATCACTGCTTGCCTCTGAGGATTTGTGGCCCACTGCATCCCTCTCCATTGTGCTTGCACGCATCTCCCGTCTTGTACTCCCCTTGCAATGGCACGGTTAAATATGTGTGTTGGCTACATTGCGCATCTACCGACTGTTGAATGCCTTTGTGATACGAGCATTGCATGTATACGACTTTGGGTCCCTTCACATTGGTAGCCATGCTCCACATCCGCGTGTGATGGATAATTCTACCGAAACGATGGCGTCGGGAAATGTTTAATGATGGTGGATTGCTGTTGGAGCTTTGTTGAGCCCATAAAAGTCATATTGGTCAAAGTCAACTGCAATCAAAGTCAAAAGGTCAAAGTCAATTGGTCAAAGTCAACAAGGTCAAGGTCAAAGTCAACAGGTGCAAAGTCAATGTGCTAAAGTGCATGTGTCAAAGTGCACAGGTAGTGCACAATTTATTGTCCACAAAGGGTAAATTGGAGAAAGTGGGTTGCAGGTTGCAGAGGTATTTTCTCTAATTTCCCTAAGGTTCAAAGTGTTTTTTAAAGTGTTTTGGAAGGTTTAGGTGAACCCTCTCTTATGTGCAAAAGTGAAGACTTAAAAGGAAATGTGAAGGTATGCGAAGCGGCAGCGTACGCACAGGGGAAAGTATGGCCCCCCAATTAAAATTTTGGGTTTTAGTCTAAAGTCACTACAGGACAAAATAGTGAGTCGTTGGCTGCCACTTGTAAAGACAATCTTGGGACATCAAAGGGAGCACCAAGATACTATTGCAGTTAGGAGCGTACGTGATCGACACACTCAAATCAAGGCAAGGACTATTCTTGGACCAATTCTAGAGTAAGCAAGGGAAGCATAGTCTAAGTGAAGCAAGAGAGAGGTGCAAGAGTCACCAGTGTGCGACGCAGAGAAGTGGAGTTGAAGGAGTGCATGGAGAGTGACTAAGGGATTGTGCAGAGAGTGCTAAGCTAGTCCCCCAAGGATCTCAAGGTCTCCTTGTAGGGTGCGCGTGCCGACAGAAGGTATTCATTCCTCCCCCTTAGTGGAAGCTTGGTGCAACGTGTGCACAAGGATAAGCTTGAAGCAGGTGGAGGTCTGGTGCAGAGGAGGCTGGCAGCAAGAAGACTTTGGGGTATTTGGTATTTTGTCATTGAGCACTTTGTGGGATTGTGCACAGAAGTATTGGTTTGTATTGTGCTTCAAACATTGTAATTGTCTTACTGTAATCAATCGGCAGAAGCTTCCAAGGTGTATTTCCTCTCCTGGTCTTTTCCTTTTCTCCTACAAACCCTCAAACTCCTTCTTGTCTAAGAATCCCCCAACAAAATTTGGTACACATGGTGGGACTTCCAAGGAGATTTGAGCTTAGGATAAACCAAGTGCAAAGTATAGAAGAGATCAAGTGTCGACAGTACTACAGTGCTACTTCATCAACCAAAAGGTAAATATTCTTATCAAGTGTCTCACATTAAGTGGACTATGAGCAGCTCATGACCGCAACCCGGTCCCAAACATTGAGGGTCACCTGCAAGCAAACAAGAGGGAAGGTTGCTAGAAGGTCCTCCAGTCCACTATCTTCAACCTCATCAGTAAAGAGCATGGCGGGACAGGTAGACTTGGAAACCTTACTCTCAAGATTAAATATAAAGTTTCCTTCTTTCAAAGGCCTAGCTCAGGAGGATCCGGATGAACACATTAGAAGGTTATTGGCACTATGTAAGACTAGAGGCTTAATGGGTAGGGAGGATGCCTTTTTTATTCTCTTCCCTGCCACGTTAGAAGGATTAGCAGATAAGTGGTTCAGCCAGTTTGCTGAAAACCATTTTACCACTTGGGATTTGACGAAAGATGCATTTAAAAATCAATTCCAGCATGGCAACACTGCGGAGATCATCATAGAAGAACTAGAAAATTTGAGATTGGGTCCAGGAGAAAAGTTCCCAGAGTTTGTGACTAGGGCCAAAGCACTAATGGCTAAATTGCCAGATCCACCACATGATTTTTTTGTTAAGAAATGGTTAGCCAAGCCCCTACCAGTGGCCACCCAATGCAAAATAAAGGAATTAGTGTTACCTACAGCCTCCATAGAGGAGTTCATCAACACAGCTACACGCTTGGAGCAGATAAGGCACCAGTATGGAGCAACTTCTTCCCAACCAACATATGGTACAGAAATGGAGGATCCAGTGATCCAGCTAAGGAAGGAGCTGGAGGGCTTAAAAAGAAATAAGCCCTACAAAGAGGAGGAGGAGAATGTTGTTGCTCAGTTGAGAAGGGAGATTGAAGCACTAAAGCTCCAAAAAGAGGAGGAGGCCCAAGCAGAGGAATTGGCTCAGCTGCGACAGGAGCTGCAAGAACTCAAAGGGGGTGGCATCAAGAGTGGACTTTGGTGTTCCATGTGCAGCAAGCAAGAGCATATAGTAAGTGAATGTCCTCTGTTAAGTGTGACTTGTCAATTATGCAGGAAAGTCGGTCATGAGGCCCATGATTGCCAATCAAGGGGAATGCCTACAACGACATACTGGACACAAGGAGGATCCCTACCACCCACAAATGTGATGGCTACTGCACCGAATCAAGGTAACAACTATAATCCTAGACAAAGGAATAACTTTGGAAATGGGCCTAGGAGGCCAATCACCTGTTTTATATGTGGAGAATGCGGGCACTATCAAAGTAGGTGCACCCTGCCAGAAAATGCCCCTCCTTGCAGGAACTGCCTTGAGGCCAGAGACCATTATACAAATTGTTGTCCTAAGAATCAAGCCTCTTCCTCCGGGCCCCATATTCAAATGATTTCGGTGCACAAAGAAGAAATGTGTGATCAAGTCAATGAGCCATCACCAACTACCAGGGTGGTGCAGTTAGAAGAAATAGAATCTTTGACTGTGCAGACAAGAAGCAAGGGGAAGGTTCAAGCAGACATAGGACAAGAATCAAAGATTAAGGAATGGAATCAAGACAGAGAACCATCTGAAGATAAAGCCACCAGAGGTGTAGATACAAGGCAAAAAGGAGATCTCATATGTACCAGTGATGCCATTGGGCATGCCTTCAACAGGGCTCATGAGGAGTTTGATAAGTCAACTAGAGCCCATACTCTCAAGGAATCAGAGGCTTCAAAACTACTCAAGTCCATGAAAAAGGAGGTTAGTATTTTTTATTTAATAAAGATGGATGGGAGATTGAGGTCAGAGTTATTGCAAATAATTGATGAAGCTTCCACTACAAGTTTAGTGGCAAAGACTGCTGTTTTACATAAAGGAAAAATTGTAGGGGAAGCACCCCTTACAGATTATAAAAGTCCTCGGCTGACAGTATCTATCAAAGGCCATGAATTTCAAGGAGTTATTGTGGATGGTGGTTCTGGCATTAACTTGATGCCTGAACATACAATGGAAAAGATTAGACTCCACCCTTCAAGGCCTGCAAATTTCACTGTTACTTTGGCAGATTAGAGCAAAGTAAGGCCCTTGGGAGTGATCCCAAAAGTTCCACTTGAAGTACAAGGTAATCTATTCATTCTAGAATTTGTGGTTTTAAGATTGCCCCATGTTGAAGGAGGATTTCCCCTCTTAATTGGACGACCATGGCTGAGGCATGCAAGTGTCATTCATGATTGGGGCAAGGACACTATGTGGGTACAAAAGAAAGGACAAGAGCTGACACAGATTCATTTAGAAGAGGGCCCAGATAATCAAGGAAATACTAGCATGATGCAAACAGTTGGCATATGCATGGAACCAGAATCAGAGGATCAACCCCAAATAGATTTCGAGGAAGAAGAGGATATTCTAAATTGGCTCCAAGCAGGCAACTCTTCCTCTTGTTTTGGAATTTTTCTCAATAATTCTTGCACGACTGAAGGTTATGATGAAGATAAGGAGAAAGTCCAGGTTGATGGATTGGGAGAGCCCATCACAGACCACAGAAGGGGCAGGAAGACACCCCTCAAATACAACTTGGAGGAGGATATGACAACCACAGATAAGGAAGTTACTAAAGCTAAAGATAGGGTAAAAGATTCTAGTGAACAGTGTTCTTTCCCGATTCAAGAAATCCCTGCAGGATGGATGCAGGACAAGGAGGAACACATTGAAATCCAAAATACACCTGCTTATGAAGCAATGCACGGAAAGCTAGTGGAAGAAGACAAGGAAGAAGATGAGCACGAAGATAATATGGTAGAGAGAAATCATGTCAAAGAAATAAAATTAGGCACTCAAGATAATAATCGGCCAGTTTTGGTGGCCACTTGGTTGTGGAGCCACCCAGGGCTCCTTGAAAAGGTAAAATCATTCTTGACCCATTATACAGATGTTTTTTCCTGGCATTATAAAGACTTAGAAGGAGTGCCTGCAACTTATGGAGAGCACAGAATCCCTCTGGTGGATGGAGCCAAACCCATAAGAGGGAAGAGTTATAGACTTAACCCAAAATATGCTGAAGCTGTCTATGTGGAAATACAGAAGATGGAGGATGCAGGAATCATCATTCCTGTGGAACACTCAGAGTGGCTCTCACCTATGGTTATAGTACCAAAGAAAAATACTAATAAAATTAGAATTTGTGTTGACTTTAGAGCACTCAACAAGGTGACCATTCAAGATGGTTTCCCAATGCCTTTTGGAGAGTAGGTCATTGAAGAAGTGGCTGGGCATGCATTATATAGCTTTATGGATGGATTTAGTGGCTATAATCAAATATCAATACACCTAGAGGATCGTGAAAAGACTGCTTTTATCACACCTTGGGGAACATATGTGTATGTAAAAATGCCATTTGGGCTCAGAAATGCTCTAGCCACCTTTAACAGAACGGTCAATCTCATTTTTGGCCCCCTATTGCTGGAATCACTTAGAATCTTCATGGATGACTTCTCTTCGTTTTCAGGTTCTCACAAGGAAGCTCCTCTAGATTGTTTGGACCATCACTTGAGACAGCTGTAGAATGTTTTCAAGAGATGCAGGGAGACTAAGCTAAAGCTCAATCCAAACAAATGTCATTTCCTTGTGACAGAAGGAACTCTCTTAGGACATGTGGTGTCGGCTAAAGGTATGGCCCCAGATCCTGACAAAATCATTTCTATATTAAATTTGCCTAAACCTAAATCTCCTAAAGAGATTCAGAGTTTCTTGGGGCATACTGGATACCATAGAAGGTTTATAAAAATGTATGCCGAGATAGCCAGACCACTGGTTAGACTTACAGGTAAGGAAGTACCTTTTAAATGGGAAGAAGAGGAGGAAAAAGCATATCAAACATTACGGTCAAGGTTAGTGTCTGCTCCTATTTTGATCACACCTGAGTGGTCAAAAATCTTTCATATACATGTAGATGCCAGTGCCTATGCAGTGGGGGCAGTTTTGACCCAACCTAGTGAAGAATTTAAAGTGGACAGACCAATTCAATATGCCAGTAGAATCTTGACCAAGGCTGAAAGGAATTACAGTACTACAGAAAGGGAAGCCCTAGCAATGGTTTTTGTTGTCCAAAAATTTCATCATTACTTACTGGGAGTAAAATTTATTATTATAACAGATCACCAACCACTAAAATACTTGCTCAACAAACCACAAGCCACTGGTAGAATATGGAGGTGGTTATTGTTGTTCCAAGAGTTTGATTTTTCTGTAGTCCACAGACCAGGTAAAGAAAATGTTATGGCGGATCACCTATCCAGAATCAATATGATGGATCAAGCTAGTGGAATCAATGATGATTTTCCAGATGCTCATCTGTTTGCTGTACAAGCTCAAGGTTGGTATTATGATATCAAGAATTTCATTAAAACTGGTTTGTATCTAGAAAAGGCTAGTGCTGTACAAAGGAAGAGACTGCTAATCAAGAGTAGACCATATACCTTCATTGAAGATAAATTATATAGACAAGGCAAGGATGACATGTTTAGGAAGTGTTTGGAAGAAGAAGAAGTGAGGGAAGTCCTTCACTCTGCACATGAAGGAACAGGTGGTGGGCACCTTCCAGGGCATATTATGAGTCAGAGGATACTGGATGCTGGTCTATGGTGGCCTATACTATTTAAGGATGCAGATGAATGGGGAAAGGCATGTGACGTTTGCCAGAGGTGTGGACCTAAGCCAACAAAGCAGAGGCATAGCCCCTTGATTGTTTCCACTTCCTCGCAACCATTTGAGAAGTGGGGGCTAGATTTTGTAGGGCCCATCTACCCTCCGGCGATTCCAAAAAGAGAGAAATATCTCTTGATAGCTACAGATTATGCGACAAAGTGGGCTGAAGCTATTGCCTCCCCCGACTGCACTGCCCAAACTGTTGCTGATTTCATTTACAATAGCATCATTTGCAGGTTTGGATGTCCACTTGAAATTTGTACAGATCAGGGTACCCATTTTGTCAATAAGGTCTTGCAGGAAATTTTCAACAGGTATAGAATTCTACATAGGACCTCTTGTGCCTACTATCCAAGAGCCAATGGATAGGCTGAATCGACAAATAAGGTTTTAATTTCAATGTTAAGAAAGGAGTGTATGTTACAACCCACTTCTTGGGGCATTGCTTATCAAGGTACCCTATGGGCATACAGGTTAGCCTACAAAGAGGCCACGGGATATTCTCCATTCCAACTGCTTTATGGCATATTGCCCATTGAGCCCTTTGAATTTTTACATGGATCACCTAAAATAGCATTCATGCAAGGCAAAAGAGATTGTGATGTTTTCTCAGAGGCTTGGAGCACTACATAAAGTGGAGGAGATTCGTCTACTAGCAACAAAACAATTGATAGAGACTCAGATGAAGAGGAAGGAGGCACATGATCGACATCTGTGGAACAACAACATAGAACCAGGCATGTTAGTTCTTCTCCATAGACCTCATCTTCATACACAATTGAGAGGAAAATGGCTTCCACACTGGGAAGGACCTTATCGAGTCAAAACAATGCTAAATTGGGGTGCTGTGGAGTTAGAGACGCTGAAAGAAGAGGCCTTGCCACTGGTCAACATATCAAGGCTCAAGGCCTACCATCAACACACTTGAAGAAGTATGGATCACCTGGAACTGCAAAATCTGGCCAGGTTGTACATAGCTTTATCATCTCATTTTGCTCAGTTTTAGTAGTTTTCTTTATCAATTTCATACTTGTTCCTTGCGTTTTTAGCAAACCTAGAAGGCATAACCTCTGCAAAAGTACAAATTTTGGGTATTTTTGGAATTTTTTTTAGCATTTTTTTGCATTTTTCTAGTATTTTTATCCTTTTCCGATATCATTTTCTTACCACATAGGAGGAATAAAAGGAGGCTCTCTGTGGTTTGATGAAGGAAATTGGGCCTAGCCCTGTAGATTATTTCATGATAAATTTTTCAGATTTTTTTGGCCATTTTTTGGGATTTTTCCTTCATTTTTCTCTATTTTTGGGTAATTTTCCTTAAAAAAAAAGGCCCCCCATGATTTTTCGGGTTGAGGGTTAAAAAAAAAAAAAAAAAACCCCCACCGACCAACCCCCCCGCCCCCCCCTCCCTGCCCCCCCCCCCAAATTTATTTTTTTTAATTTTATTTTGTTTATTTTCTTTTTTTTATTTTATTTTTTTTTTTTTTATTTTATTTATTTTATTTATTTTTCTTTTTATTTTTATATGTCTAGGCGTTCAAAAAATATATATATATATATATTATTATTTTTTTAATTTTTTATGGCTCAAAGCTTTTGGCTCTGGATCGTGCCTCGATTGGCAGTTTTTTACAAAAATGGAGTCATTTTCATGTTTTTTGGCACCTCTAAACTCAGTTTTTGGCTTTATTTTTCCAAATTCCAACATTTTCTCTGACTTTTGGTCAAAACCCACATGTTTTGAACACAATTATCACATGTTTTTATTTCACCACATTGTCCACATGGTCTATTCTCACCTTGTCTTACCTTATGTTTCATAATCTCCCACATGCACCCTCTGTAGCTCGACTGTTTGATCATTTTCACCCCCTCCAGACCCCATCATCATACCCCCATGCCTTGCCTTTACCAATCTGCCCAGCCACATCCTTAACCCCTCCTATCCCTTCAATCCCCGCCCCTCAGCCCTCCCCTCCTACTCCTTTCTACCCTCCCATTGCAACCCTTTGATTTTCCATGGCCAAATCCAATTTTTGGTTCTTCTCTAGTGCTTGTTCTATCCTGCTTTTGGTGGAATTGGTTGCTGCTCAGATGTCCTCTTCAAGTTTTTGCAGCTCCATTATCATGGTGTCCTATATGCTTAGAGTTTTGGTTGTAGCTCTCCGGGACGGAGAGCACATTAGGTGGTGGGCAACTGTTGAGCCCATAAAAGTCATATTGGTCAAAGTCAATTGTAGTCAAAGTCAAAAGATCAAAGTCAACTAGTCAAAGTCAACAAGGTCAAGGTCAAAGTCAACAGGTGCAAAGTCAAAGTGCTAAAGTGCAGGTGTCAAAGTGCACAGGTAGTGCACAATTAATTGTCCACAAAGGGTATTGGAGAAAGTGGGTTGCAGGTTGCAGAGGTATTTTCTCTAATTTCCCTAAGGTTCAAGGGGTTTTTTAAAGTGTTTTGGAAGGTTCAGGTGAACCCACTCTTATGTGCAAAAGTGAAGACTTAAAAGGAAATGTGAAGGTATGCGAAGCGACAACGTACGCACAGGGGAAAGTATGGCCCACCAATTAAAATTTTGGGTTTCAGTCTAAAGTCACTACAGGACAAAACAGTGAGTCGTTGGCTGCCACTTGTAAAGACAATCTTGGGACATCAAAGGGAGCACCAAGATACTATTGTAGTTAGGAGGGTACGTGATCGACACACTCAAATCAAGGCAAGGACTATTCTTGGACCAATTCTAGAGTAAACAAGGGAAGCATAGTCTAAGTGAAGCAAGAGAGAGAAGTGCAAGAGTCACCAGTGTGTGACGCAGAGAAGTGGAGTTGAAGGAGTGCATGGAGAGTGACTAAGGGATTGTGCAGAGAGTGCTAAGCTAGTCCCCCAAGGATCTCAAGGTCTCCTTGTAGGGTGCGCGTGCCGACAAAAGGTATTCATTCCTCCCCCTTAGTGGAAGCTTGGTGCAAGGTGTGCACAAGGATAAGCTTGAAGCAGGTGGAGGTCTGGTGCAGAGGAGGCTGGCGGCAAGAAGACTTTGGGGTATTTGGTATTTTGTCATTGAGCACTCTATGGGATTGTGCACAGAAGTATTGGTTTGTATTGTGCTTCAAACATTGTAATTGTCTTACTGTAATCAATCGGTAGAAGCTTCCAAGGTGTATTTCCTCTCTTGGTCTTTTCCTTTTCTCCTACAAACCCTCAAACTCCTTCTTGTCTAAGAATCCCCCAACAAGCTTGGCTACAATTAGAGAGGTTTGTATCACTCTTCTGGGGGAGCTTGCACTGGCACTGCCAAAAGGTATTTGTTGGCACTTTGGAAGGCCGCGTGACCATCGAATTCTTGTGCAGGATGGAGGTAATGCGGCATTAATTATCTGTGTGGTATGCTCGATTTTTTGGAGTGTTATTAGAAGACATTCTTCTTATTTACGCATTTCATAGCATGCTTTGATACATCATTTTGTTGTTTTACTGTTTCTCAATCACATAAATTATCCCAAGCCATTATATTCTGACGATCATTGTTTGACGTTGCTAGGCATTTTGCCTGTCATTGGTTATTTCGTCTAACACTACAAGTATGTTTTGAAACTTCTTGTCGAAATCTACGCTCATCTTAGGTGCTATATGCATGACTACAGTTGATCTTGGGCTTCAGAAAGCATGCAATCAAAATAAAAAATAAAATAATAATATTCATACTAATGATAATTCAAAATAAAAAGGGGAGGAGGGAGCAAAAGAATGTGCGTGAATGCTAACTACACACAAAATCTGTCATGAGTCAATGTTAGTAATGACATGCATGACTGAGTAATAATGCTCTCTTCATCATTTCAATATGCTCCTATTACCTCTTTTCATGATTTCCCATTTAATAGTGAGAGGGAGGGCATGTGCTTTTAATATAGGCTTCGACATAAGCCTTCTTTCTACGTAAAATGCTTGAGTGGAGGTGACTCTAATCACTTGGAGTTTTGTGATCACAGTCCCATGTTATTACCATGATGTATGTTGATGTGTGAACTTATTGATTTGATGTTGGATGCATGAAATTTGAGAGCACTTTGGTTTCGATGTGAGTTGATGTGAGGTATGAGTGCAAGGTAGCATTAACTTGGCAGAAGCACTCTTTTGTTTTTGTTTTCGGTGAGAGAGTGTGAGGTAGTGTTAAGTTGGCAGAAACACTCCCTCTGGATTGTGAATGTGAGGTAGCGTTGATACGGCAGAAGCATTCACTGATTTTCTTTTTTATTTGTGTGCATGTTTCGAGTGGTGGATGATGTGGGTTATGGGATACATGCCTTCATGTTGATTCGAGTCTTCATATATGGTTATTTGTTACTGATCATACTAATCCAAAATGACAAGCTCGCTTGATCATTATGTGATGATTTATGTACTTCTGAGGACGAAGAATATGGAGAATAAAAGTGAAGATTGATAACACAATAGATTGAACATGCTAATGATGTAATGTAGGAAGCTATATGAAAATGATGTAATTGATGTATACGATGATGCAATGTAATTATGCCATTTTTGTACTTCATGTTCCTACATATAGGTGGGCAGACTATGGGTTGTATGTAATGTACTTGCATAACTTGGATTAAGTTCCAGGCACTTTGCTTTGCATTACACATTTCTCCTAGTTCTAGATTATTATGGGCATTGTCTTACCTTCCATACCATGGATTGGGGCCATGCACTTTGGTTGGTGAACAATGTTCCATAGGGTAGTTGCATATAGTCAACCTAGGACATTGGTAAGCATTGTGTGGGATTCGATTCCACCATGCGTGCCAGTGTTAAAGTGGCATGTATGCATGGGCATTTTTAGTTTTCAAAGGTTTAATTGAAGGGTTGACTAAGGGGGTGCAATGAAAAGGTACAAGTCCCATACGAATGGGCACGTAAATTTGTATAAATACATAGCTTTTGTAATGAAACAAGAAGCGCATTTGGATTCGTGCAGCATATGAGTTGTCGGTACTTCTTCTCTCTACCCCATCTTCTTCTTTGTTAAAGTCTGTACATTGTCTATTGTAAGCATGTATTTGTCTTCCTATTGTGACGGGTGGATGTTCTCCCGTTGATAGATGGATACTACTGAACAGTTAGAGAGACTAGTAGCAGTAGCAATGCTAGAACCATGTATAGATATGCATGTGAATATGGGAGATCAAACATCAAATAACTTGTGTTTGCTCCCATATTCCTCTATTCATTTTGAAGATGCAGTCCTCCTGGGGGATGGACAATATGGTATGGTCCAAAAAATCAAAATAAGCCACCCAAGGTTTTGTAATGAAATTTTGCAGCTAAATTATTCAAATTACATTTTGGTGACATGCAGACAAGAGACAATGAAGCAATGCATGAAGCCAATTTTTTTTCTATTACCCATAGTGGGATCATCAACCCACGTGCACTTGCTAGACACCATATTCAAAGCCCATGTCTTATTTTCAAACTATGGAACCATGGCATGCTTGATATGTGGCTTGAGAAACTGAAGAAAGAGCCATTAAACATACCACGTAGCAAAAGCATCAAAGACACAAAGGGTGATAGCTTTAGTGATGCTAAATGTTTGGAAGTTAACCAATGGATTGTTATAAACAGTCTCATTTTTGCACACTTGTAATATATTGCATAATGATCTCATCTAGGCAACATATTGATGGATTTTGAAGAAGACCATGCTTACATTGGATTGTGTGACTTTGTCGAGGCAACACATTTACTTATAAAAAAAGCTTTCCAAAGTTACTAGACCTTGAGATATCAACAAAGAATGAGTGGAATAAAAAATATTGGTAGATTTCACCAAAATGCATATCAACTTGCCCTCCTCTATTTAACAAAATTCAAGAGACATACCATTGCAATGCTTATGTTGCAACTTTTAAGTTTCTATCACAAACTTATCCGTATCAACAATTTGTAAAAGTTCCATAAAAGGTTAGTGATACCGATAATTTTTTCATGATTATGCCAAAAAGTTTGTAACTATATCAGAGAGATAGACTTGGAAGTTGCAACTTAATAAGAAGGATACTTCTCTAGCCATGCCTCCCTTCTTTGATTTGCAATCATTTCTATAAGTGCTCAACTGACTTCTAATAATCCATTGAGCACAATATGAGCTATTGAAAATTGTGAAGAACAAAAGATATGAAGTGATTTATTGGGAAATTTTGAACAAAAGAGAAAATATGAAAATTGATGCTCTCTAATGAATTTTACCACATGGTTTACATCTAATAAACTTTATTTGATTAAAGATAATCTACCTATATCTTGTTGAAGATAAATGTACAAGCTCATTTTCAGATGAGCCATGCTTGGATAAATTTACCAACTATAAAGATAAAGAAAAAAGTGGAGGAAAAAAGGGAAAAATAATAAAAGAAAAAGTCTAGTCAAAATTCATGATGAGTAAGAGATACAATATCTTGCCTTGTAGTTAGTAGCATGTAGTGGAGAAAGTGGTGAGTTGAGAAGGAGGCACAAACTTCTTCACATGCTCATTGGTTATAAAAGTGAAGTGGGAGCACATTCAAAACAAGGAGAGAAAGAGGCAAGAGCTCCCAGTAGTCGGATCTAGCCATTTTGTCATTTTGGTTTTCCCTTAGACTCCTTCCAGCCGCACGTCAGTTTGTACACAGCTCTGTTGCAGAGCTCATATCTCAGTGCATATGTAACCATTTTGTGCATTTAAACATTCATTGGAAAGCTTATCTTGTTTACTTTCTGCATTTCAAATATCTCTTTGAAAGCTTATGTATTTTGTGAGATATTAGTGAAAGAGAGAAGTCCAGTTTTTCAGTATACCTATGTAGATAGGTAGTCTATTTTGGTTGGTTCAGTTTCCCAACCAAAACATATCCAAATTGCGTGATTTTTGTCTTTTTGGAAAGCCCTTAGCATCTAATTTCACTGTCTTAAATATCTCATTCAGATCATTCATACTCTGTGAGATATTTGTTAGAGAGTAAAGTCCAGTTTTACAGTGTACTTATGTGTGCAGGTGGTCTATCTTGATGAGTTGAGTTTCCTTATCAAAACTCATCCAAATTACTTGATTTTTAGCTTGTTACAAAGCTATTTGTGTCTACGTTTTCTATACCAAATATCTTTCTCAAAGGATATATATTCAGAGAGCTATCAGTCCGAGAGTGAAGCTCAGTTCTTCAGCATACCTGTGTGGATAGGTAGTTCATCTTTGACAGTTATGTTTCCTAATCAAAACTTGTCCAAATTAAGTCATGTATAGCTTGTTAGAAAGCTCTCTTTGTATACTTTGATTGACTAAAGCATCAAGTCCATTTGAGTTTTGTGTTGAGAGCAGCAAGCTATCTAAGGTGCAGATGTTTGTCCAAGTGCTGGACATACAAGGGTTCACTACACACTTCCGTTGCGCATAGGAGAACTCATTCTCCACAGTTGGTATCAGAGCGAACTTGGTGTTGAAGCTTCATCATCAGAGCTGGAGTTGAAGCAAAGAAAAAGAGGAGCTACAAAACAAGAGGGAGCTTCACAAACGCAAGAGCAAAGGACTATAACTATTCGAGGTAACTCTCAAAGTCTTTGATACTCTTCAATGGCTGACTTGGGTCAACAAGTAGAGAAGTTGGACAAGGATAACTATCTCGTGTGGAAGTTTAGAATGACCAACTACCTAATGGGCAAAGGCTTGTGGGGTATTATGAGCGGCGATGATGCTCAACCTCAAATCAATCAAGCTATGGCCACCGAAGTCCAAAGGAGGCAAGCAAAAGAATGGGAAGAGAGGAATAGGAGAGTCATGTTCCTCATTTCGCAAGTCATTACTAATGCCATGGTAGGGCATATTCAACATCTAGAGAAAGCTAAGGATGCTTGGGAAGCTCTTGAAAGGATGTATTCAACAAATACCAAAGCTAGGAAACTTCAACTCAAGAATGAGTTGAACACAATCAAGAAAAGTTCGAGTCAATCCATAGCTGAATATACTTTGAAGATTAAGGAGATAAGCGATGCTTTAGCTTCTATTGGCACAACGGTTGAAGACGAAGATCTTGTGTGTTATACTCTCAATGGCTTGAGAGAGAAGATGAAAGATGGAAGCCTTTTATAACTTCCATTAACTTGAAAGATGTATATCCAGGTTTTGAACAACTAATCCCTCATCTTGTCACAGAAGAGCTTAGCTTCGGTGGTCCCAAAGGAAAGGACAACCACAACCAAATGTTATATGCAGGTCGAGGCAAAGGAAGAAACTCAAGAGGAGGCTCAAGAGGAAAAGGAAGAGGTCACAACCACTCCAACTACAATCAAAACAATTCGGAAGACAACAAGGGTGCATCAAATGCCAACACACAAGGAAGAGGTCGAGGTAGAAGTAGAGGAAGAGGCCGAAGCTCCTACAATTCTCATAAAGGTATAACATGCTATCATTGTGGTAAAGTAGGACACTATGCTTGTGATTGTTGGCTGAAGAATGGAAGACCAAATGAAGGCAATCAAAGGAACCAAAGCAACTATGCAAGCACCTCAAGTGAAGGAAGCAAGGACACACTACTTGCAATGAGACATGAGTATAGAAGCTCTTGTGAAGATGACAAGAAATGGTACATTGATTCAGGTTGTAGTAACCATATGTCATGCCAAGGAAGTTTGTTCACTAATCTATAGGTACCAAGTGGAAAAGGATGTGTTGAAACAGGTGATGATACTCAACACATGATTGAACATATTGGAGATATAAGGCTTGGAATTCAAAGAACTTGATTTCAGTAGGACAAATGGTAGAGAAGGGTTATCATGTCATATTCAATAAGAATGGGTGCTTCATAAAGAATCCAAAGGAAGGCTTCAAGGTCATTGCTCAAGGTAGAAGAGAAGGAAGGATGTTCACTTTGGATGTCCAACATCCACATGGAAAGGTCATGTACATTCAATGTGGGAACAAGAAGATTTCAGAGCTGGACTTATGGCACAAAAGAATAGGACACATCAACATTCCAAAGCTGAAGGACATGAGCAAACATGAAGTGGTAAGAGGTCTTCCAAAATTTAATAGCATTGGACTACATGAGTTATGTGAAGCTTGTCAAGCAGGAAAGCAAACGAGGCAGCCATTCAAGAGGAGCAATTATGTGGCTCCAAATGTCTTGGACTTGATACATACGGATGTATGGGGACCAACCCAAGAGGCATCAATGGCTGGTAATAGATTTTTTGTCACCTTCATTGATGATCACTCAAGAAAGGTATGGTTGTTTTGTATGAAGCAAAAATCAGAGGTGTTTTCTATATTCAAAAGATTCAAAGCTGAAGTTGAAAAGGAAACAGGAAGGTCTATCAAAACCTTAAGGTCCGATGGTGGAGGAGAATACTTCTCCAAAGAATTTTCAGATTTTCTACAAGAGAATGGGATCAAAAGGCAATTCACTTGTAGGTATACACCACAACAAAATGGAGTAGCTGAGAGGAAAAATAGGCAAATTGCTGAAATTGCAAGATGCATGCTCAACGAAATGAAGGTACCATTGTACTACTGAGCTGAAGCTACCACAACCTCCATTTACTTGATGAATAGGTGCACAACATCGGGAATACATCACTTGACTCCAGAAGAGGTATATTCCGGTAAGAAACCTGATCTTACACACCTCAAAGTGTTTGGATGTGTTTGCTTTGTTCACATTCCACAAGAAGTTAGAACAAAGATGGAACCAAGGTCAGAAAAATGCATTTTCATCGGCTACTCGACGGAGCAAAAAGGATACAAGTGTTACAACCCTAGAACAAAGGAATTAAGAGTCTCGCGAGATGTGGTCTTTGATGAACTAAGACCATGGTATGAAGATAAAGGAAAGGAAAAGATTCTTGAAGAAGATTGTGATGATTATGCAGGAACAAATCAAAGAGAAGTTCAACAATCAAGCACAAAGGCTTCAGGTCCAGAGGCATCTACATCAAATGAAGAATGTTCAACATGGAGGGGGAGCCATTCTTTGTCTCCAAACTCAGCTCATAGTAGAGCCGAAGAAGCAAGTGGTACTCCAAACTGTGAGGTAGATGCAAGTGAAGAAGAATATGAAGAGGTAATCACTCTGATGGTAAAGTTGAATAGGTTAAAGAAGCAACTTTCTAAAGGCAATGAAAGAAGATGTTCAAGGACAAGGTATCCAACTCAAAGGTTGAGTTATGATAGTTTTATGGCGACACATTTTGCATACATGATGCAAGTTATCAAAGACAAAGAGCCTGAGACATATGAAGAAGCTTGCACACAAAAGGAATGGAAGCAAGCTATGAAAGAGGAGATCAAAGCTCTCAAAGATAATCACACATGGGAGCTAGTGCCAAAGAAAGAAGGTATGAAGATTGTTCCAAACAAATGGGTGTTTAAAATAAAGAGGAATGCTGATGGTTCACTAGCTAGATATAAAGCTAGATTAGTTGCCAAAGGATTTAAACAAACACAAGGCATAGATTATGATGAAGTTTTCAGCCCCGTTGCAAAGATGGGAACTATCAGAACCTTAATAGCAATTGGCGCTTCAAAGAGATGGCCATTATATCAACTTGACATCAAAAATGCCTTTCTCAATGGAGAACTACAAGAAGAGGTATACATGAGTCAACCGGTTGGATTTGAAGATGAAAACCATCCAGATTTTGTTTGCAAGTTGAAGAAGGCACTTTATGGCTTGAAGCAAGCACCAAGAGCATGGAATCAGAGATTGGTAGAGTATCTAACTAAGTGTGGATACAACCCAAGTAGTGCAGATCCTTCGTTGTACATGAAGAAGGAAGAAAATAGAGAGGTATATATTTGCATATATGTCGATGACCTCATCATAACAGGAAACGATGTTATAGGGATTAAAGATATCAAAAGGAAGCTTGGTAAGGAGTTTAAAATTTCAGATCTTGGGGAGCTTAAATATTTTTTAGGAATTGAAGTTGTTTATGGAAAGAGTGGCATCTACTTGATGCAAAGGAAGTACTTGTTGGATGTTTTTTTCAGATTTGGAATGAGTGAATGCAAACCACTCACTCAACCCATGGACACAAATACAAAGATTTGTTCAAATGATGGAGAACCATTGGAAGATGTAACGACATACAGAAGCATTGTAGGATCATTGATCTATGCAAACATTACAAGACCTGATTTGTCTTATGTTGTTGGTGTACTTTCTTAGTTTATGCAAGCCTCGACAAGTGAACACTTAAATTCAGCCAAGAGAGTGTTGAGATACATAAACCATACAGTTAATCATGCTTTGTTTTACAAGTTTGATGAAGAATTGAAGGTCAAAGGCTTTAGTGATGCTGATTGGGCAGGCTCAAAGGAAGATAGAAGATCAACCTCAGGTTATGTGTTCATGATAGGAAGCAAATCTATCACGTGGAGCTCAAAGAAACAACCTACTATTGCACTTTCATCTATGGAGGCTGAATATAGAGGATTAGCTTTTGCCACATGTGAAGCAATGTGGATTAAAAAGCTTTTGGTTGATCTTGGAGTGCAAGTTGGAACCATCCCTATATACGGTGATAACATGTCAAGTATTTACTTGGCAAGCAATCCTATGTTTCATGCAAGGAGCAAGCACATAGAGGTCCACTACCACTATGTAAGGGAGAAGGTGCTGAGCAAAGATGTGGAGGTAAAGTTCATCAGAACCAAAGAGCAGGTTGCAGATATGTTTACAAAGTTCTTGGATGCTTCTAAACTCAAAGGTTTCAAGGATGCGATAAATTTGAAGGACATGGATGAAGATAACTCCCAAATGAGCTTGAGGGGGAGTGTTGAAGATAAATGTACAAGCTCATTTTCACATGAGCCATGCTTGGATAAATTTACCAACTATAAAGATAAAGAAAAAAGTGGAGGAAAAAAGGAAAAAATAATAAAAGAAAAAGTCTAGTCAAAATTCATGATGAGTAAGAGATACAATATCTTGCCTTGTAGTTAGTAGCATGTAGTGGAGAAAGTGGTGAGTTGAGAAGGAGGCACAAACTTCTTCACATGCTCATTGGTTATAAAAGTGAAGTGGGAGCACATTCAAAACAAGGAGAGAAAGAGGCAAGAGCTCCCAGTAGTCGGATCTAGCCATTTTGTCATTTTGGTTTTCCCTTAGACTCCTTCTAGCCGCACGTCAGTTTGTACACAGCTCTGTTGCAGAGCTCATATCTCAGTGCATATGTAACCATTTTGTGCATTTAAACATTCATTGGAAAGCTTATCTTGTTAACTTTCTGCATATCAAATATCTCTTTGAAAGCTTATGTAGTTTGTGAGATATCAGTGAAAGAGTGAAGTCCAGTTTTTCAGTATACCTATGTAGATAGGTAGTCTATTTTGGTCGGTTCCGTTTCCCGACCAAAATATATCCAAATTGCCTGATTTTTGTTTTATTGGAAATCCCTTGACATCTACTTTCACTATCTCAAATATCTCATTCAGATCGTTCATATTCTGTGAGATATCTGTTAGAGAGTAAAGTTCAATTTTACAGTGTACTTATGTGTGCAGGTGGTCTATCTTGATGAGTTGCGTTTCCTGATCAAAACTCATCCAAATTACTGGATTTTTAGCTTTTTGGAAATCTATTTGTGTCTATTTTCTCTATAGCAAATATCTTTCTGAAAGGATATATATTCAGAGAGCTATCAGTCCAAGAGTGAAGCTCAGTTCTTCAGCATACCTGTGTGGACAGGTAGTTCATCTTTGACAGCTGTGTGTCCTAATCAAAACTTGTCAAAATTAAGTCATTTATAGCTTGTAAGAAAGATCTCTTTGTCTACTTTTATTGACTAAAGCATCAAGTCCATTTGAGTTTTGTGTTGAGAGCAGCAAGCTATTTAAGGTGCAGATGTTTGTCCAAGTGCTGAACATACAAGGGTTCACTACACACTTCCGTTGCGCATAGGAGAACTCATTCTCCACATATCTTTCAAGTAGATTTAGTGTGTGAGGCACACTTGGAACCCAAGTAATTCCTTCATACTTGTTTTGTATCAAAATTCCAAAACTTTGAAAATTAGATGCATTATCAATCACTATCGCAGTGACATTCTTCAGACTGCCCATGCAAGATATAGCATGTTAATATATTTTTACAAGGAAAGTTTTTTCTCCTCAAGAAAACTATTGACTACCTCCAAAAACATGCTTCCCTTTGGACATATCACCATGACATTAATCAATGGCTTCTTCTAACAACTTATCCATCCATCTAGTGCTATTGTGCATCCGTACATGGGTATATAATCAAGAACTATTCTTTTAAGGTAGCTTAAATATTGTTCTTCACTTCATATTCAGTTCATATCTTTTTGTAATCTGGCATGGTGAATCCATTTCATGGAGTTGACATAAAAGCATCTTTGAAAATCAAATCATGAATAACATTGGAAGAAATTCCACATGCTAAAAATGCTTGAATCCATTTAAGATGAAGCTCATGAAAATATTGCTTTTCAAAAGCTATATATATTGTGTTTTGTGATTTATTATGAGATATATTAGGTGACACATTATTAGATCCACTTGTTCTACGAAAACAATTTGTGATACTTGAGTAGACATATCACGAGCTTCTTCTGTTGTCATTGATACATCTACCCGTTCTTGCTCCAAAGTTTGACTACTTCAAAATTACTATGAAATATTCATGCTTTTAAATCTTTTCTATGTCTAGATTAGAGCATCCTGCAATATTGTTGCCTGTACTAAAAAGATGTCTACAACATTTGCATTCTATTATCGAGATTGTTTTACCCACTTGATAAATAGCACATATGACCATTCTTTTTCCTTTCCCATAATGTATACTTTAACTAAAACTTTATATGTACAAAAAAGAAAACATAATCCATATCAAATAAGATATACATTTCACAAAATATATATCTTAAAGTATATAAAAACTATTCCGAGTCTCTCTCTTAAAGTTTTTATAACTATTAACCTATGTATTTATCTACCTATCTTTGAACTCTTCATATAATCAATTTTTTATCAATTTTGTAAATCAAACAATCACTATAGTTTTGAACTCACAATCATACACACACATACACATGCACATACTATCATCAAGTAAGAATCAATGTTGATTTAGACAATCATAATATATTTTAACTCACAATCATACACAGACATATACATACACATATTATTGTGAAGCGAGAATCAATATTGAGTCATACAATCACAATAGATTTTAACTCACAATCATACATACACATACTATTGTGAAGAATCAATGGTGAGTTAGACAATCACAATAAATTTTAACTCACAATCAAACATGCACATACACATACATATACTATTGTGAAGTAGGAATCAATGTTGAGTCAAACAATCACAATAGATTTTAACCCACAATCAGACATACACATACACATACTATTGTGAAGTAAGAATAAATTTTGATTCAAACAATCACAATAGATTTTAACTCACAATCATACACACACATACACATACACATATGATTGTGAAGTAAGAATCAATTTTGAGCCAGACAATCGCAATATATTTTAACTCACAATTATACATGCACATACACATACACATACTATTATGAAATAAGACTCAATGTTGAATCAGATAATCACAATTGATTTTCAAGAATGTTGTGTGAGCATGTCAAGAGGATCTTGCATAAAACACTTTGCTCAATTGGATGAAGGCTTTCTTGGATCCTTTACAGTTCAAGAAATCTGAGAAGTTGTTGATAAGTCTACAAGAGAAAGCCATCTAGCGACCCAGAAAGCTTTGCTTGATTTATCAACACTTTCTCAACCCTTGAATTATCAAAAAGAAGTAAAAACCTTTTTCCAACATGTCACAATAAATTTTAATTCACAATCATATGTGCACATAAACATATGCATACTATTGTGAAGTAAGAATCAATGTTAAGATGGATAATCATAATAGATTTTAACTCACAATCATACATGCACATACACATACACATACCATTATGAAGTAAGTATCAATGTTGATTCAGACAATAAGAATGGATTTTCACTCACAATCATACATGCCCCTGCACATACACATTCTATTGTGAAGTAAGAATCAATATTGAGTCAAGCAATCACTTAGTTTTTAGCTCACAATCTTAAACAAGCAAGTCTATAATTTTCTTTAGTTTTATCATCCTAAAATATTAAAGAAAGAAAAAAATAAACCTTGCTTTTTGTATGACACTCTTAAGTCCACAAAAAATAAAGCAACTCTGATGTAGTACACTATGGGACATTATTTTATGGAGAAAATTTTTATCGAACCATTTTTTACCAAAATAGTTTTCAACCTAAAGATTTTTTATCAAAAAATATTTCGATAAAAAATTCTTTTGATCTAAAAGTGCCTAAATTACTACTTGAAAACTATTCGCTCTTATGTGCATAAGTTGATGTGGCACCAAATAATTCAATTGAATAATACAACTACACTGTAAAATTCCATCATTATTAATGACTAATCGAATTATCAAATAACAAATAATGCAAGCTCGTTCATGAATTTGTTTGTCTCATACCCTTACAATGAGTCTTTCTCTTAAATGATTCTTTATCTCAATCACTTGTCAATTACGTGTTTATTTGATTCTTGTCTTTTTGTTGCATCATCAGGAATAACTTGAGTGTCTCAAAATTAATGTTTCTTCACATGTTTACATCCTTTTTCCTTTAATTTTCCAAATGTCACAATGTGGTTTGCCAATATTGAGCTTGATCTCAATTAACGTAACTTAAACTTGAAGTTCCTATCATCACCTTGAAATTCTAACCCTAAGGCTATGTGCTTAACCTAGGCTAAAATTGAACAAGGGTGTTTAGGGTTTTCCAACCTTTTAACACGTGCTCTACGATGGGTTCCCATGCTCATGGTGACATCCCAAGAAAACTTCAATTCATGAGCATAGTGATGTGATGCGTTGGAGGTAGTTGGAGCCTTGACCAAGCCCTGAAAAATCAAGAAAAAAGAATTAATTTGGACCCCAAAAAAATCAACTTTTTAAAGTTAAGAATACCTATTTGTCTATATGTTGCAGTAGGTTGTTCTGTTGCGACAGAGGGGTTATGTTCCAATAGATTGCTCTATCGTGATAGATGGGATCTATCATGATAGAGTGGGTCTATCATGCTTTTGGTATGTTGCAATAGAGAGTCTCTATTGCGATAAATGGTTTCCATCATTGGGGGGCTTTCTCGCTATAAGGCAGTCTATCATGATAGAGGGTGCTCTATCATGACAAATGGGTGCTCTATCAAGTTGTTCTATCATGATGGAGTGGCCTTTGTCGCAATGAATAGGGTCTATCACGATAGACATACTCTATCAAGGTGTCGGATTGTTGTGATAGATCGAGGTTTGTAGTAATAGACTGGGGTCCATTGTAGTAGATGGATCTATCGCGATAGAGGGTGTTCCATCCCGATAGTGGGTTGTCTATCACCATAGGTGGGGTTTATCATGGAATGGGTCTATTGTGATAGATGGATGTCTATCATGATAGAGTGGTCTACCATGATAGAGGGGGTTTTTTGCAATAGAGCCTCTCTATCGAGTCTTTGGTCTGTCGTGATAGAGCCAAAAACTTTAAAACCTTTTGCTTCGTCTACACTACTAGGATGGCAGTGAGGAGCTCTATAACCTTGTGTAAATGTGTTTCCCAAAATGAAACTTTTCCAATATGCCATGATAGATAGGTTCTATCACCTCGGGATATGAGAAATGGTCTACTATATCTATGTAAGTCCTTGGAGCTTATGGTGTTCCAGAATCTATAAGAAAATCAGCAAGAACACAAAAACTAAGCACACACAACAGGTTTCTCTCTCTCTCACACAGACACACACACAAATGAGGAGAAGTGATGTGATGGTGGGTTTATGGTTTGGAATGTGCAATTTTTGTCGAACATGAAGCTGGTGGAGAGGGATGAAGGTGGATAAATGGAGGTGGTGGGGATGAAGATGAAGATGCAAATACTCAAAAAAATAAGGAAAAATCTTACTAAAATTATTTACCTACTTGCCTAGACTCCAATATCTCTCCTCAACTCTCTTACCATCACAAGCTCGCCCTCGAATGATGCTCTCTGAAAATAGACTTTTGTTGGTGTCACTCCTAGAACAGTGATGAGCATCAATGTGGATGAAGATTAACCTAATAATTATAAATATATAGATACTTGAGGGTGATATGATGATCGTGAGCAAGTGATGTGTGTAGTTGTGAAGGGAGAAGCACATTAGATGCACACACAAGGAAGAGAAATAGAGATGCAGCAATGGAATATCTTCTATTAATGAACAAGATTACAAGACCTTTTCTCTCTCTTAAAAGCCTTCTCCAAAAATTAGGAACCCTAAAAATGCGCTCTCTAGCTCCTTTTATAGTTGGTTGGTTACAGACCACTGTCTCACATAGTTAGAAATTAGGTTCTAAAAATAATTTGAGTGATCAAATGGAGTCTAAAAATTATGAAATTCAAAACATAGCTTCTATCTAAGTTCTTTGAGCTTGAGGACACCTTAACTTGCATAAAAATGGAGCATGTATTTACAAATGAAGGGTTTCTTGTACAATATGTTAGTGATGAAAATCGTTGTTTTATGAAGAATTGAATACTTTGTTGAATTTGATGGTGAACCTTCCTCTCATGTGCTTCCGCATATTTTTATGGATAGTTTGCTAACTACATGTCATTCTACTTGATTGTCCTTGATCATCAACAAATGTTCTAAGATTTCTTGTTTACTTGAACTATAAAATCGAATACCATTAAAAAATCAACTACAAAATAAGTGAGATATGTGATAATAGTTGAGTCATGAGCTTCATGAATGTTTTTGGCACATTTATTGTTGGACTTAAAGGTCTGTGAAAGAACATGGAAGAAGAAGAAGCTTAGAGCACAACAAAATATTGAATGTATTACCAAGTGAATGTACAAAAATAAGTGACTGGTTAGAGTTTTATTCATAACTAGAGTCTAGGGGGGAAAACCCCTAAAGAGGGAAAAAGTGCTTTGATAGTTCAAAGTCTGTTCATACATATCACTACCAAAATATATCAACAAATCTCTCCTAGGAGTGATGTGGTGAACAAGGAGCTAGCACCCATGTATAAGGAAGTGCCAAACTATGTGGAAAGAAATCAATCCAAAAAAGGAAGTAAGCCCAAAGCTTTGCAAAAAACTTCAAACCTCTCCCCCAGGCAAAAGCCTTTGTGAAAAGGTATGACATATTATCATGTGTGGGAACATAAGCCAAATTGATCTCTTCAATAGAGAACCTCTCCCTAACATAATGATAGTGCACCTCAATGTGCTTTTCATAAACATCGAACATAGGGTTCCTCGTAAATATCAGTAAAGATGGTGGTGCTAGAGATTGAACAACAAAGAAACTCTCCCTCACATAATGATAATGCACCTGAATGTGCTTTTTGCGAGCACAAAACATAGGTTTTACTATCACTAAAGATGGTAGTGGTAGAAGACTGACCAACACCCAAATCAACCAAAAGGCATCTTAACCACACACACACACACATTCAACATTCAATGTGAAAGCTACCCTATACTCAAGCTCGCAATTAAAAGTGGCCATAATAGGTTTCTTCTTGCTCCACCAATATATGTATAAGCTACCAAGCATGAAGCCAAAACCACTAGTTATACACAAGTGTCATGGAAACTAGACTACTTTGATTCAGAAAAAGCATGTAAACGTGGAAATAATGATCCCCCCTTGAGATAGAACAATCCAAGCAGTCGAATACCACTCAAGTAGTGAAACATGTGCTTAACCATCTACCAATGCTTGACACTTGGCAATGAATAAACCTTCTTATTCGAGAGATAGAAAATCAAATATCATGTTGAGTTATGCATAAATAAACCAAGAATCCAATAGCTTGCTGATAGAACAACATCAAATGCATCTCCAACATCATGAAGACTCAACCATAAACCTGTTTCCATGGGAGTGGCGATAGGTTTGAAACCTTCATGGCCAAAATGTTGCTAGAATCTGGAAATATATATTTTTTGATACAATGTTATTCCTCCATCAACTTGCATACACTAAATGCCCACATAATGATGCAAGTACCTCAAATCGAACATCTAAAAAGAGGCATGCAAATCAACCTTAAATTCGGTAATATGTTTCTCATTAGGAACAGTTAGCTTCATATCATCAACATAAGCAACAATGATAAGAAGTACATCATCTACATGCTTAAGAAATAAGGTGCTCTCAGTTGGATTATTCTCAAAACCATGTGCTAGCAAGTAGGCATGAATTTTCTCATACCAATCACATGGTGCTTGCTTCAAACAATATAATGCCTTTTTCAACTTGCACCACACTTTGTTTTTCATGCCCTTTCTATCAAAGCCACGGGGCTCAAACATATACACTTATTCATGTAAGTCATCATTTAGATTTGCAATTTTAATGTCCAACTGATGTACATTCCAACCATGATGAGATTCAAGTGCACAAATGGTACAAACTATGGTCATTGGCATGTGGGAGCAAAGGTCTCACAAAATCAATGCCTCTTTCGTGAGCATAACCCCTGGCAACAAGCCTAGCCTTATACATGTCAATTGTTCCATTAGGCTTACGTTTTAGCTTGTATACCCATTTAGTGCCAATGGATCTTTTGCTTGGAGGCAAATCACGTATAAAACAAGTATCATTCTTCATAATAGCATCATATTTTGATTGCATAACAACCATCCAATTTTTTTATTTTGTGCTTCATCAAAAGAAATAGGATCATTCTCATCACAAAGACTGGAGACAACCATTGCATAACAGTCTAATGCAAAGCAAGCACTATGAGAACTTGAATGAGTACAATATGACAAAGGTGCATCTTATTTGTTATCTCTAAAATTTTGCACCAACCATTTATGCATAGTTTTTGCCTCTTCTATGTCATCCCTCTCATGAATAAGTGCATCATGTAAATTTTCATAAAAAATGGAATGATATGCCTCATCATTTTGAACATGTAATAGTTAAGAAATTGCCTCATTTGTGTTGGAGAATTCCTCTCCTATAGTGTAGAAGACCTTCTCAGGATCAAGACTTTTACCAATAGCTGAACCTTCAAATGAAAACTCGTATCAACTGAAAAATGCAATGAACTTGAAACTTTGTTCGCTCAAACTAAACACTTATAGCTTTCAAATGAGCTATCAAACACTCAATTTGGAGTAGCTTTTATTTGGCAACTCTTTGCCTCAAAATATGCTGCCTATCCACTTAGCTAGGCTAAAAACTGGGCTTCATTAAAACCTGAATAACTCAGAGAACATAAAGAATTTGATAAAATTGTTTTAGACAGAGGTAGTATTCAAGATAAAATTTCCAACAAATATTTAAACTCTAAAAATGTATACATACATTGAGAGATATGACTCTCAGAAGAAAGATACCTAAAAATTGGTATGCGGTTGGACATAGTCTATGAAACTGAGGAGAAAGAAATGACTCAAACCAAATGAACTACCTACAAGGGGACTTCCATGCCTTCTTTCTCTATTCTTGAGTTTCCTCCCTTGCTTCTTTTATAGCCAAGTGACCAAAAACTCTCATGAGTGAGTTTGAGAGCTCTTCCCCATAACTCTTCCACTACTTTGAGTAGCCACTCCTCTTCCAGTTCAGCATTTTTGGATTTGATTCTCTTTTGATTGATTCTCTTTTGATCTCCACTACTTGCTGAAGTAAATGCTTCTATTTTTCATTTTTGTATTTTCCTTCCATTTGAAGAAAATCCCTTTTGCATAAGTATATATGACCTTGCTTCTTTATTTTTCAACACCCCCCCTTACGCTCACATGTGAGCTTGCACCTTCAGCCATATCCTGCAAGTTGATTTCATTCTTGAACCTCTTTAGCTTAGAAGCATCTAAGGACTTTCTAAACAAGTTTGCAACCTGGTCATGAGTTCTAATGAACATATCCACATCCTTTCTCAAAGCTTTTTCTCGAACATAATGACAATGCACTTCTATGTGCTTACTTCGTGCATGAAACATTGGATTGTTTGTCAAGTGAATGCTTGACACATTGTCCCCATAGATTGGAATGGTCTCTACCTGCATATCAAGATTATCCACAAGAGCTTCTTAATCCACATAGCTTCACATGTTGCGAAGGCTAATTCTCTATATTCAGCTTCTGTAGATGATAGTGCAACAGTAGGTTGCTTCTTCAAGCTCCATGTGATAGGTTTGCTACCTATCATGAACACATAACCTAAAGTGAATCTTCTATCTTCCTTTGAACCAGCCAAATCAGCATCACTAAAGCCCTTTACTTGCAATTCTTCATCATATCTATAAAACAAGGCATGATTGACTATGTGATTCACATATCTTAGCACTTGTTTGGCTGAATTTAAATGTTCACTTGTTGGATTTTGCATAAATTGAGAAAGAACTCCAACGATATAACACAAATTTGGTCTTGTGATCGTAGCATAGATCAATGAACCTATAATACTCCTGTATGTAGTTACGTGATGTATCTTCTCTCCATCATTTAAGCATAGCTTCACATTTGTGTCCATAGATTGAGTGAGTGGTTTGCATTCACTCATTCCAAATCTAAAAAGAACATCCAGCAGGTACTTTCTTTGCATCAAGTAGATGCCATCTTTCCCATAGACTACCTCAATGCCTAAAAAGTATTTCAGCTCACCAAGATCTGAAATTTTAAACTCCTTACCGAGTTTTCTTTTTATCAAGAGAGTTCCAAGCACGTGGTGCTTGCTCAGCCCATACAAATCTTTCTTCAATCTACAAGCAAATTTTGGATGCTTTTTATCTTCAAAATCGGTTGACTCATGTATACCTCTTCTTGAAGTTCACCATTGAGAAAAGCATTTTTTATGTCAAGTTGGTGCAATGGCCATCTCCTTGCTGCACTCACTGCAATCAAGGTTCTAATTGTTCCCATCTTTGCAACCGGGTTGAAAGTCTCTTCATAGTCAATGTCGTGAGTTTGCTTGAATCCTTTTGCTACTAGTCTAGCTTTATTCCTAGCTAGAGAACCATCAGCATTTCTCTTTATTTTAAACACCCATTTATTTGGAACAATCTTCATACATTCAGCCTTTGGAACTAGCTCCCATGTGTGATTGTGCTTGAGAGCTTTTATCTCTTCTTGCATAGCTTCTTGCCATTCTTTTTGTGTACATGCTTCTTCATATGCATCCGGTTCTTTGTCTTTGACCACCTGTGTCATATATGCAAAATGCTTTGCAATAAAGCTATCATAGCTCAGCCTTTGAATTGGATACCTTGCTCTCGAAGAACTCCTTTCATTTCCTTTTGAATATTGCTTCTTCAACCGGTTCAGCTTTACCTTTGGTGTAATCACCTCTTCATACTCTTCTTCACATGCATTTGAATCACTATTTTGGGCAGCACTTTCAGCTTCAAATCTTTCATAACCTGATGTTGTTGATGAGAAATGACTCCTTGGTCTCCCCTTCCATGTTCAGCTTTCTCCATGTGATGTAGAAGCTTCTCGACCTGACATTTGAGTGCTTGTTTGCTGAAATTCTTTTTGGACAACACCTCCATCATCTTCGCAATCTTCTTCAAGAATCTTCTCTTTCCCTTTGTCTCCAAACCATGGTCTTAGCTCATCAAATACCACATCTCATGAGACTCGTAGCTCCTTTGTCACCAGATTGTAGCACCTGTATCCCTTTTGCTCTAATGAATATCCAATGAAAATACATTTTTCTGACTTTGCCTCCATCTTTGTCCGTAGTTCTTGAGGGATGTGAACATAACACACACATCCAAAAACTTTGAGATGTTTAAGCTCAGGTTTCTTGCCGAAATAAACCTCCTCGGGAGTTAAACTATGCACTCCAGTCGTTGTGCACTTGTTCATCAAATAAACAGCTGTACTAGCTGCTTCAGCCCAATAGTTTAGTGGCACCTTCATCTCGTTGAGCATGCATCTTGCAACTTTTGTGATATGTCTATTTTTCCTTTCAGCTATTCCATTTTGTTGAGGCATGTACCTACATGTAAATTGTCGCTTGATGCCATTTTCATAAAGAAAATCTGAAAATTCTTTGGAGAAATATTCTCCTCCTCCATCGTACCTCAAGGTCTTTATGTAGCATTCTGTTTCCTTTTCTACTTGTGCTTTAAATCTCTTGAACATGGAGAATACATCTGATTTTTGTTTTATGCAGAACATCCATACTTTTCTTGAATGATCATCAATAAAAGTGACAAAATATCTATTACCAGCCATCGATGGTTGTTGTGATGATCCCCATACATCCGTGTGTATCAAGTCAAGGACATTCCTTACCACATAGTTGCTCTTCTTGAATGGTTGTTGAGTTTGCATGGCAAGCATGGTTTGCTTGTCTCCTTCGCTTGATGTACTCACATAGGTATTTTGACTCCTTTGGTTGCCTCCATTCAGCCTTCCACTCTTTTGCCAACAATCATTTGCATAATGTCCTAGTTTACCACAATGATAACATGTTATACCTTTATGAGGATTGTATGAACCTCGACCTCTTCCTCTATTTCTTCCTCAACCTCTTCCATGTGTGTTATCATTTGAGTTGTCTTTGTTGTCCTTTGAGTTGTGTTGGCTAGAATTTGTATTGTTGTAGCTTCTTCCTCTTCCTCTCGAGCCTCCTCGAGGTCCTTCCTCTACCTTGACCTGCATATACATTTGACTATGGCAGTCCTTACCTTTGTTGCCTTCTCCTTGTTGAGCAACCTCTTCAGCCACAAGATTTGGTATAATCTCGTCGAATGTTGGTAGAGGATCTCTATAAAGAATGTTTGTGATGATGAGCTTTTTTTTTTTTGCTTCACTCCTCAAGCCATTGAGGGCTGTTTGGACGATGTCTTCCTCTTCTATCTTGCATCCAACTGATGCTAGCTGATCTCGAAGCTCCTTGATCCTCAATGTATACTCACTAATGCTTTGGTTTGAGCTTTTCTTCATGTTATTGAGCTTGTTCTTGAGTTGCATCCTTCGAGACCTTGTTGAGGTAGCATACACCTTCTCCAATGCTTCCGAAACTTCCTTGGTTGTTTCTAAGCTTTGCACATGACCAATCATAGTGTTAGAAATAACTTGTGAGATGAAGAACATCACCCTTTGATTCCTCTCTTCCCAATCAGCAAATTGTCTCCTTTGTGCTGGAGTAATGTTGTGATCTTGAAGGTCCACCAGTTGTGGATCATCTCCAGTAACTAGACTTCATAAACCTTTACCTTTAAGGTAATTTGTCATTCTATACCTCCAAGATTGAAAATGGTCTTTGTACGGGCCATCCAAAATTCTCTGATTGCCCATATCGCTTGCATCGATCGTGTCATAAAAACTTCTCTATCCTCTTCATATTTAACTTTTCAACAAGAATAAAGCAAAAAGCACACAAAATAGATATTTTGATGACAAGACCAATTCAATTTTGATTGAACCATGCAATGAAGTCACTTTTGCTTAGTTCTCAAGAGGATCAATTCAACATTACATTACTCAAGGCATATAAATACAGTTACAATGACCATCTTCTAGATGAAGACTGGCATAATTACATACAATTTGTATGTAAATAAATCTTCCAACATATGTTGGTTACACATTAGATTACAATCTTACATTCCAAAAATATAATGTTTCACCCTTCTTTTCTGTCCTTTTTGGAGCCCTCACCTCTACTCTTATTCTTTGGCCCATGCTTAAATGGGGAGTGAATAGGAAACCCATTCTTCTTTTCTTTAGACTTCTTTTTATCTGGTGTGGTGGTGGAGGTGAGTTTGGATCATAAGGGCATATTGCATGTTTCACAATGGCATTTATTGCTCTCTCCTTGATCAAGATGACCCATGCATCTGGATAGTCTGACAAGTTTAACTCATGATTGTAAAACCTTCTTTCCAAGAACCTTACTGCATTTGCAATCACTCTCCAACCACATGAGGTGTTGTCTTTCTATGATGGCACATGTATTTGAATGTATCCAAACCTTTTTTCTTCATTCAATTTAGGAATTCTTGGAAAGTTGTGATCAATATGAATTTTGAGAAGCTTAGCACCACTGCAAGGTAAACTTAAATTCAAAATGGATGGCAAGGCTTACACTTTGGAGTTTCCATGTTGTGATTGGAGAGAATTTTCCTTTCTATCTTCTTTGTCCTAGCCATAACCTACAAAAAAAAGAGTTTAAGAGCTTGGAAGAAATTTAAAAAGCAAAAAAACTAATGTAAAAAAGCTTTCACAAAGCACTCAAGAAACACGACTGATGCAAGCGATTAGGGCTATCTCAAAATCCTCGGATGTCCCTAATCGCTTGTATCGGTCATGCTAAGTTGCACAAAAAAGAGTTTAAAAGCTTGGAAGAAATTTAAAAAGCAAAAAAACTAATTAAAAAAGCTTTCACAAAGCACTCAAGAAGCATGACCAATGCAAATGATTAGGGTCATCCCAAAATCCCCGAATGTCCCTAATCGCTTGTATCCGTCGTGTTGTAAAATGATTGATCATGACGACCGATCCAAGCGATTAGGGGCATTTGAATCTTCCCGATGCCCCTAATCGCTTGGATTGGTCATGTACAAATTTTTGTGATCCATCATACCTCACACAAAATGTGGTGTATGGAAAGTTTTGAAAAGCATGTAAAAAACTCAAAGACAATGGCAAGTCGGTGCTAGCAAGGAGTTCACAAAAAAAATAAAAAAAGTGAATAGAGGAGCTTAAATAGGTCTCTGGAATGAGTTGATCGTTGGTGACATGTGGCAGTGTGGGATTGGTCCATGTCATCTAGTTGTTATGAATCCCAACGTACAATGCCACATGGCATCATTTGAGTGGGCCACATCATCTAGCCATTGTGATTCCCAACATGCTTTTGCCACGTGCTGCTCGCTTATTGGTCCACGTCATGTGACCGTTACCCGGTCCTCCTCGACTATAAATATGAGTCCCTTTCACCATTTCACATTTTCAACCTTCATAGAATTTCTCTCTTCATCATCCATGCATACTTGTGCTTCATACCCGATACGACCGATACAAGCGATTACATGCGTTTGACCGACCTTTGACTAGCTTATTTCCTTTACGTCAGTCGTGTTCTCCACTAGGACACATACTTGTGCTTCATACACGATACAATCGATACAAGCGATTACACGCATTTGACTGGCCTTTGACTTGCTTATTTTGCTTGCATCGGTCATGTTCTACACTAGGACACATACTTGTGCTTCATACCCAATACGACTATTGCAGAAAAAAGAGGCAAAAAGAGGAGCCCCAAAATTTTCAAAAATTAATGGGCATAATTTTCTTCTTCAAAATCCTAGGAAATTCCCTCCAAGCTATGTAAATGCACTAGAGGAGTCCTCTAGATGCATAAACCCAACCCATTGTAATGTATTTCTTGTAAAATAGTAGGAAATTAGAGATTAGCCAATAAAGTGCCGGTCACTTATGTGAAAGGAACATTTTTTAGGGCACATGTATATAAGTCACTTTGTGACTCTTTGTAAAGACTTTTTGCCATTGTGAAGAAGGAGAGCTCCAAAATTTTGAATTTGCTTCTCTCCTACAGATTTTCATATTCTCTATGATCTTTTGTGTGTGTGTGTGAAGCTTGGAATGTGTGTGTAGGACTGTTGTCTACCCTTCCCCATCACTTTTGAACTACTGTAGTGTGTGTCTGAGCAAGTACGAGTTGTGGAGTGAGTGAAGGTGTTTCCCACCATTCACGGTTTTGGCCATAACTTGAAGAGTGGTTGTCAGATTCGAGTGAAAATACAACCAATAGATGCATCTCGTCAAGAGCTTCGAAATAAACCTCTATTGGTCATATTTAGAGTTCAAACCTTGGAGAAACATTCGAATTTGTATTTACCACTGTAAGTGGTATCCCAGCAGACACTTCCAGAGATTAAGTGAGTTGGAGAGGTACTTTAGTCTTTTCTCTTGCATTTTAGTTGAAGCACTTCACTTTCCATCACATGTGCACATGTCCTCATACACTTGGTTCATGCGGTTCTTCGGATTGATAATTAAGCGTGTGTCAGTCCACCACTATACGCACTTATGTGGAAAATGAGATTTAGTCTCTTTGGCACAAGTCCCTAAGACCTCGTGACTTAGGTACACATATTTTTGGCACCATTGCCAGGAACAAACTCAACCAAGGTGCCTTCGTGATGGTTATAGCTCTGGAGTGAAGGAATCGTGCTTGTAGAAGTGAGTTCGTTCACTGGCAAGTAGTCAGACACATCAGCACTTGTTACTTCACATCCCTGAGGTGTGTGTAATGAGTTTTTAGGTTTAGGGTTAGGAGTGAAGAAGAGAAGGAGGAGTTAGGGGTTAGGTCAAGGAGAGAAGTGGAGTAGCAGTAAGTTGAAATCACCAAGAAAAATTCCAAAAAAACTACCAAATTAGTGTAGAATAGGTTACAAGTATCACAAACTATAAAAACCAAAAATTGCAATTCATTTGACACTTGCTCAGGAGTTGGTATCGTCTCCAGACTGCGATCAGTATCGTCAGTGTGATATCATGCTAGGTGAGCTAAAGAAAGGAGCTAGGAGCACAATTTGGATTGAGACACTCTAGAAGGTAAGCCACATGAGTTTTGGGTTACAAAAATCAGTTCATAACCACCACCACACGTGATTAAAGTCATTTTCGGTATCACGGGGAGAGATTTAAGAGGTTCTTGAGTGAGACACAGGGTCAAAAGTGAAGAGGGGTGAGAATGAAACACTTTGGTACAAAAAATTTGTGTTTGAAGCGATTTTGGCTGTAGTATCACGATCGGTTGAGTTTTGGTATCGCGATACCAAAATTCCCTAGTATCATGATACTCTCCAAGTATCGTATCGTCGCATATCACTTGGGGTATCACGATACCATTTTTGGTATCGTATCTTCAAGTTGGTATCGCGATCGCAATCTGTCAGTGGTATCGTATCGTAGTCCACTTGGTATCGTATCGTCCCAATCACGGTATCGTATCGAAGACTATTGTTAGAAATGCTCTGTTACAGTACAGGCATTTTAAGATCTATCTCGAGTTCTTGGGAGTGGTAGGGGTCTGATAAATCAGAGGCCTTGTAACTTGATTTTCCCAGTTAATTATTCCAAGTTGCAGTACGTAACGCTCACAACTCTGCTTATCACGAATCACTAACGCAGAATTCTAGTTACTTCTTTCACCAATTGACTGTCTTACTCAGATTAATACCCGTCACCGTACGTAACACAGAAGTTATTCACTTCCGTTATTCAGACTTATTATCACACTTAATCTTACGGTGTTAATCACAACTTAATGTAATTAAACAAGGTTCAGGACAATAATACTCAGAATTGAAGAAACTGCGCTACGGCAACTCCACAATCGCAATCGCCCAGACAGACAGTCTGGCGATACTCTACGTCGTCACCGGAGTGTCCTTTCATTAGTTGATAAAGTGATACAACTCTTCGCAGCGACCTTTTGGTTCGTGCGGAATACGGAAAATAGGAATTACAATGTAGGAAATTACAATATGCCATCTAGCGGCTTACACTGGCACGCACGGTGGACTTGAACCCGCAGGTATACAAAATTTATGGCTCATCTACTATACCCTAGATAAACATTTTTTTGGGCTAACTTAAATGTTCGGGCAATTTTCTGCTTCACCGAGTCCAACATCTTTTTTAGAATATCCGGTTCTACGAGCTGAGCATCAGTTCTAACTGAACTTGCGGCAATTACTTGGCTCATCAAAATTTCTCCCTGTGTTTGCAGAAAGGCCTCTTGCAGGTAGAAATTGTTTGCCAGTGCCGCATCTTGACGTAATCTCATCTCATTGATTTGATCATCTACCCTTGCAAGTCGGTCAGCTTGAACACCTAATTGTTTTTCTCTTCTCTCCAACTCTTCAGTCTGGAACTGCATCATTTTGTAGTAAGCGTCTATTTCCTTTTTCATGCCTTCCAGTTCCTTCGGCAACATGAGATATTTTCCCAACTCTTCCTGTAACTCTTGATCACGCTTAAACAAGGTTTCCGTAGTTTTATGTAGTTCTGCTTCAGTTTTAAGAACATTACTGGCCAGAGACTGCGAAGCTTCTTCTAAAACACTATACGCTTCTTGTGTGCTATGTAGTTCATTCCCTATAGCAGTCATTGCATCTGTTTTATCAATGATTTCTTGTTGCAATGTGCTAATCTCGGTATCTTTTTGACATAGTAACACATCTTTCTATACTAGCTGATCTTGGAGCTGTTGAATCTGTTGGTGCAAAGCATGATTTTCGGCTTTTACTACATCTGCCTCTTCCTGGAGTGGAGTAATATCTGCTTCAAGGATATCAACCTTATGCTGCAATTCCTGACGAATATTCTCAGTAACCATTCTGAGGTGCACCGAAAGCTGCTGGGAAAATTGAATGAGCATATGACCCATTGATTCTAATTTGGTAAACATAGGGATTGGAGGAATGGGCTGGGATGAAGAGGCTGTCAAGAGATGAGTGGAATCCGGTGGAGAGTAATTAAGTGAGGAGGATGAAGCGGTAGGTTCTTCAGTAACAAAGGGTGGAATAGGGACAATAGGCTCAATCGGAGGCATACGTGGAGGAATGGGAAGAAGAGTGTTGGATACTAACGTGGTTCCGATCGATTGCTGCTTATTCGCTTCAGTACTAGTAATGACAGATTCCACCAAGATGATCACTTCATCAAGAATTCCGGCAACAATATCTTGTACATCTTTGTCGGTCTGGTGCTGAGTCTCCTCTCGAGAAGGGCTTTCTTTAGAATCAGCAGTAGACGCACTGTGGTTCTGTTGCCAGATGGGAGAAGACTGGGTAGACGAATCAAGGTGAATGGAGGTAGCAGTGTCATGGAAAATGTCTTCTTCATTTCCTTCTTCTTCATTGCCAGCGGCGGAACCTTGCACTTGACTGTCAGAAGAGCTTATTCGTCTGCGTTTCTGGCGAATGAGTTGGAAGAGATCTTCATCTTCGTCCTCATCATTCTTGAGTACTTGAACAGACTCCTCATGGAACAAAATTGGAGCATTTGGTGGTGGTTGCACTGCTTAGAGGGCCGGAAACAGAAATATCCCAATCACTTTGCAGGGCACCATGTTTAAGATGACTTTTGTTGTCTTAGAACTACCGGAGTCCAGTCTTGACTATAATCTTCTTTTTGGTCGATCCTGGTTAAAACAGGCTAAGGTCATACAGGATTGGTCCGCACAGGAATTGACTTTTAAGGATAACCACCGTAAATACATTGTCAAACTGGATGCCATTCAGCCTTGCGAACTTCATGCCAGAACTTATGTAGCAGAGCCGGTCCACATGCTGGATGGATTATCCGACGACGAAGAAGAAGTATTTTTAAAGAACAATAAAGATTTGATCTCCTTAGGGATTGTAGATCTGCAATCTGTAGCAGACAACTGGAGTCCGGCAGCCTGTATGGTTGTCCCTGTGACCGGAGATGAAGAAGCAGATGAAAATGCTGCCATAGATGGAGCTACTCTGCAGCAACTTTTACAGCCAGTGGAGGATTCGGTGAAACCTCAGCAATTCTATGTTCCAGAAGATCAGTTAGTCACCTACAATTTAGGGGATGAAGTTAACCCGCGATCGGTTAAGATCAAAGCCAGATTGGCCGAGGCATTTCAAGCAGATTTGATCCGACTACTGCGTGAGTATTCTGATGTTTTTGCATGGGACTATCGTGATATGAAAGGTCTAGATCCTCGAATCTATCAGCATTAGGTCGTGCTCAAACCAGAAGCAAAGCCAATTAAACAACCCAGTTACTGAATGAATCCCAACTATGCAGCACAGGTCAAAGCAGAACTTGATCGCCTATTAAAGGTAGGATTCATTGTCCCCATTGAACACGCTGAATGGATCTTACCGATCGTAATTGTCCCGAAGAAAAACAAGCAGCTCAGAATCTGTGTGGATTATCGAAAATTGAATGCGGCCACGGTACAAGATTCATTTCCGCTTCCGTTTCTCGACACAATGCTTGACAGAGTGGCCGGACATGAAATGTACTCCTTTTTGGACGGGTACAGCGGTTATAACCAAGTATGAATGGCCGAACAAGACATATCGAAGACAATGTTTATTACGAATTGGGGTGTTTATGCTTGCACAATTATGAGGTTTGGATTAAGGAATGCTCCCAGCACATTTCAACGTTGTATGTAGGAAATCTTCTCACCCTACCTCACTTCTTTTATGCAAGTCTATTTAGATGACTTCTCATTATTCGGCAAGATTGTAGCACACTTTTATCATTTACGGTGTTGCTTTGAGAAATGCCGTGAATACCGACTCTGCCTGAACCCGACGAAATCAGTATTTGCGGTTTCCTGTGGTAAACTACTTGGACATATTATATCTGCACAAGGCATACAAGTTGATCCAGACAAAGTTGCCGCAATATTGGACGCGCCCGTGCCTACCACACCGAAAGAAGTGATGCGGATCCTGGGTCAAATCCGGTGGCATGGTCGACATCTACAGTGGCTTGCCCATTTAGCAACGCCACTTAATCGGCTAATGACAAGTACTCCACAATAGTTCCAATGGACTCCGGAATGTCAAACTGCATTTGAGCGACTAAAAGAATTATTGACGCAGGCTCCCATTCTACAACCTCCGGATTGGGAACGCCCCTTTCATGTTTTTGTAGATGCTTTAGATATTGCCATTGGCAGTGTTTTAATGCAGCAAACAGATAAATGGTTCCGGCCGGTCTACTATGCAAGTCGAAGACTCGCTCCTGCAGAAAGGAATTACTCAATGACCGAACGCGAATGTCTTGGATTGGTGTATTCGGTGAAGAAATTCCAGCATTATCTGCTAGGCCAAAAATTACCTTTCATGTGGATCATGCTGCGCTGGTGTATCTGGTCCGGCAGCAGCATCTAGGTGGTCGCTTGGCCCGATGGATTTTGCTATTACAAGAATTCGATTATGACGTGATTCATTGACCGGGCATAGCACATGCATTAGCAGATTTTCTTTCTCGACTAGATTCCAGTGAAGCTCCGGTGGGTGTTGATGACACCACACTTGCAATTTATGCTACTGAGTCCGAATGTGATGAACCTGCAGAACCTCCTGTGCTGCCTACCTACTATGATATGTTATTAACTTTCCTAACGGATGGATGTCTCCCTACTCATACTCCTCCTGTGATGCACCGGAAAATTGCAGTATACAGTTGTAGATTCCGGTTGATTATCGGACAGTTGTACTATATGGATCATTCTGGTGCTTTGCTTCGCTGTATTCCCCCACATGAAGTAAACTCAGTTATTGCTTTGTCACATTCAATACCCTTCGGTGGACATTTCGCAGCAGATCTTACGCACCGAAAAATTCTGCACAGTGGGCTTTGGTGGCCTACCATGTATAAGGATGTAACTCAGTTTGTGCAGCAGTGTGACAATTGTCAACGCACTAGACAGCCCTTACAACGTCACTTTTTCCCTCTCCAACCTGTAATACCTTTGGAACCTTTCCAGAAGTGGGGTCTTGATTTTATTGGACCAATTACCCCACCTGCGACTCTCAGCAACAATCGTTACATCCTGACTCGCACAGATTATGCTACCAGATGGGCTGAAGCTTGGGCCTTACGGTCTGCTACAGCGGTTTCGGTGGCAAAATGCCTGATGAAGGACGTATTTCCACATTATGGACTACCTTTGGAACTCGTCACTGACCAAGGAACACACTTTGCTAATAATTTAATGTGAGTGCTCACACACACTTTTCAGATTATGCATTTATTCAGTTTATCGTATTGTCCTCATGCTAATGGCTTAGCTGAGAGTACAAACAAAACGTTGTTGACTATGCTTCGTAAGCTGATTGTGGAATCACCAGAAAGATGGGATCAGTTACTACCTGCAGTATTATGGGCATACCGGACTACATACAAAGTAGCAACCGGACTGACTCCTTTCAAGCTTGCTTTTGGGCTGGAAGCAATCACTCCAATGGAAGTTGTAGTGCCCAGTTTATGCGTGGCCATCACTCAGAAGTTGCTACCCAAAGAGTCTTTACCATTTTGGTTGGACACACTCAGAGACCTGGATGAGCATCGCTAGGAAAGTTTTCTGACTCTTCAACAAGTGCAGTTGCGGCAAGCTCGTACCCACAATCGGTTTCTCAAGACTCTAGTTTTTACGGTGGGCCAACTTGTACTGTTTTACAATGCTAAGGCAAATCGTGCAGCTGGGAAATTCAAATTACGGTGGTTCGGCCCTTACCGGATTAGTGAACAAGTGGGCCCAGTTACTTTTCGGTTGACTACCTTGACCGGAATTCCTCTTCCTAAAGTAATCAATGGTTCAAAGTTGCGGTCGTATCAGCAAGCGCCTGACCCTCACTGACGTGTTCTTAGTTTTTCGACGTGGCATTTACCTTTCTTCTATTTTTGCATTGTGATTGATAGTCGTCTGTAAATATCCTCGTTTTGATATCTAATTATGATTAAAAGCCGCCCTGTGTCATCGATTCTACACATGCATGCCCGCCGTAATTATGAAGGGTATCATCTCAACGCTGCACGATGATTCAGGTTTGTCGATCGCCTCCCGTTGCCGAGTATCTACTTAATCTTCTTCTTTTTGCTGTTAATCGCTATTGTGTCTGTGTGCTCTGTGCGTTGTGCTTTTTGTGTTTACTATGCATTTGTGTTTTTGTGCTCTTGTGTACGCATCATGGAAGCGTTAGCCAATTTCGCTGCCTTCCGTGACGGACTCCCTCCTGATGTGGGTGAGTTCTTGCGTGTCCGTGGGTTGTCCAATTTCGCTGAATTGCCTTGGCATTCAGTGGAATGTCACCCGTTCTACGCCTAGATTATTGCTTCCATCGCTGCTACACCTGCCACGGAGCAGCATGAGTCCCACCGGATGGACTCGGGACTGGTCTGCCATTCTGACAAAGAATTGCACAGGCTCAATTTGCGTCCACCCCAACTTTTTGCAAAGAGCTGCAGTCGCTATGTTTACACCAGACCCACCATCAATTAGTACTTGAGTAGTCTTGTGGTTTTTGTACCATACCATAATTAAGGGGACCGAATGATCCACCGTAGAGTCATTATCAGGTTGGATTGTTGCTGTGGCAGGAGTACTGGGAGATCCAGGACTGATCTGTTGCTGGAATTGCTGCCGAACTCTCGGCACTAATGCCAGTAACTGTCCCAGAGGGAGAGTAATAGACGCCTTAGATAAAAGTTCCCATATCTGATCTGTTTGCAGCGTACTTTTCACCAAGTCTGAAGTCGATGCCACTGTTTCCGGGTTAGTGTTTAATTCATTCGGCCGCGCCTTCGACAAAGGGACCTGTGTCATCGGAATTGGGTCGGGTAACACGGTTGGTTCTTCAGCGGTCCATTGACTAGCCTTTGTATATATACGTTGCTGCTCACGAATACCTGATTCAAACACCTCAGCAGCTGGTTGCAGCTGCTTACCGGATCTGGTCTGGACCACTACCGCTTGTGATTCCACGGGTGAGATATAGATCATATTGGTCATCGGGTCCTGACGCTCTTTCTTTCTTTTATCATATTCGGCTCCATCCTTGCAGTATCTCCGAATATGACCGAGTTCACCGCAAAAGTGACATCGAGGTGGCGGTAGCGATGTACCTTCCGCTGTTGGGCCTGGTTGCCATTGGTTTGTATTGAAGTTGTTATTTCATTGTCCCCGGTAATTTTGGTATCCTTGCGGTTGGTTGTTTCGCATCTGAGGTGGTACATAGTGGGTGGCCGGCTGCCCTGGTTCTTGGATAATAGCGTTTACCGCTGCTCGTCCCTGCACCTTGGCATTATACACACAATTTTTGGTGGAATGTCTCGTGGTATTGCAGATAGCGCAATACATCTGGTTCAGGGCACATGTGGCACTAGTGTGTCCCGGATTTTTGCATCTAGTGCAATACATTTGTTTAGCCGGGTCCTCTATAACGTTCTTGGTAGCCTTGAGCCAATCCAAATCTTCAGTGAATCCTCCAACCTTGTGTTCGAGTTGCAGGGCCATCGCGATGATAGCATCTAGTGTCATAGCACCCACACAGCGGATGATCATAATTTACCTTAATCGAGGAATTAAACCGTTAATAAACCATTGGGTTATCACATCATCTGGCAGATTAGCATGTGCCGGAGGTAATTGTCTGAGATGAGTTCTAAATAATGTAGCGTACTCCTGAACGGTTTGGTGCGGCTTCTGTCTATTGTTCTGCAAGTAATCAAAAATTTCGGCAGGGTTCTTCTTCAGCCGGAACCTCTGCAGAAACGCATCCCTTACTGCCTCATAGGTGACGAAGTGGTTGAAATCGTACTCTGTGAGCCACCTTGCTGCTTCATTAACTAATGTTGACTGGAAGACGATGGCCTTGTATGCCGGATCGGGTGGATGGTTTAGCACTGCATAACTTATTTCAAAGGTGCGTACATGGGCATTAGGATCGTCACCTGGAAATCCACCGAACTTGGTGTAAGTTACCCCTGTCAGAACCGGACGAAGTGGAAGTAGCTGTTGCTGTTGCTGCTGTTGTTGCTGCTGCAGTTGTTGACCACTCATGGTGCTAGTAGTGGTATTGTGGTTGTCTCCTGAGTTCTTGGGAGGTGTTTCCGGTCCTTCGGAGTCTGTATGGTCAGAATGCTCACCTTTCAGCATGAAAATAGCATTCAATCGCTTACGGATTTCCAAATCGAAGAGCCTATCCTCAGCTTGGATATCCCAGGTAGGCAAATTTACCCCGAATAGTGGTGTCCGAAATGAAGATTCACCAGGAAGTACCACACCTTCACCGAAAAACAGTAAATTCCCTGCAACTGGAACCAAACTGTCATCGGAATTTGTCGAACTTTCCCCAAAACAGGGTATTCTTTCACCGACGATGATCGCTCTGGGCAACACAACTTTTGAATCGGAAAGATTTGAATCCTGACCCGACAGGGTTGGGTCAATCGCACACTGCGTTCCTGTACACTCCGAAGTTACTGTGCCTTTGGCAGACTGCACCGAAATTTCACTGGAATTTACCGAAATTTCCTCACGTGTCACCGGAATGATACCGAAATCATTGCTAACTGGCTCCGATCCTTCAATTACTGGGGTTAATGAGCCTACCCTTTTGCCTCCTGGGGGTGACCCTAACATATTCGGTACCGCCTAAGGGTGTTGGTCGCTTCTATATTTCGGGTATGACTCGTCGGACCGAGTAACCGGCACATATCACCTCTGCACCACTTGCGTACTGTTACACCTTACTGTTGATTCACTTTCTTTGGCCACTTTCCCACAATCAATTCGCAATAATCTGTTGCCACCTTCCCACAGACGGCACTAGTGTTAAAAATGTTCTGTTACAGTACATGCATTTTAAGATCTATCTCGGGTTCTTGGGAGTGGTAGGGGTATGATAAATCAGAGGCCCTGTAACTTGATTTTCCCAGTTAATTATTCCAAGTTGCAGTACATAACGCTCACAACTCTACTTATCACGAATCACTAACGTAGAATTCTAGTTACTTCTTTCACTGATTGACTGTCTTACTCAAATTAATACCCGTCACCGTACGTAACATAGAAGTTATTCACTTTCGTTATTCAGACTTATTATCACACTTAATCCTACGGTGTTAATCACAACTTAATGTAATTAAACAAGGTTTAGGACAATAATACTCAAAATTGAAGAAACTGCACTACGGCAACTCCACAACCGCAATCGCCCAGACAGACTGTCTGGCAATACTCTGTGTTGTCACCGGAGTGTCCTTTCATTAGTTGATAAAGTGATACAACTCTTCGCAGCGACCTTTCGGTTCGTGCGGAATACGAAAAATAGGAATTACAATGTAGGAAATTACAATATGCCATCCGGCAGCTTACACTATCAACCAACACCAAACATGGAAGAAATATATGAAGAAGTTTCTAGACTAGACCGAAATAGGGAGGAGGCCTAGAGCATTTCTACCCTACCAAATTACATGGGAGAATATGAAAAGGAATCCATAATCTTTCGTGCTCCCACAGTAAGATGAAAAGAAAAGGAGTCTTCCGATAAAACCTCCCATAATTTGACAGAACTTAAAAACCAAAGTACAATGCCAGTTGACTGTGGAAGAATTACTTCGTGTTAAACCACAATTATGGAAACAATTAGCGGGACAATTGGAACTAGAGCAGGAGAAGAACGAGAAGGAAGGCAAGGAAAATGAAAACCCATCTAACGCACAAATCCCTATGGATAAGGTTGGAGAATTCAGTGAAGGAGATGAGGGTAACACATGTCTACCTGTCACATACAATGGATACATGACCAATGCTATACTAGACACAGGAGCAGGAGTAGGTATTGCCACCAAGGAGATTTAGGAAAAATGGGGAAAGCCAGCCCTACGGCCAACCCGCATGAAGCTCCAATTAGCAGATGGCCACGTCGAGAAACCATTGGGAATATTAGAAAATATCAAATTAGCCACCTGTGGAGTGGAATTTGAGCATACATTAGCGATCTGTCAATTTGGAAAGGCAAATAATTATGAGATGATATTAGGACGACCTTTCGTGAGACAACTTAGGATAGTGCAAGATTGGGGATGAGACTCATTATACCTTCAACATCAAGGAAACACTACCAAGATAAACTTGCATACCTTGCGTACAGAGATGTACCCCCACTACAATGGAACCCCATACATAAGGAAGAAGATGATTTGTCTATCCATAGTGCTGGATCAAGCGATCAATCATGGATGCATGAGGATGCCCAATTATGGATGTGTAAAGAAGCCAAGAAAGAGGATAAAAAATTGCAGTTATGGCCCATAGGACATCAAAATTATCGGCCCATAGAGGACCCAATGTACATGCCTCAAGTTTTTCCTGATGAAGCATTTGAACCGCACGGTTGGATGGAAATTCTAGCAACCTTAGATGTATGTGTGAATGAAGAAGTCTTGACTATGAATGAATGTGTGGACGAAGAAGGCTACGACGTAAACTTGTACATGGTAGTCCTTCAAGAGGCAAAAGCCGGAGAAATATTACAAAAGGAATGGAAAGAAGAATACGAGAGCATAGAAATGGAACCAGTGATTCGGAGGAACATTATCTAGAAGCCATTCAAGCTGAATAGAAGTACGGAACAACCAAAGTGTTAGCAATAGAAGCAGCCCCTATAGTACCGAATCACGAGGAAAGTGTAAGATTGAACCAACCCCTGAACTTTTTGAACCACGGAGCGGAGCATCCGACGATTTGCTAGACACTTACTTGTTCAATTTAGAAGTATGTCCTAAGTGGGCAGAAAAGCTAATTCCAATACTCACTCATGGAGCACAAACTTCAATTAATAAGGAGAGTAAAAAGGAAATCCTACAATCACGTAACTTATACAGTATAGCAGGAAGTGTGTACTATAAGGAATCCAACGACGTACTATCAAGATGCGTAGAGGACGACGAACAAAAGAAGTTGATTGAACAAGCCCACATAAACAAATGGAGAATGCACAAAGGAACTCATGGAACACTAAGAGAATTGAAACGGCTAGGAGTATACTGGCTTGATATGCCTAAAGATGTCCATGAATATGTCAATAGTTGCACGGAATGTCAGGAAACCACCCCAGATGATCATACATCCTTACCTTTTTCTACAATAGCACCCAACTGGAGTAAGACTTTAGTGAAATTCCTAAAGACACGAGAGCATGAGGAAGGAATTAGTTTAGCAAGGAAATGGTCTCTAGAAGAAATGAGTAAGGACTACGTTATCATGGGAAGACAATTATTCAAGACGGGGAAGGATAATCAACTACGGCTGTGTACATGAAGGAGAGTACCTACCCATATTAGAGATGGCACACTCAGGTGCCGCAGGAGGACATTTCTCAGCTGAAAGAACTGTAAAGATGATCCTCTTTGCAGGCTTATGGTGCCCAACTCTACATATGGATGCAGACACCTATGTGCGAAGTTGCGAGACATGCCAAAGAGCCAAATACCCGAATAGACGAGATGACATGCCATTAAGACCTATGGTTTGTGTTAGAGCATTTTCTAAATGGGGTATTGATTTTATAGGACCCATTAGTCCACCAGCCAAAGGATCACATGCGGAATATATAATAGTGGCAATGGATTACCTAACTAAATGGGTAGAGGCTAAGGCTACTAGAAAAAATGATGCTCATACCACTACTAAGTTTATTTTTTAGCATATTTTTACTCGCTTTGGAATATCTATAGAAATAGTGAGTGATAGAGGAACACATTTCATTAATGAAGTGATTGAATCCTTAATGAATGAGTTCTTAGTGATCCATAAAAAATCAGCCCCTTATCACCCTCAAGCCAATGGGCAAGGTGAAAGTTCCAATAAGGTGTTGTGTACTGTGTTGACAAAGATAGTCAATAGTGGAAGGTCGGATTGGGACAAACAATTGCATCATGCAATTTGGGCCTTCCGCATGGCTTAAAAGATAGCCATTGGAACTACACCATTTTGTTGAAAGTTTTTCAAGCTCAAGAGTGTGGGAACATGCCCCAAATTGAACCTTCCACATCATCCACAATCAAAGGAGGCTGATTTCCACGAGTTTGAGGCATCCAATTATGCCCATAATGGAAAGAAGTTGATTAGAGAAGATTTAGCTCACCTCTTGATGTGATTGGACCTCACTTTTGACATGTATATGTTTTTGATTGGTTAAAGAGGTTAGTAGGTGGTCTTTAAAACCTCTAATGAGTTGTATTATGACTTAGAGTCGTGGAAATACGTGCCCAAGCTGCCCCCTTGCTTAAGCACACCCCCTACTAGCTGTTCTCTGCATATTTTGCAGAAATTTCACTTTTACACACTCTATCTATCTAGATGTTTTTGGCAGACCCCCCGGTTTTGTAATTGTTGTTTCTCCTTCATCCGGAATCCATTTCAATGATTTTTGTCTTGTTGGAAAGCTTATAAGTTCTACTTTGACTGCTATAAGTCTCAGGTTCAGTGCCTGCACATGTGCAGAGAAATGTCCAGAATAGTGTCTGTCTAGTTAGCTCATACTCTGTGAAGAGATCAAGTTATCTGTTTTGTTGCAGCTGGTTGAGGCATCATCCAGTATCCAAATGGAGTGATTTTACTCTCATTTGAAATATCTTAAAGTCTAGTTTATGCCTGCAAAATTTCATTTTCAATCTCTGCATATACTCAGAGAAACTCAGAAAATACAGAGCCTATGTCTGAAAAATTTCAGGATCCTAGGAGGGTTCATTTGCTTTTGTTGTGCACATAGGAGTGTTTATCCTCCAACAGTGGTATCAGAGCTATAAGTGGAGTATCAAAGAGAGAAGAAGGAGCTACTGAAGTGAAGTGAAGACTTCATCAAATTTTGAAGGAAGGAAGCAAAGAATGGGCACGTCAACAACAAGGGGAAGCAAATACATCATCAAATCAAAGACGAAGCTTCATCAAGAGGAGTAGCTCTATTTTTTGAGGTAAAAGCCATCCTTTTCAACTTCATTGCATCAAGGGGGAGGTTCAAAAGAGTTAGGAGGCACCATGGCTGATCTCAATGCTCAGATTGAGAAGCTCGAAAAAGGAAACTACCAACCATGGCGATTTAGAATAAGCAATTTTTTGATGGGGAAAGTTTTGTGGGGACTTGTGAGTGGTGGAGAGCCAAAACCCTACATAGATGAGGTAAATCCAACCAATGACCAGAGAAGAGCAGTAAGAGAGTGGGATGAAAGGGACAAAAGGGTCATTTTCATTTTATCTCAGCATATTAGCAACTCTATGGTAGGGCATATTCAAGATTTGGATACATCGAAGAAGGTGTGGGAGTGCTTGGAGAGATTGTACTCAACCTCCACAAAAGCTAGAAAAATTCAGCTCAAGAATGAGCTAAATAATCTTAGGAAAAGCCCCTCTCAAGGTGCTAATGATTACATATTAAAGGTTAAAGAGCTTGCAGATGCACTAGGGTCAATCGGTTGTGCCCTAGATGATGACGATCTTGTCGCCCACACCCTAAATGGACTTAGGGATGATGAAAAATGGAGGGCTTTCACAACTTCAGTGTATGTAAGGGACTCTCTTCCTGATTTTGATCAACTAATCACTCTCATGGTGACAGAGGAGATGAACCTTGGTGGTCATAATGCCAAGGATAGCCAAGGGCAATTGTTGTATGCAGGTAGAGGAAGAGGAAGACACAACCGAGGTGCTACAAGAGGAAGAGGAAGATATCAAAGCAACCAAGGAGGTCAAGGACAACAAGAAAATGCAGGTCAAAGAGGTGGAAGAGCCACAAATAGAGGAAGAGGTGCAAGATTTGGTGGAAGAGGACAAGCCACTTCAAATGGATGCTTTGTATGCGGTAAGCCCGGTCATTTTGCAAATGAATGCTATCATAGAGCTCAAAGACAAGGGAATCAAAGCAACAACAACAATTATAGAGGGCAAGGTAATTATGCAAACACATCATCCAGCCAAGGGAATGATTATTTACTTGCCATGAGGTATGGTGAAGATACAACTCAAGCTAGTGAAGATGTATGGTATGTAGACAGTGGATGTAGCAATCATATGTCATGTCGAAAGGATCTTTTTAGTAATTTGCAGGTCCCAAAGCATCAAGGGCATGTGGAAACAGGTGATAACTCAGAGCATACCATTCAACATGTGGGAGATATCAGTTTGGAAGGAAATCAAAGAGCAAAGTGCTTATCAGAGGTATTACATGTCCCTACTATTACCAAAAACTTGATTTCGGTAGGCCAAACGGTAGAAAAAGGCTATCAAGTTAGGTTCAATGAAAGAGGATGTTTTGTTGAGGATCCAAGGGCAGGTTTCAAGCTCATAGCAAAAGGAAAAAAGCAAGGGACAATGTTCATAATGGACATAAATCAGCCACACCATTCAATGTATGTCACATATGGAGACAAGAGGATAGCAGATTTGGATCTATGGCATAAACGAATAGGTCACATCAACCTACAAAAGCTCAAGGACATGCAAAGGAGGAGCTTGGTAAGAGGCCTACCAAATTTTACATCTAAAATGTTGCATGAAATTTGTGTAGCTTGCCAACAAGGAAAACAATCAAGGCTGCCCTTCAAGAAGAGTAGCTATGTAAGTGCAAATGTTTTAGACCTCATTCACACGGATGTTTGGGGTCCAACAAGAGAAGCATCCCTTGCTGGAAATAGGTATTTTGTAACCTTCATTGATGACTTTTCAAGAAAAGTGTGGTTGTATTGCATTAGAAACAAATCAGATGTGTTCCACTACTTCAAGAAATTCAAAGCACAGGTGGAGAAGGAATCTGGCAAGTTTATCAAAACTTTGAGATCTGATGGAGGGGGAGAGTATTTCTCCCATGAATTTTCTGAATTTTTGCAGGTCAATGGCATCAAAAGGCAATTTACATGCAGGTATACCCCTCAACAAAATGGGGTAGCAGAGAGAAAGAACAGACACATAGCAGAGGTAGCAAGGTGTATGCTCAATGAAATGAATATGCCGCATTGTTATTGGGGAGAGGCTACATATACAGCCACATACATCATGAATAGATGTCCTACATCAGGTATACATCATCTAACCCCTGAGGAAGCATGGAGTGGAAGAAAACCTTGCATTTCACATCTTAGAATCTTTGGTTGTATATGCTATGTACATGTACCTCAAGAGTTGAGGTCAAAGTTAGATGCCAAATCTGAAAGGTGTATTTTTTTGGGATATTCTATGGAACAAAAGGGGTATAAATGCTATAATCCCATCACCAAGGAGCTGAAGGTAAGTAGGGATGTTGTCTTTGATGAGTTGAAGCCTTGGTATGCATGCACAAGTCCATTGCAGGTTGAAGACATAGGTGAGACAGATTTGAAGAATGATGATAGAGTTCAAGTAAGCATGGATTTAAGTGGTCCAAGCAACTCATGCAACACAAGGGCACCCTCACCATGGAGTGCAAGGCTTAGGGAAAGAGAGACCAACTCTGAAGAAATCAAATTCAAAGGCAAAGAGAAGATTTCAATTGAAGAAGGAAGCTATGTGGACGAGAGCATGTTGGAAGGTGAAGAGATAGAAGAAATTCAAACTCCAGGAGTGGCAAAACAAAGAAAGAAGATGGCAACCACACCCAAAGGAAGTGAAAGAAGGTCTTCAAGAGTAAGATATCCAGTACAAAGGTTAACATATGATAATTTCATTGCAAAGCATTATGCATACATGACTCAGGTAATCAAGGACAAGGAACCAACTAGTTATGAAGAAGCTAAGGATTGCAAGGAATGGCAAGAGGCAATGAAGGAAGAGCTCAAAGCACTTGATGAGAACCATACTTGGAGCTTGGTACCAGCTCAAGAAGGCATGAAGGTGATAGGTAATAAGTGGGTTTACAAAATTAAAAGAAATTCAGATGGTTCCATTGCTAGGTACAAAGCAAGGTTGGTGGCGAAAGGCTTCTCCCAAAGCTACGGGATAGATTATGATGAAACTTTCAGCCCCGTAACCAAGATGCCAACAATTAGGACTTTGATTGCAGTGGCCACATAAAGGAAATGGAGCTTATATCAGTTGGATGTGAAGAATGCCTTCCTCAATGGAGAGCTTGAAGAAGTAGTCTACATGAGCCAACCTCAAGGATTTGCTAGTATGAGGTACCCAAATCATGTTTGCAAGCTAAGGAAAGCATTATATGGACTAAAGCAAGCCCCAAGGGCCTGGAATCAGAGGTTAGTGGATTATTTATCAAGTTGTGGATACAAAGAAAGTGTTGCAGATCCATCACTTTACATGAAGAAGCAAGGAGACAAGATGGTATACATATGCATCTATGTGGACGATTTGATCATCACAGGAAGTGATATTGCAGGTATTAAAGATATCAAATCAAAGCTAGGGAAGGAGTTCAAGATATCTAATCTTGGAACACTAAAGTACTTCTTGGGAATAGAGGTAATCTATGCACACAATGGCATCTTCTTGATTCAAAGAAAATACTTGTTGGATGTGCTATACAGGTTTGGTATGAGTGGTTGTAAGCCACTTTCTCAGCCCATGGAGCCCAATACAAAGTTGGTTGCAGGTCAAGGAGAGGCTATACAAGATATTACACTATATAGAAGCATAATTGGTTCATTAATTTATGCTACATTCACTAGACCTGATCTTGCATATGTAGTAAGTGTTCTCTCTCAATTTTTGCATGCACCTACTCATGATCATCTTATGGCGGCAAGAAAGGTGCTTCGTTACATCAAGCACACCATCAACCAAGGTCTATTTTACTCATATGATGCTGATCTAAGTGTCAAAGGATATAGTGATGCTGATTGGGCAGGTAGCAAGGATGATCGAAGGAGTACATCGGGTTATGTTTTCATGATAGGTACAAAAGTGATCTCTTGGAGCTCTAAGAAGCAACCCACTGTTGCTCTTTCATCCACAGAGGCTGAGTACAGAGGTTTAGCATTGGCTACATGTGAGCTATTATGGCTTAAGAAGATACTTAAGGACTTGGAAGTGGAAGTGGAGGAGTTTCCTCTTTATGGAGACAACATTTCAAGCATCTATCTAGCTAACAATCCCATATTTCATGCAAGGAGCAAGCACATAGAGGTTCATTACCACTTCGTTAGAGAAAAGGTGATGGCAAAAGAGCTAGATATAAGGTATGTGAACACTAAAATGCAGGTTGCAGACATGATGACAAAGTTTCTTGAAGGTACAAAGCTTGGAGGATTCAAGGAAGCTATCAACATAAGAGACATAGGCTGAAGCAACAAAGGAAAAGACTTGAGCTTGAGGGGGAGTGTTGAAAGTTTTTCAAGCTCAAGAGTGTGGGAACATGCCCCAAATTGAACCTTCCACATCATCCACAATCAAAGGAGGCTGATTTCCACGAGTTTGAGGCATCCAATTATGCCCATAATGGAAAGAAGTTGATTAGAGAAGATTTAGCTCACCTCTTGATGTGATTGGACCTCACTTTTTGTTGGTGCATGCAAATCATCAATTGAAGATTTATGAAGAAATGAAGTCAAGGAATCAAGAAGAGAACAAATTCAGAAGGTTGAAGGAAGGACATACTCAGAAATCCAAAGCTATGTACACATATGTACATTAGTTCAGATATAGCTGACTCACACTTTTGATTAGTCATAAGCTTGTACATATTTGCCTATAAAATGTTGTGGAAAAATGTCGAGACAAGAGGAGGAGACAATAGGAGATTATGAGAATAGTGTATTGAGGAGTTGTAAGAGTCATTAAGCCTCTTAGAAGTGAGTTGAATTGTTAATCCTCACTCAGTTGTAATTTTTCTGAGAAATCGAAAAATCTTGCGCTCGATGTTTTGCTGTCTGCTCCTTTTGTGTTTAATCTTTTGAGAAATCCTTCTGCACGTATCTAAGTCCATAGCTAATCTATCTATGGCTAGAATTTGAGAGGCTAATTGCAATCAGGTTGAGAGAATTTAGTTTAGGAACATTCATATGTAATGATGTTCTGAGAGTCGACAAAACTGGCGCAGATTTCATGTTCAGAGAAATGAACATTGCTCAGTGCATGGTGTAAAGTTTTACACAAGTGAGGGCTCAAAATCTAAGTTGGAAGGTAAGCCATCTATGGCTAAAAGATCTTGATCAAACGGGTTCGACATTGGGAGAACTATAGCTAAGAAGTTGCAGGTGTCAAAGTCGCTACTGCAGAGAAGGTGATTTACACATAGGTAAACTGTTTGTGTGATTTCTCAGAGTATACTGAATCATTTGCAGAGATTTAAATTGGAGAAGGTGCGCAACCTTAAGGAGAAGCAGTCTACAAAGTTTTATCAAAAACTTTACACAAATGATTAGTCAATTAAGGATTAATCTGCAGCAGACTTTTCTGAGAAGTTGAATTTTTCAGAATAATCAATTTTCAGATAAATTGGTGAATGTTCTCTAAAGTTGGTGGAGTCTAAAGTTGATCTTGATATAGAGGTGGTCTAAATTCAAGGTCAACTTGTTCTTTTGGAGATTAACACTCTCCATCAGTGGTATCAGAGCAGGTTGTGTCAAAATTAAGGAAAGGGAGACTCCGACTACTGCAGACATACAAGTTCTACATTTCGAAGGTTCAGAAGAATAAAGTGTTGAAGAAAGATTGAAGGGAGACACGCAAAGATTATCAAAAGGATCAGAAGAAGCAACACTCGAAGTTAAGGTACATTTATTCCTTGTAAAGTCTAAAGTTTTAAGACTACAGGTGAAGCAAGGATGGGAGATAGTCTCCAAATTGAAAAGTTGGATAGAGAGAACTATCCAGCTTGGTCTATGAGGATGGAAGCTCATCTAATGAGCAAAGATTTGATAGCCTACACTACAGGTGAAGAAGAGAAGCCTCAGTTCAGAGATCCTAGTGTTCCAACTAGGGAAGAATTGTAAGATCTAAAGAATTGGATGAAGAAGGATGCTCAAGCAAGGAGCATAATCTACATGGCAGTCAATGACTATTTGCTTCCTCACATTAGAGGACTTGAAAGTGCATGTGACATTTGGAATGCTTTGGAGGAGCATTTCCAAAACACAACCAAATCAAGGAAGGCTTCACTATGGGCAGAATTTACTACTTTCAAGAAGAAGGCCTCACAATCAATCTCTGATTATGTGACAAAGATGAAGGACATTGCAGATTCTCTAGGTGCATTGGTTGAAGATATTGAAGAAGATAAATTGGTAAGACAAATTCTCACAAGGCTAAGAGGAGATGAGAAGTGGAAGCCTTTTATTTTGTCTACAGAACTTTCATTAGATCACTTTACTCCTGATTTGAATCAATTGTTAGGTCATATGCTAACTTTTGAGAATGATATCAAAGGAGATGTTGATAAGAGTGCAGGTCATGCAATGTACTCTAAAGACAAGAAGAAAGCTAACAAAGGAAAGCAACAATCAGGTGAAGAAGAAGGTACTTCAAATCAAGCAAATTTCATAAGAGGAAAAGGAAATGGCAGAAGTAGAGGAAGAGGCAGAAACAACAAAGATAATGCAAGAGCTTGTTGGATATGTGGTAAGACCAATCATCTATCTCATGATTGTTGGCACAATAATCAGAATAATGGTAATTATCAGAACTTTAATCAAAGAGCAAGAGGTGGTAGATTTCAGAGAGGAAACTTCAGAGGTAGAGGTGGTAGGAATTCTTTTGGAAGAGGTGGAGGAAGAAACTTCCAAAATCAATCCTATAATAACACCTACTACAACTATGCATCAGATCAGAAGGAGGACTCGACTCTCATTATGAATGCAACATGTGAAACTTCACATGAGGACATGAGAGTGTTCTATATTGATTCAGGATGTAGTAATCATTTAAGTGGAAATATTGCTTTGATGACTGACCTAGATCATAATGCAATTAATCATACAGTTCAGACAGGTGATAATACAAAGCATAAGGTAAAGTCAATTGGTTCAGTCAAGGCTAAAGATGGGAGCACTCTTCTGAGTAAGGTTCTTTATGTTCCGACAATTCCAAAGAATTTGATCAGTGTAGGTCAAATTGTGGAAAAAGGATATGAGGTAAGATTCACTAATGATGGAGTATATGTTGAAGACCCTAGTCAAGGGTATAAACAGGTTGTTACAGGAAAGAAAGAAGGAAGGCTCTTCACATTGAAGGTACAAGGAAATGTTGGACATGCTATGTTCACATATGGAGAGCAGAAGGTGTCAGAATTGGATCTTTGGCACAAAAGACTTGGACACTTCAATGAAAGAGGTATCAAAGACATGATTAATAATGATTCAGTGCTTGGATTGCCTAACATTGCAGGTCAACACATGACATACAGATGTGAGGCATGTCAATTAGGTAAGGCTCATAAGCAATCCTATTCCAAGCATGGGTTTATGTATTCAGAAAGACTTGAATTGGTGCATACAGATGTGTGGGGTCCTTCAAAGGACTTTAGTATAAATGGTTCAAGATATTATGTCATATATGTTGATGATGCTACCAGATGGATCACAATTTATGTGATCAAAGAAAAGTCAGAAGTGTTTAATACATTCAAACACTATCATGCATATGCAGAAAGAATTACAGGTCAAAAATTGAAGAGACTAAGGTCAGATGGAGGGGGAGAGTATTTTTCAAATGAATTCAATGATTACTTGTGGAATGCAGGTATAAAGAGAGAAGTTACTTGCAGGTACTCTCCTCAACAAAATGGGGTAGCAGAAAGAAGAAATAGGACTCTTGTTGAGTTTGCAAGGTCCATGATGAAAGAGAAGAATTGCCCAAATTATTTGTGGGCAGAGGCTGTAAATACAGCCACTTATTTGGTAAATAGATTGCCTTGTAAAGCTTTGCAAGGTATGACACCATATGAAGCTTGGTGGGGTAAGAGACCTACCTTGGATCATTGCAGAATATTTGGATGCTTGGCATATGCATATGTGCCATCTCAATTGAGGCATAAGTTGGAGCCTAAGGCAGAAAAGTATGTATTCATTGGTTATGATGATAAGCAAATGGGATAAAGGTTGTGGAGTCCATCCACAAAGCAATTCCTTGTATCCAAGGATGTTACATTTGATGAGCAAGGTACTTGGTATGCAGGTAAATATAATGTACATGCAGATGTTGAAGAAGTAGTGGATCAAAGGAAAGGTAAAGCAAAGATTCAATTAATTGATGAAAATGAGAGTAATGAAGTACAGGTTGAAGTTGAAGAGAGGCCAAGGTTTGATCCAGAATGTGATGAACCAGAGACTTCAAGAAGTGCAGAAGTTAGGAGGTCATCTAGGCACAAATGGCAACCTACAAGGTATAGCTATGACACCTCATTCTTGACTACTAAAGATTATGCTTATTTGGTAAAAGCAGATGAAGATCCATCTACATATGATGAAGCCAAAGGCAAGAGAAATTGGGAAGAAGCCATGCAAGAGGAGTATGATGCATTGATAGAGAATCAGACTTGGGATCTGGTTCCTAAACCTAATAGCCAGAAAATTATTGGATGTAAGTGGGTTTACAAAACAAAAAGATTTGCAGATGGAAGTGTGTCTAGATACAAAGCCAGACTTGTTGTGAAAGGGTATGCACAGACATATGGAGTGGACTATGATGAGACCTATAGTCCTGTGGCAAAAATGACAACCATCAGAACTCTTATAGCAATTGCTGCTTGCAAAGGTTGGAAGTTATCTCAATTAGATGTTAAAAATGCTTTCTTGAATGGCTATATTTCAGATGAAGTTTACATGGAGCAACCAGATGGGTTCAAAGATCAAGTGAATCCAAATTATGTGTGTAAGCTCAAGAGAGCTTTGTATGGATTAAAGCAGGCCCCAAGGGCATGGAATTATAGGCTTGTAAAGTTCTTGAATGATCTTGGATTTCAAGCATCAAAGGCAGATAGTAGCTTGCTAGTCAAAGCAAGTGAATATGGATTCATTTATGTTTGTATTTATGTTGATGACATAATACTTACAGGAACAGATGATAAAGGAATACAAATGATCAAGAAGCAGATGGAGAAGGAGTTCAAAATCAGTGACTTGGGGAACTTGTCATTCTTTTTGGGAATGGAGATTTTGTATACTCAACATGGAGTATATGTGACCCAAGAAAGGTATCTTAAAAATTTGCTAACCAAATTTAAAATGGAAGATTGCAGGGTTGCACCTACACCATTGGAAGTGAACCATAAATTGTCTAGATTTGGGGGAGAAGAATTCAGAGACATGAAGCTCTATCAAAGCTTGGTTGGTAGCTTGATTTATGCTACATTAACAAGGCCTGATTTGTCATATGCAGTTGGTGTGCTTTCACAATTCATGCATTGTCCTAGAAAGGAACATTGGATAGCAGGACAAAGAGTACTTAGGTACATCAAGGGTACACTCAGAGAAGGGTTGTACTATGGATTTACTTCTGATACAAGAGTGAAGATATATAGTGATGCAGATTGGGCAGGTAATGTGGATGATAGAAGATCAACACATGGATATTTGTGCTATGTAGGAGACAAATTGATTTCATGGTGTTCTAAGAAGCAACATACAGTTGCTTTGTCATCTACAAAAGCAGAATACAAAGGTATGGTGGAAGCTGCAAAGGAGGTAATATGGCTAAAAACACTTATGAAGGTTTTTGATGTGATTCAAAGTACTCCTATTATTTGTGGAGACAATATGAGTTCTCTATATTTGGGAGCTAATCCTGTGTTTCATGCTAGAACTAAGCATATTGAAATACAATATCATTTTCTGAGAGAGAAGGTCATTGATAAGGAAGTTGAAGTTATGCATACACCTACAAAAGATCAACTTGCAGATATGATGACAAAAAGTCTAGATGGACCAAAGCTACAGAGATTCAAGGATATGGCAGGAATTAAGAAGATAGAGAAGAACCTCAATTAATGATTGAGGGGGAGCTGTTGGTGCATGCCAATCATCAATTGAAGATTTATGAAGAAATGAAGTCAAGGAATCAAGAAGAGAACAAATTCAGAAGGTTGAAGGAAGGACATACTCAGAAATCCAAAGCTATGTACACATATGTACATTAGTTCAGATATAGCTGACTCACACTTTTGATTAGTCATAAGCTTGTACATATTTGCCTATAAAATGTTGTGGAAAAATGTCGGGACAAGAGGAGGAGACAATAGGAGATTATGAGAATAGTGTATTGAGGAGTTGTAAGAGTCATTAAGCCTCTTAGAAGTGAGTTGAATTGTTAATCCTCACTCAGTTGTAATTTTTCTGAGAAATCAAAAAATCTTGCGCCCGATGTTTTGATGTCTGCTCCTTTTGTGTTTAATCTTTTGAGAAATCCTTCTGCACGTATCTAAGTCCATAGCTAATCTATCTATGGATAGAATTTGAGAGGCTAATTGCAATCAGGTTGAGAGAATTTAGTTTAGGAACATTCATATGTAATGATGTTCTGAGAGTCGACAAAACTGGCGCATATTTCATGTTCAGTGAAATGAACATTGCTCAGTGCATGGTGTAAAGTTTTACACAAGTGAGGGCTCAAAATCTAAGTTGGAAGGTAAGCCATCTATGGCTAAAAGATCTTGATCAAACGGGTTCGACATTGGGAGAACTATAGCTAAGAAGTTGCAGGTGTCAAAGTCGCTACTGCAGAGAAGGTGATTTACACATAGGTAAACTGTTTGTGTGATTTCTCAGAGTATACTGAATCATTTGCAGAGATTTAAATTGGAGAAGGTGCGCAACCTTAAGGAGAAGCAGTCTACAAAGTTTTATCAAAAACTTTACACAAATGATTAGTCAATTAAGGATTAATCTGCAGTAGACTTTTCTGAGAAGTTGAATTTTTCAGAATAATCAATTTTCAGATAAATTGGTGAATGTTCTCTAAAGTTGGTGGAGTCTAAAGTTGATCTTGATATAGAGGTGGTCTAAATTCAAGGTCAACTTGTTCTTTTGGAGATTAACACTCTCCATCACTTTTGACAGGTATATGTTTTGGATTGGTTAAAGAGGTTAGTAGGTGGTCTTTAAAACCTCTAATGAGTTGTATTATGACTTAGAGTCATGGAAATACGTGCCCAAGCTGCCCCCTTGCTTAAGCACACCCCCTACTAGCTGTTCTCTGCATATTTTGCAGGAATTTCATTTTTACACACTCTATCTATCTAGATGTTTTTGGCAGACCCCCCGGTCTTGTAATTGTTGTTTCTCCTTCATCCGGAATCCATTTGCAATGATTTTTGTCTTGTTGGAAAGCTTATAAGTTCTACTTTGTCTGCTATAAGTCTCAGGTTCAGTGCCTGCACATGTGCAGAGAAATGTCCAGAATAGTGTCTGTCTAGTTAGCTCATACTCTGTGAAGAGATCAAGTTATCTGTTTTGTTGCAGCTAGTTGAGGCATCATCCAGTATTCAAATGGAGTGATTTTACTCTTATTTGAAAGCTCTTAAAGTCTACGTTATGCGTGCAAAATTTCATTTTCAATCTCTGTATATACTCAGAGAAACTCAGAAAATACAGAGCCTATGTCTGAAAAATTTCAGGATCCTAGGAGGGTTCATTTGCTTTTGTTGTGCACATAGGAGTGTTTATCCTCCAACACATTTAACCTAGTGTATGGATAGAACGCAATCTTGCCAATCGATTTTTTGGTACCAACCTTGAGAGTGGTCCAACAATATGAATGGACGGGACATGAATTGTCCAAACAACTAGACCAAATTGAGAAGCTACACGAGACTAGAATACAAGCTGTTGTTGGAATTTATGCGGCCAAGAGAAGACAGAAAGCATATTACGATGCACATATTAAGGATAAAGGGCTAAAAGAAGGAGATTTAGTTCTGGTCTACACCTTGAAACAACACGCCAAGAAGCTACAAAAGCATGGATATGGACCTCTAATAATCAATCGGATTTCAACGAGTGGAGCGGTTAATCTAGCGACTCTGGATGGAGATGTCCTTCCTAATTACATAAGTGGATGTCGAATAAAACATTACATGGAGCCATTAACAGACCAAATGTTAGCAAAACTTGTAGGAGCTCAAAATAAAAAGAGAGAGGAAGAGAGGATTAGAGAGGAGGCAAGACAAGAAGCCTTAAAGCGTATCAAGAAGTGGAAGGAATGGATAAGGCAAAGGGATGAATAATATCTACAAGAGGAAGTGCCGATTCCCATGGCAAACTATCAAGTTCACCAGACCAACACAACCAATCTCAGCATATCCCAACCGTACTTAAACCTAGGGATTGGTACGACAAAGTACAAGCTAATAGATGCCTTGATATACTCGGGAGCAGCACTCAATTGCATACGACGGATAGTCATCACGCATCTTCAAACGACTATGACACCTACTAAAGCACACATGATAGGTGTGGGAGGTCAAGTTATAGAATGCATTGGAGAAGCTACAGTATCCCTCCACCTAGGATATTCCACTATGGAACAACGAGTTCCGGTGTGTAAAGACAAGGACCTAATAGAGAACTTGATCCTAGGACAAGACAGGATCATTGAGAATGAAGTAAGCATTCACCTAGCCCAAGGATACATCTCAGCCAAAATAGGGCACAAGGAAATCTTTAGTCTATTAGAAGAGAACAGAGGATCCCCCTCATTACAATCGGGACCGAAGAGACTCCTGAGAGTTTGGCTTCCAAAATCACTGGTAGAAGCACACGACAACAAATATGGATTCCAAAGAAGGTCAGACAAATGGCAAATCAAGAGAAAGAAAAGCAATAAGAAACCTTATACAGACAAACCCGAATCGTAAAGCGAAATGAGACTAACCAAAGATGTCGGGAAAGAAGGACCCCAACCAATCACACTTCAAAAAGGAAAGAAGAAACACATGGAGCATGACAAAACGAAGAGGAGAAGAAGCCTCAAACTTCAACTACAAAATGGATATGGAAACCAAAGAAGCAGCAAGGATCGGAACAACAGAACCAAAAGGATTCCGTTTGCACACATGAAGTTTCGCATGCACCTAAAGTATGCATGATAGGGCCACATCAAGAGGCCATGCATTCGACACAGGATGTACATAACAAAATTAGTGTTGCACGTTCCCCACTTGGGGATAGGTCATAGATTCTACTTCCATAGGAATGGACCTACTATGTACATAAATAAATGCCTCGGCTATACTAATTCTTGTTCTCTTTCCGGAATGAAAATGAAAATATATGTGGTAAGAGATCTTACTTATGCAAGCAAGGGGAACGGAGTGATGCAATGAACGAAATGTCACTACAACACACATCGCTAAAGACGTGCTTTCTATAGGAAGCTAATGCTCTTTTCATTACGAGTGCAGATGGCTTCTGAGGATTTTGAAGCGACCATTCAGGAGGAAGTGCTTGAATTCCCTCTACAAAGCATGACTAAAGCAAAGGGTCACTGGTTTAGAGAAGATCAACCAGCAGGGGATTACTTGTTCCTAGTGACAATCAAAATTATGGAAACTGACATCAGTTCCCCATCATGTCCCAAGACTTTAAGGTCGTGCATGAACTTCCATCGACGATGGACATTATGAAGAAAGCGGGAATTCACAAGTACTTTGAATTACCCATATACAAACCGGACTTCCAGCATTGCACTCAAGTCATGAATATTTTGCAGCCAGCATTCCATGATCCATTGGTACCGGAAGCAAGAGTACTAGATGTAGTAGGCGAGTGGGTCATCATATAATTCACCCATGACCTAATTAAGGAAGCTTTTGGATGGGAAAAGGACGAGGAACACCATTTTGAAAGAGGAAAGTCGAGGAGCAAAGACCAAGACATTCACAGATATTAATCGCATTGATATAGAACAAGAAGTGCGACTCATACATCAACACTTTTGCTTTCCCAACATGCACAAGTACACTGCTCCACAAAAGATCATTTTGCAAATGTTGTCACACGCTATAAAACAAATTGCGAATCACGTCAATATGACTCCATACATTCAAGAATGGCTATTCGAGGCAAAGAAGTAGTGGAATCATAAAAAGTTCTTAAATGGAAGCGTGGCCTTGACCATATTGATATGTCATGCTTTAGGCATTAGAGAACATTTAAAGGAAATGCCATCATCTGAAGCAATGGCCAAGTATGCCAAGATTGCGACAGTTCCCAGAAGAAAGAAGTTAGTCAAGATCATAGAGGAAGCAGAAATGAGCTCCCAACCTAGAATGAGGGGTACAAAAAGGCTATGGGAAATGATGCAGGCAGAAGCAGAAGCCCCAGTTACAAAGAAAGCACATGTACTGCCAAGAACAAGACTCGAAGACAATCGACCTATTACGGAAGAAGAGTTGACAAGGGCAATGGAAGCTACCCACCAGTATACCGAAGGATAGGTAAACTTCTAAGTGCAAGGGCACCACTACCAACAAGCCCACGAAGAATCGGAACAAAGAAAGAGGCTGACCAAGGTCCACAGATATAGAGAATTGGGATTGATAAACTCAAGCTCATCATCAGATGCACAAGAAGAACCAGAAACCTCCATGTTGAATGTAGACATTCGAGGTGATTCCATGGATGATGGATAGTGGGAGGAATCAAATCAAGTAAACGAGGACTTGGACATGGGAGACATGAAGGTAGATCAAATGCCACTAGACTCCGTCAAGGACATGACAAGGAAGGAAGTATCTCAAGAAGAGGTACATATTATTAAATTGAATGAAGCGTCTAATATCCAAATCAAAGAGACTCTGCTAGCGGGAGAGATAATATTCAAGAACCCCAAGGAAGAAAGGGTTGAAAATACCATTGACGAATCAGAACCCTTCACACCAATAAGGGTAGTGGCAGAACCCTATCCAATGGATGTCACATTTCAAGGGAGTGCCACGAAGACTGTTAATAAGGAAGACAAAAGAACAGAACATGAAGTACAGCTACAAATAAGGCAACCTCATAACGAGACCATACACGTGGAGCAAGGAAAGGATGTACGAATAGGGGAAGTTCCAAGCATTCCCAAGACATGGTTAAATGTGGACATCGCTCATACGATACAACAGATGATATAGTCTGCCATGGACACTCAACAACTAATGCTTCAGGCTGATGCTGATTATGACAAAGCAATGCGGGAAAAGAATCAATTTCAAGAAATAGGTGAGAATCTATCTGTCCAATTAAGTCAAGCACAAAACATAATAGTAGCGAAAGAGGCAAAAGTCCACGAAACCAAGCATCAATGCAACTCACTAGAAATGGAAAATCAGAAGCTAAAAAAGCAATTAAAAGAATTACAAAACAGGTATGAAGCTAGCGAGGCAGAGAAGGCACGAATGAATGCTAGGGGCAAAATTTTGGAATCTCAAATCAAGGTGTACATGGATGAGGCTGATAATTTAAGGAATAGAGAACAAAGAATTGATGACAGCCCTTCTATGCAATCAACCTATAGAAGCTCCTGAAGTGACAGAGAAAGACACACGAGCATTGGAAGAGAGGATAGCAAAGTATGAAGATTAGCTAAAACAGGAGCAAGCCATCATAGCCGATTGGGAGAAGAGGTATATGGATGATACCACAGAACTGAGAAAGAAGTGGAAGGCAACAGAAAATCGATATATAGTACAATGCAACGAAGATGTTGACCAACTCGTTGTCATAGGAGAAGATCTCCTCAAACACAAGGAAACAATTATGAAAGCCACCAAAGAGATTAAAGAAAAGGATGACTTAATAAGGCAATTGTAAAGTCAATTAACACAACAGGTCAATGAGGGGACACGAATAGTTCCACACTCCACAACGGCTATTGAGGAGACTGAGGTACGTCCTCTTTCTCCCCCCTTACATCATTCATTGATAAGGGAGGAAACGGGAACCAACACTAAGAGATATACTCGGGATATTGCAGAACTAAGCCGACATGAGAGGGCACTACTAGTGTCCCAGCTTACTGAAGATTTTGAAGATAAAGTGGTCAAAGTCATGAAGGAAGCAAAGATTGAAAGCAAAAATCTGGAACAGGTAGTGAGACCCTTCAATGTACCATATGGCTTACTTAAAGAGCAAACACGACAATACATAAAGAACACAACAAATAAAGAGCCAGATAGGAACCTCTAGTTTAGCATGCAAACATTCACCTACACACGAGAGGGATTTGACAAAGTGGATCCTATATGGAGGAGAAATTTTTTGGAGAAGAATCCTACTCTACGAGTACAATGGGAATCATCACCATACATACTTCAAGTAAATCCATCTTTTTGCCTGGTACCAAGAAGACGCTCCTGGATGCAATTTTGGGAAGGCCAGCACCTGGGAAGTACAAATAATCAGTGGCTCAACTATCCATTATTGCCTAGTGCACCTCTAATTATCTCCCGATCGAAGAGAATACATTATTAAAAACATGGAATTTTGGATTGCCAGATATGCAACTGTACCATATTTAGCTATCAAGATGACTAATAAGATTTTGAGTATGTTACTTACTATCATCAAGGTGTTTCAGCATGCACAATACACATTTTTGAACTTCATCAACACTAATTAGGGATCAGACGCCCTCATTTTTTATCTATCAGCTATACCTAGCCGATTAACGCTCATGGCCATATGCTCCAGACTTATGTTTTTGCCAAGTATTTACATGCAGACTTTTGAAGAAGTGTTTTTCACAGGCTTTTTTGAAATAGATTCAGAAATTTTTGTAAAAATGTCTTCGAATCTTAATGCAAGACTGGTGGCCTATGAATTAAGTTTCTTTGCAGATCATAGACAGGCACCAGATGACGGGGTAAAGTCCAGCCAATGGAAGGAATTAATGCTATGTCAAGCCAATTCGCTTAATTAGAGAGAGCAGAAATTCATCCAAACGTACTCGCATCGCCAGAAAAAGCCTGTCGGGGACGACAGAGTTCAGGAGGGGGGACGTGTGGAAGGGGAATCGACCAAAAAGAGAAGAAGAAGAAGATCAAAGAATAAAATTGTTCAGTAAAGGACAAAGTTTATGAAGAAAAAGAACAACTCTCTACCCAAAGCCCCGCAGGGGCATGCATCAGGCGACAACACCAAAGAACCAGGTCCTAAGGATTGGAATTAAAGAAAGATAACAACCAAGACATTTCATGGGAGGTCGCACACAGCTTCCTCATCCACCACCAGTAGGCAATGAAGCGAAACAAGTAGGGAAGAGAGACATCACACAAAGGACTCTTCATCAGATAAGATAACCAATTGTCTAAAGGTCCTAGCTGCCTCCTCCTCCACTGGATGCATGCGGTGGAAAGAAATGAGTCAGGTCCCAGAGGATGACAAAGAAGATTCAAGAACAGAGCCTTTGAAATGTAATGCTGACTTAAAAGAGAGTAAAGGTCAGCAAAGTGAGGTGTGCGAATAGGAAAGAAGTAGACAGGCTCCAAGCAATACAACAGGTCAGATGTGTGAAGACAAAGACATATCAGAAGACCAAATGTTAGAAAGAGGAAGAGGTTGAAAAGTTGAAGAGGGTGAATAAGAACATCACATTCTTAGCCACTGATGGCGTCCATGATAGCTTGATTTAATGCAGCAACCCAGATTTATGAATGTATGGAATACCAAGGGGATTATAGAAGCAAAGGACTAAACTCAGATAAAGTAACAAACTGCCTTACAATCCTTATTGATTCTTTGACCACTGGGTGTGTGTATTCAAGAGCCATAGACAAGAGGCAAACGAGAAATGAAACCTATCAAGGGATGATAGAGACAAAGAGGGGGAGAGTGTTGTAGAAAAAAAGGCAAAAAGAGGAGCCCCAAAATTTTCAAAAATTAATGGGCATAATTTTCTTCTTCAAAATCCTAGGAAATTCCCTCCAAGCTATGTAAATGCACTAGAGGAGTCCTCTAGATGCATAAACCCAACTCATTGTAATATATTTCTTGAAAAATAGTAGAAAATTAGAGATTAGCCAATAAAGTGCCGGTCACTTGTGTGAAAGGACCATTTTTTAGGGCACATGTATATAAGTCACTTTGTGACGCTTTGTAAAGACTTTTTGCCATTGTGAATAAGGAGAGCTCCATAATTTCGAATTTGCTTCTTTCCTGTAGATTTTCATCTTCTCTATGATCTTTTCTGTGTGTGTGAAGCTTGGAATGTGTGTGTAGGACTGTTGTCTACCCCTCCCCATCACTTTTGAACTACTGTAGTGTGTGTGTGAGCAAGTACGAGTTGTGGAGTGAGTGAAGGTGTTTCCCCCCATTCACTGTTTTGGCCATAACTTGAAGAGCAGTTGCCAGATTCGAGTGAAAATACCACCAATAGATGCGTCTTGGTGAGAGCTTCGAGATGGACTTGCTTTCGGCCATATTTGGCATCCAGAGCTAGGAGAAACATTCGAATTTGTATTTACTGTTGTAAGTGGTATCGTGGCAGATACTTCTAGAGATTATGTAAGTTGGAGAGGTACTTTAGTCTTTTCTCTTGCATTTTAGTTGAACCACTTCACTTTCCATCACATGTGCACATGTCCTCATACACTTGGTTCATGTGGCTCTTCGAATTCATAATTAAGCGTGTGTCAATCCACCACTATATGCACTTGTGTGGCAAATAAGATTTAGTCTCTTTGGCACAAGTCCCTAAGACCTCGTGACTTAGGTACACAATGATCGATACAAGCGATTACATGCAGTTGACCGGCCTTTGACTAGCTTATTTCACTTGCATCGGTTGTGAACTTCCCTATCTTACTATTGGCTCAAAATTTCAAGAAACTAATGCTAGCATTGCATCCGAAACATGCCAAAACCCTAAGATTGAGTATCTTTTTTATTTTGCTTCTGATATCGAGAGGTCTTGATGAGCCTATTTGTGCATGAATCTAGGACATGACCAATGCAAGCAATTAGGCTCATCTGGAAATGTTGGATGGGCCTAATCGCTTGGATCGGTCGTGTCTAGAAATCAATACAAAAAGGCTTATCAAGACCTCTTGGTATCAAAATCATGCAAATAGAGAGTCAATCTTAGGGTTTTGGCACGTTCTGGACGCAATGGTAGCATAATATTCTCCAAATTTGTAACCAATAATAAGATACAAAAGTTCACATGCAATCTAAGCTTCAGGATTACCTCCTTTGGACACGACCAATTCAAGCGATTAGGACCATCCAAGCTTCTTTGCTGGGCCTAATCGCTTGAATTGGTCGTGTCCAAACAAGTATCATATTTCTAGCTATATGAATGAATGCTCCATATAGAACAACTTAATGTGTGTATAAATGCTATTTTCAACATTAATTATATGTTTCTATAAAGAAATCGCACATGACCGATGCAAGCGATTAGGCGCATCTGATGTTCTCTAATGACCCTAATCGCTTGGATCGGTCGTGTCTCATGCTTTGTTTCTGCTTGTGTTTCTAGTTATTTCTATGACTTTCAAAGTTTCCTTGGACTTTTTTTTACCTACATTTTTTATTTTTTCCACAGTTATCTATATTGGATGAAGACAACTACATTGGCAAGGGGAAGGAAACAAGGAAAATCATAGGGGAGAAAGGAAAGAAAAAGATGGATATTCATTTAGTGATCCTCTATCTTCTGAAATTGAATCCGGAATTATTTTGTGTTATTCATAAGCACTATAGTGAAGAGCCAGATTTTGTACTATTCTCCTTGAGGGCTCTTTCAAGATACATGGGTTTTACTTCAATACCCTTTAATGCATATAAAGTTTTGCTACTTGAAAGAACAGCTGCATTTAGAATTTTTGGATATGCCCCAGGATTCAATGCTTCAAGGGCACGCAACTTCCTTTGTTACTCAAGCTATGCAATGGCTACAGGGGTGTCAGATGTTAAAAATATTGTTGGCTATAGGAGAAAAGAGTACCTCAGATATAGAGGAGATTTGCCAGAGCCAAGCTCATTCAAAAGACTCAAGATGGATTAAATATATTTCTTTTCAAAGCTTATTACTCATGAAATGTACATAGATACACACATTTACTGCCCAAAGGGATACAAGACATTGCAAATATGAAGGATGTAATCTTTTTTTGTGTAATTGATCCATGTCCTAATATTAATCCTTATTGATCCATGAAGTGTTTTTATCTAGTGAAAGTCCTATTTATCTGATGATAATATTTTTCATGAGCTCTTTTGTAATTTTCTTCTCAAGAATCAATAAAAAATCTCTTTGAAGGCAAATGTGCCAAATTCAAGCTCATCCAGAAGACTCAAAAAAGGTGTACATACATATACATATTTCTTTTCAAAGCTTATTACATCATGAAATGTACATACATAGACATCTTTATTTCTCAAAGAAATAAAAGACATTTGCAAATATTAAGGCTTCCTTTGGAATGTAATCTTTTTCATTTTGTGATATTGATCCATGATGTTTTTGTCTGGTGATAGTCCTATTCTTTTGATGACAATATTTGGGATGAGCTCCTTTGTAATTGTCTTATAAAGAACCAATCAAAAAGCTCTTTGGAGGGATTACTTTTTGTTACTCCTCCTCCTTTCCTTGTGCACCTAAAGAAGCTTGTCCTTGCTTGATAATGAGATTTTTCCATACCTTGGGTGTTCCATTTGGCAGATGTTTCCTTTTCTGCAAAGGATGCACCATGCACAAGAAGAATATGCTGGAATAACATAAGAGATTCATCAGATGTTTATTTCAATTAAAGAAAAATAAATTGAGTAAATTATCTTTGAAATTCACCAAGTAGTTTGTTATGTCTTTGGCACTCCATGCCTCTATGATGGTTTCTATAAGCTCTGTGGTCGCCTTTCTGAAATCTATCACATAGCTATTTGTTGCTACCTATTGCCCAATGATTTTTTTTAAATTATCTAGTTTGCCCACACCTCCATTCTCTTTTTTTCTATTTCTGGTTTGCTTTTTACATTAGTCGTGAACTCACAAAATTTTTTCCAGCAATTCCACATGGCATTTAGTTGTTTGTCATCATGGTTGTTGAAGAATCTCCTTGCTTTTGCACCTCCCATTGAGACATCCTGTAGTACATTACCTGTATTTTGTAGAAGCTTTGGATCTTTTATTAGATGAGCATCACCACCATGAAATCCCATTTTTGAAAGTAGAGATTCACATTTTTTAATGTGTGTTTTGTAAATAGTTTATGTATTGTACATAATTCCTTGAAATCTCCTAGAGCCTTGAATGATAGCCTCGTAAACCATCCTCACCATCTCCTACAAATCTAATTAGATCATGAAGATTATGAAAAGGTGGATATCTTCCAGTTTGTGGATCAATTGGATAAACAAATCCATCTGTCCATATGTCGATATGTTTTTTACCTTCTTTTTGCAATCCATCCACTTTAGAATTTTGAAGAGCCCTTCAACATACCTTTCTTGTCATTGCATACTCATGACTAACTGCAATGTTGATATGGAACTTATCACAATGATTTTGGCTGGTTGAAAGCTGAGTGAGAGTGTTTGGGTTCAGGTTCTCCATGGTCTACTATGAAGAGTGATGCGAAAGTGCCTAAAATGACATGAAAGAGAGAAACAAGCCTGCTATGGAAAGTAGAGTAAAAAAAGTGCAAAATGTCATAAGCACACATTATATAGGTCCATGAACAAGAGGAGAATTCCAATTTTCATGAACGCCTGATGAGCACAAACTTCGAGGCGTAAGATATCACACATACTTTTCATGATTATCACACGAGTTTCTCTCTTTTCAAAATTTGCATAGGATACGTTTTAAATATGCTTACATGGAATTTTTTAAAATGATTTGACAACTTTAATCCAGATTAAGCACAACTAATTGAAATCCTTACACGGCCCTTTTTTTATCGTTTTTCACCCTAGTGCATTCAAAGAATAGAAACAAAACTCTAATATGAATCTAGAAGACTGCTAAGAATAGTCTACACAAGTGAACTATCTGGAAAGATTTGATCTTTGTCAAAAATTTGTCCATAGAATCTCCTTCCTTCATATGCTCAATCTCCATATTTTTTTGGAGGTAAGCAATAAGAACCTCATTGCTTGCTTGGTATAATGTTGTAAGAGTATCCCAAGCATCTTTTGTTGTCCTGCAAGAGCAAATATGAGGGATTTTTATTTGACAGACAAGGCTATCAATGCATACACCTATGCATCTCTGCCATCCCAATGAATTTGATCTACAATAGATGCAATAGGAGCTTCAACACGACCAAGAAATCAAAGATCATCATCATCGCCTTCAAAGTGTACTAGGACCATTTTCAACACCCTGCACAATATTCCACAACCCTTTTGTTATCAATACATGACACAACCTTAGGGTATCCCGCGAGCTTGGGACCTTGGCTAGCTGGCCCTTGTCCCTCACACACATGGATTGATCCCTGTGGATCAAATAGACTAATCCCTGTGGATCACATGCAGTGATCCCTGTGGATCAATGTCTAACACTCTCTCCCCCTTCTAAAGATCATTGTCGTCAATGATCAATGAGGGAAAGTACTTGCAAACTAGAGTTTCTAATTCCCAAGTAGAGTCAGTAAGTGGTAATCCTCTCCAGGCTACTAAATACTCCTGGATGACATGATTGCTAAATCGCTTCTGTCTCCGATCTAGTATCATGTCTGGAGAATGATCCATGCTTTTACTTTCTTGCAAAGAAACAATACCTTCTATTAGATTATCCTTCCTAGAAACATGAAACACTGGATGAAACCTGCAATCTGGAGGAAGATCTAATCGGTATGCAACTTCACCTAGCCTTTTAACTATCTTTCAAGGTCCATAAAACCTTGGTGATACCTTACAACACTTCCCTGTGGACATTGAAGTAGATCTAACTGGTACCTGAAAAAAAAACTCTGTCTCCTGCCTCTAAGGATCTAGGAGATCTCTTCCTATCAGTGTACTCTTTAACCCTATCAGCTGCTTGCTGCATCTTAGCTTTAGTTATTTCTAAATTTGCTTGGATGTTCGTTGAGAACTCCGAAGCACTAGGACATTGTGGGTGTTAGACATTGATCCACATGGATCAATGTCTAACACCCACAATGGGTAATTAGTACCATCCAACTTATCCTCAATGGCCAACGTATGGAATACATCATTTCTTTCATCCATGGCTAATGACTAAATACCTTGATGTAGAAAATTGATTGTATCTCAAAAATTTGAATAGAAATACCCTGACAAGCTCTGCTAAATTGCAACAGACTTCAAGAAGCTTGTACTAGCGAGCTGAAATCTTTATATATTTTTGGCACAAAAGGAAAGATTGCCTGTACAACCATTGCAAGAGTGCATTCAAAGGCCAAAATGAGCTCAAATCAAAATTTTGATGCCACATAGCAAAGTTTTTTTGAACTCCTAATTGCCTCAAGTAATGCTCATCCATTTTCTTGCGATTCTAAGATCATAATGAGAGGGGTGTTGACAATGCCATAGATGAAACAAAGACATGCTTTGATACCAATTGTTGGAGTTCGAGGTCTTCAAAAGCACATGAATAGCACATAGAAGAAGAATCTTGGATCACAACACAATACTTAATGTATTACTAAGTAAATATATAAAGATAAGTAGCTTTTCAGGGTTATATGTGTGTATACAGGACCCTTTTGTTAACAATACATGATGCATCATATATGCCCACAATGGGTAATTAGTACCATCCAAATTATCCTCAATTGCCAACATATGGAATACATCATTGCTTTCATCCATGGCTAATGACTAAATACCTTGATGTAGAAAATTGATTGTATCTCAAAAAGTCCAATAGAAATACCCTATCAAGCTCTGCTAAATTATAGCAGACTTTGAGAAGTTTGTACTGGCGAACTAAAAACTTTATATATTTTTGGTACAAAAGGAAAGATTGCATGTACAACCACTACGAGAGTGCGCTCAAAGGCCAAAACGAGCTCAAATCAAAATTTTGATGCCACATAGAAATTTTTTTTTTCAACTCCTAATTGCCTCAAGTATGCTCACCCATTTTCTTGCGATTCTAAGAATGTAATCAGAGGGGTGTTGAAAATGCCATAGATGAAATGAACACCTACTTTGATACTAATTGTTGGAGTTTGAGGTCTTCGGAAGCACATGAATAGCACATAGAAGAAGAAGATGCTTGGAGCACAACACAATACTCAATGTATTACCAAGTAAATGTATAAAGATAAGTGACCTATTAGGGTTATATGTGTATATACGAGCAAAGGGAAAAAACATTCTAAAGAGGGAAAAAAGTGCCCTAGTGGTCCTAAGTGTGTTCACACATCATCACTAAAATATATCAACACTTATGAGGCCAAAAGAGATCAACACAAGCTCATAGTTCCTAGACTTGGTTCAAAAAAAAGTTTTAGGAACATTCTCAAATTTAATTGTAACTTGATCATAACCTTGCCTAAGGTCCAACTTGGTGAAGTACCATGTTTCATGTAATTGGTCAAATGAATCTCAGTCTTGGGTGCAAGAAATTTTCTTAATGGTTACTTTGTTTAGATCTTAATAATGAATGCATAATCTCATGGAGCAAACATCGTTTTGGTTTACTAAGAGAATTAATGCCAACCAAGGAGAAGTATTGGACCTAATGAAACCTCTCTTAAGATGTTCGTGAATTTTTCTTTCTACTTTTTCATGCTAGTCTTGACTTATCCTATAAGGTGGCTTACTAATAGGTTTTGTATCTTACACCAACTCAATGGCATGATTCACATCTCCCTTAGAAGGTGGTAAGACACTTGGTGACTCTTGTGGAAGAACATATCTACATTTAGACAAAAAAATAATAATGTGATCAAGAATATATTCAAACAAGAAAGAGTAATGTGGACGATAGAGAATATATATATAATCTAAAGAATTAGTTACAAGTTTTTTTGTAGGTACATTATTAAAAGACGTAATGAAGTACATATTACGTATTACATCATGTTGCAACAATAATTTGAGTTCCAAGGAGGAGGATAATGTCATGCTATCTACATCCTTGGATATTATATTTTTCTTGCATCCTTAGTGGATTCTAGAGTTTCTATGCAATTATTGCACATAAGCGTGTATCCTAAGCGCCATAATCATTCATGCCCTAAAATGACGTGTGACTGCTTCATATTCATGCTTTATAAGTTAAGCCATTTCATGATTTCCTTTGTCTTCTGATAGACATAAACATAATGATTTTTGCCCCTTCTCTTTTCTCAATGGAAAATTCCACTATGCACGACTGGGTGAGAAACACCTTAACTTTTTCAAATTCATGACTAGAAAGTGATGATCCTTCCAATTCAAGTCTTTTATCTATTACTCATTCTCTTCCTAAAGTACTTTTCTATTTAACTTTTATTTGTTTAAGAGGTCTAAAATAAGGAATTGGGAACCTTCTATTTAGCTTTTATTTGTTTAAGAGGTCTAAAATAAGGAATTGGGAACCTAGTGATAGTCAAGTTGTCTTTTTATGCTTGGGCAAATTAAATAGCCTCATATAGAGCTTTTGGTGCATTCCTTTTGAATTGTGTCTCAATAGGTTTATCAAGTCCTCTAAAAATTATTGTATCTCTTTTGAGAATTGTCGAGCTCTTTTAATCTAAGAATAATCTCTTGGTACTAAGAAAGATATGTGGATATGGGTTATACCATGCCTCATAGCTATGTTCTTCTTGATTTTCGGTTCCTTAAGGAAGATCATTTCAAATTGTGACCAATCAAGGGAAAGATTTCCAACATCTTTCATTAAGGTTCCTTAAGGAAGAGCATTTCAAACTGTGACGAGTCATGGGAGAGAGTTCAATTGGAAACCTGCAGGAATATAATGTACATTCTTTAGATACTCCTCGAGAGAACTCTTGGACTTAGTCGTCTAAGAGAATTATTTCACACGCTAGTGATCTAGGTTCGATTCTAACTCCCGATAGTGGCACAACATGAAAAGAAGAAGACAACAACAATGGATTTTTTCGCAAATGCTTTTGGTAGTTGTTTTGCGAGATCATTTCACGATCATTAAATTTTGAGTTGATTTTGCTTTTCGCAATGTGCTTTTTACATAGAATCAAGAAGCTACATAAGGATGCCATGGGATCATTGTCCGTTATCACTCAAGGAGCTCAAGACTCTACACTTGGTGATAAAAGAGGAGGTCCTCTACTTGGCGGAACTTGGAGAAGGTGTGCTTTACATTTGGAGTTAGTGGACGAGTTAGTGTTGATATATTTAAGTAGTGATGTGTGTGAACACTCTAGGACCACGGGGGCACTTTTTTCCTTCTTTAGGAGGTTTTTTTCCCCCGGCTTGTATATACGCCTATTGCCTAACGGGCTACTTATCTTTGTACATTCTCTAGTAATACATTTAGCATTGTGTGTTGTGCTCCAAGCTTCTACTTCTTCCTTGTGCTGTTCGTGTGCTTCCGCAGATGTCTAACTCCAATAATTGGTATCAGAGCAAGTCGTCGCTTCATCTAGGGCATTGTTGATACCTCTCCGGTTGTTGTCTTAGAATCGTACGAATTTTGGTGAGCATACTCAGCGTGTTTCCGAGATCAAAACATCTTCGCTCTATGGTGTCGAAATCGCAATTTGAGCTCGTTTTGGCCTTTGAACGCACTATCGCAGTGCTTGTGTAGGCTATTTCATCTTTTTGTGCCAAAGGTACATACCAGTTTCGGTTTGCCAGTATAAGCATCTCGAAGTCTACTACAGGTTTACCAGAATTCATCTAGGTAGTTCTCTTCAACTTTTTGAGATACAGTCAATTTTCTGCATCAAGGTATTTTAGTCATTGGCCATGGCTAAAAGCAGTGATGTATTCCGTATGTTGGCTGTTGAGGATAAGTTGGATGGTACCAACTACCCGTTATGGGCTTATATGATGCAACATGTATTGGTTGCAAAAGGACTGTGGAACATTGTGCACGATGTTGAAAAACGTCCTATCACACCTACAACTGTTACAACTGCAGGTACTGAAGCTGATGCAGAAGGTGTTGAAGATGATGATATTGCATATTCTTGTTCGTGTTATGGTTTCTACTGCACCTACTGTAAAGCAAATTCGTTGGGATGGCAGAGATGCCTCTACACATGCAGTGATAGCTTTGTTTGTCAAACGTGCCATTATTCCTCAAAGTCACTCTTGTAGAACAACTAAGGATGCTTGGGATACACTTACCACATTGTACCAAGCTAGGAATGAGGCTCGTGTTGCTTACCTCCGAAAACAGTTGGAGAGTGAGCACATGAATGAAGGTGATTCTATGGACAATTTTCTAACAAAGATCAAAGACTTGAAGGAACAGTTGATTTTTGCTGATGAAGTTATACCATATACCTAACTTATGCAGACCGTTCTGAATGGTATTCCTGATTCATATTACAGTTTTGCTTCCACTTTTTGGTTGATGATGAAAGGCAATCCAAATGCCTTGTCATTTGAGAAGTTAGTCTCTGTTCTATTGTAAGAAGATCAGTCGAGGCAAAACAGGGCCATTATGTGTGTTGCAGATCAAGCTTTCTTGGCTAGTCAGAAGGGTAAAGGAAAATGGAGCTCTTCAACTAGTAAGCGGAAATCTGCTAATTCTGCACATTCGAAGAAGGAAAACAAAGATGAGAAGAAATCAGAAAAGCAGAAATTGTTTTGCAAGTACTGTAAAAGAAATGATCATATCATAAAGAACTGTCCTAAACTCACTGCAAAAGAGGCAAAGAAAAAAGAGGCTGGAATGGTTGTTGCAGAGGCCTCTACTCCAAAAACAGAGTCTGCTAACCTTGTGAAGGATGAAGAATGGGTGTTTACTATTGTTTGTAGTTTTGACCCATCTTCTCACGAGCGGTGCATATCTACAGTAGACTCAGATGTTTGGTACTTTGATAGTGGGGTGACCAAACATATTACCTCGCAACACAGTTTCTTCTCTTCACTCGAGCCTACCCCTACATGGAATATTGTCACATGCACCAGCTGTTGATATATTTAGGTAGTGATGTGTGTGAACACTCTAGGACCGTCGGGGCACTTTTTTCCCTCTTTAGGAGGTTTTTTCCCCCCAGCTTGAATATACGCCTATTGCCCTAATGGGCTACTTATCTTTGTACATTCTCTAGTAATACATTCATTATTGTGTGTTGTGCTCCAAGCTTCTTCTTCTTCCTTGTGCTGTTCGCGTGCTTCCGTAGACGTCTAACTCCAACAATTGGTATCAGAGCAGGTCGTCGCTTCATCTAGGGCATCATCGACACCTCTCCGGTTGCATGCTATTTCGTCTCTTTGTGCCAAAGGTATATACCAATTTTGGTTCGCTAGTATAAGCATCTTGAAGTGTGCTACAGGTCTAGTAGAATTCGTGTGGGCAGTTCTGTTCAACTTTTTGAGATACAATCAATTTTCTGCATCAAGGTATTTTAGTCGCTGGCCATGGCTGAAAGCAGTGATGTATTTAGTATGTTGGCTATTGAGGATAAGTTGGATGGTACCAACTACCCGTTGTGGGCTTATATGATGCGACATGTATTGGTTGCAAAAGGACTATGGAACATTGTGTAGGGTGTCGAAAAACGTCCTATCACACCTACAACTGTTACAACTATAGGTACTGAAGCTGATGCAAAAGGTGTCAAAGATGATGATATTTTGCATATTCTTGTTTGTGCTGCGGTTTGTGCTGCACCTACTGCAGAGCAAATTCATTGGGATGGCAGAGATGCTCAAGCACATGCATCGATAGCTTTGTCCGTCAAACGTGCCATTATTTCTCACATTCGCTCTTCTAGAACAGCTAAGGATGCTTGGGATACACTTACCACATTGTACCAAGCTAGGAATGAGGCTCATGTTGCTTACCTCCGAAAGCAGTTAAAGAGTGAGCACATGAATGAAGGTGATTCTATGGATAGTTTCCTAACAAACATCAAAGACTTGAAGGAACAGTTGATTTTTGCTGATGAGATTATACCAGATAGCTCACTTGTGCAGACCGTTCTGAATGGTCTTCCAGATTCATATCAGAGTTTTGCTTCTACTCTTCAGTTGATGATGAAAGGCAATCCAAATGCCTTGTCATTTGAGAAGTTAGTTTCTGTTCTGTTGTAGGAAGATCAGTCCAGGCAGAACAGGTCCATTATGCGAGTTGCAGATCAAGCTTTCATGGCTAGTCAGAAGGGCAAAGGAAAATGGAGCTCTTCAATTAGTAAGCAAAAATCTGCTAATTCTGCACAATCAAAGAGGGAAGACAAAGATGAAAAGAAATCAGAAAAGCAGAAATTGTTTTGCAAGTATTGTAAAGGAAACAATCATATCATAAAGAAGTGTCCTAAACTGGCTGCAAAAGAGGCAAAGAAAAAAGAGGCAGGAATGGTTTTTGCAGAGGCCTCTACTCCAAAAACAGAGTATGCTAATCTTGTACAGGAAGAAGAATGGGTGTTTAGTATTGTTTGCAGTTTTGACCCATCTTCTCATGAGCAGTGCATGTCTACAGCAGAATCAGATGTTTGGTACTTTGACAGTGGGGCGACCAAACATATTACCTCGCAACGTAGTTTTTTCTCTTCAGTCGAGCCTGCCCCTACAAAAAATATTGTTACATGCATCGACAACTCCTCTTATCTTGTTATGGGAGTTAGAAATAGCATTTTGACTACTACAGATGGTAGTTCTTTCACTTTGTCAGATGCTTTGTTTGTGCTAGGGATCAAGAAAAATCTGTTATCAGTTTCTGCATTAGCCAAGATTGGCTTGGTTGTGAAATTTGCTGATGACAGGTGTACAATTCATGATCTATCGAATGGCAACATGATTATTGTTTCTGGCATTTTATTTCATGGGTTGTATAAGCTCATAGACTATGAAAGATGTGTAAATGCTTTGGCATGTGCAGTACATGATTCTCAGGCTATGTCAGATGCAAAGCTTTGGCATGCACGCTTTGGTCATCTGAATTTTGCTAGTTTGCTATGCTTGCAGAAATCTGAAATGGTGTCCTCTTTGCCCAAACTTGAGGCATCTAGAAAACATGTTTGTGAAGGCTATATTTTGGGCAAAATGCAGCGTTCATCCTTTCCAAAAGATGGTTCAGTTCGGGTTACTCAGGCTTACCACATGGTTTCTAGCTTGAGGCTGTCATGTGTGCAGCATATGTACTTAACAGGTGTCCCACTAAAGTGCTGTAGTCTATCACTCCATATGAGGCTTGGCATCACCGCAAGCCATCTGTTGCTCATCTGCGTGTTTTTGGTTGTTTGGCATATGCATTAGTGCTTGAACAACATCGCAAAAAATTGGATGATAAAGGAGTAAAATGTATTTTTGTTGGGTACAGTTCTGAAAGTAAAGGCTATCGTCTCTATCATCCACAGACTAAATGCATTCTGGTTAGCCGTGATGTTGTTTTTGTGGAAGATACTATTCAGCCATTGCTTTCATGTACGAAGGAGACATCTGTTAGCTCCAAAGACATGTATGATACTTTGCTACCTCTTTTTACAGGTGGACAAAATAGTGCTGGTCCTAATGAGGCAACTTCTCAGCCTTTGCAGGTTTCATGTGATGATGCAGATCATCCCATTTTTTATGCAGATTTACATGATGCACTTGTTGATTAGAGAGCTGATATTGAGGAGGCAAAAACTATGCCAAAATGGCTAGTGAAGACTGTGTGACAGCAAATTAGATGCACCTCTGTCATATCGCACTCAATCAGGCTCTCATAGTGCCTCTTTTGCATCAGATTGCTATGCTATGGCTACATCTAGTCTCTATGATGAGACCGAGCCAGTTTCATTTGATGAAGCACAAAATTCAGAAAATTGGATGGTTGCTATGCAATCTGAATATGATGCTATAATGAAGAATGGTACTTGGTCTTTATGTGACTTGCCTCTTGGCAAGAAGGCCATTGGCACTAAGTGGGTATACAAGCTGAAGTGTAAACCTGATGGTACAGTTGATAGGTATAAGGCTAGGATTGTTGCAAAGGGTTATGCGCAGGAAAGAGGCATTGATTTTGATGAAACCTTTGCACCCACATGCCGTATGACTACTGTTCAGAGCATCTATGCACTTGCAGCTCATCATGGTTGGAATGTACATCAGTTGGACATTAAAATTGCATTTCTGAATGGTGACTTGCATGAATAAGTGTATGTTTTTCAGCCCCGTGGCTTTGTCCAGAAAGGGCATGAAAACCATGTGTGCAGGTTAAAGAAGGCATTATGTGGTTTAAAGCAAGCACGACGTGCTTGGTATGAGAAGATACATGCCTATCTGATTGCACATGGTTTTGAGAATAGTCCAACTGAAAGCACCTTATATGTTAAGCGTGCTAATGATGTACTTCTGATCATTATGGTTTATGTTGATGACATGCTGCTCACTTGTCCTCATGAGACGCATATTGCTATTTTAAGGCTGATTTGCATGCCTCATGTCATGGATGGTGGAATGGCTTTGTGTCAAACAAAATATATTGACACATTATTGTAGGGTTTTGACCTTGAAGACTATAAACCTATTGCCACTCCTATGGAAACAGGTTTATGATTGAGTCTTCATGATGCTGGAGATGCATTTGTGATGGAAAGTGTTAATCTCCAAAAGAACAACCTACTCTTGAAATTAGAACACCTGTATATCAAGAGTAAGTCAAAACCTTCACCAATTTGGAGGATCAATACTCAATTATAAGGATTTTGGAAAATTTGTGAAGAGAATGATTCTACAGAAAGTCTACTGCACATATCTCTCTCATTGACTTATCAAATGTGTAAAGTTTTTTATGAAACTTTGCACAATGTGTTGTCTAAAGATTGCACACCTCCTCCAAGTTGAATTACTCCAAAAGATTTAGTATAACTTGAGAAATGAACTCAACAAGTTACCTATGTCTAAAACTCTCTTCCTGTAGAATCGATTTTGACACCTGCAACTTCTAAGACATGGTTCTCCAAGACTAGAACCCGTTTAAGCAAATGCTTTTAACCACAAGTAGCTTACCTTCCAACTTAAAGATTAAGTGCTTACTTGCTCAAAACTTTAAACTGTGGAAGGAGAACCGATCAAAACATTGACTTCGAACTTTGCGCCTGTTTCAGGAACCAGTGAACACTTCTTCACATATGAATGTTCCTACACATAATTCTCACAGCCTGATCACAATTAGGCTCTCAAACTTTAATCATAGACTCATTAACTATAGACTTAGAAGTCTACAAAAGGATTCTTGAAATGATTAAGCACAGATGGAGAATGCACAGAAATATCGGGTGCAACTTCTCTTTATTTCTGACAGAAATTACATCTGGATGAGAGAGCTATTCTAATCTCTTCATAAGTGTCTAATAACTTCTAATTCTTCTCAATTCTCATGCTCTACATTCTCTCCTCTCGTGTCCCGACATTTCCATGTATATATATATACAAAAAATTTACAAGCTTATGACTAATCAAAGACATAAGTGAGCTGACTCTAAATTAATGTATATATGTGTACAATTCTTTATCTTCTGAATATGAACTTCTTCCATGCTTCATAAGTTGGTCTTTTCTTCAGTCCTTGACTTCCAAAGCTTCAATTGTTGATTGCCCTGCACCAACAGCTCCCCCTCAATCATCAATTGAGGTTTTCTCTATCTTCTTTATGCCTGCCATGTCTTTGAACTTCTGTAGCTTTGGTCCATCCAAGCTTTTGGTAAGCATATCAGCTATCTGATCTTTAGTTGAAGTATGTATGACTTCAATCTCTTTGTCCATTACCTTCACTCTTAGAAAATGATACTGAATCTCAATGTGTTTAGTCTTGGCATGAAACAAAGGGTTAGCAGCTAAATACAATGAACTCATGTTATCTCCATATATGATAGGTGTACTCTGTATAGTGTCAAAACTCTTCATCAGAGTCTTAACCCATATCACTTCCTTTGCAGCCTTAACCATGCCTTTGTACTCTGCTTCTGTAGATGAAAAAGCAACTGTGTGTTGCTTCTTTGAACACCAAGAGATTAACTTATCTCCCACATAACACATGTATCCATAGGTTGACCTTCTATCATCAAGATTACCTGCCCAATCTGCATCACTATATATTTTGATATTTGTATTTGATGTAAAACCATAATACAAACCCTCTTTGAGTGTACCCTTAATGTACCTCAACACTCTTTGACTTGCAATCCAATGTTCTTTCCTAGGACAATGCATGAATTGAGACAAAACCCCATCTGCATATGATAAATCAGGCCTAGTTAATGTAGCATAGAGAAGACTACCAACCAAACTCTGATATAGCTTCATATCCTTAAATTCTTCTCCACCATATCTGCTCAATTTGTGATTCACCTCCATTGGAGTAGGTGCTACCCTGCAATCATTCATTTTAAACTTGATTAACAAGTTCTTCAAATACCTTTCTTGAGTCACATACACTCCATGTTGAGTGTATGAAATCTCCATGCCCAAGAAATATGACAAGTCTCCCAAATCACTGATTTTGAACTCTTTCTCCATTTCCTTCTTTAGGCTTTGAATGCCTTTCTCATCTGTACCTGTAAGAATTATATCATCAACATATATGCACATATAAATGAACCCACCATCACTTGCTTTAACAAGCAAGCTACTATCTGCCTTAAATACTTTAAATCCAAGTTCTTTCAAGAACTTCACAAGTCTATAATTCCATGCCCTTGGAGCCTGCTTCAATCCATACAAAGCTCTCTTGAGCTTACATACATGATCTGGATACCTTCCATCTCTGAATCCTTGAGGTTGCTCCATGAAAACATCATCTGAAATGTAACCATTTAAAAAAGCATTTTTCACATCTAATTGACATAATTTCCAACCTTTACATGCAGCAATGGCTATGAGTGTCCTGATGGTTGTCATCTTTGCCAGAGGACTATAGGTCTCATCATAATCAATACCATATGTTTGAGCAAACCCTTTGACAACAAGTCTAGCTTTGTACCTAGACACACTTCCATATGCAAATCTCTTTGTTTTGTAGACCCATTTGCATCCAATGATTTTCTGACTATTTGGTTTAGGAACCAAATCCCATGTTTGATTCTCCATTAATGCATCATCATATTCTTCCTAGCTTTCTCCCAATTTTCCTTACCTTTTGCCTCTTCATATGTGGAAGGGTCTTCATCTGCCTTTATCATGTAAGCATAATCTTTGGTAGCCAAAAAAGAAGTAACATAGCTATACCTTGTAGGTTGCCACTTGTGTCTTGATGACCTTCTGAGTTCTCCACTCCTTGATGTTTCTGGTTCTTCACACTCAGGATCAAATCTTGGCATTTCTTCAACTTCAACCTGCACTTCATTATTATCTTCTTCATCAAATATCTGAACCTTTGATTTACCCTTCTTTTGATTTACATCTTCTTCACCACCTGCATTAATATTGATTGTACCTGCGTACCAAGTACCTTGCTCATCAAATGTAACATCTTTTGATACAATGAATTGCTTTGTAGATGGGCTCCACAATCTATAACCCATCTGCTTGTCATCATAACCAATGAACACATACTTTTCAGCTTTAGGTTCCAATTTGTGTCTTAATTGTGATGGCACATATACATATGCCAAACATCCAAATACTTTGCAATGGTCTAATGTAAGTCTCTTACCCCACCATGCCTCATATGGTGTGTAGCTCAGTGATGAGTAGCACCTCCTTTAATGTCAATCCGGGAAGACGTGAGGATGGTATGAAGACCTCGAGCAAGTGACGGCACAAGTGCGTGAGTGAGAAGCACACAAGCATGCACACACATACACACACGCGCACACACGGCGAGACAAAGAGAGAGAATCAATGGAGTTCTTTAGAATACTTTCAAAAGCTCTTACAGGTTCGTTTCAATTACAATCTAACCTCAAAAATGAGCTCTCTAGCTCTTTTTATAGTTTTTGACTAGCTTTTGGCCCTGTCCAGACCTAGTGTCCGGCCTAGTTAAAAATTAGGTTCCATGGCTTATTTGGGGGCTCAAACGAGATCTAAAAAATACGAAAATTGGTACGCAACTACTTCTAAGGCTCCTCAAGCTCAAGGACTCCTTGGCTTGCACAAAATGGAGCTACAAAAATGTGAAATGATATTTATAATGATGGTTAGTGATAAAAATCACTGTTGTTGTAGGGATTTCTTCTAGTGATCTGTCATACATATCTTCGAGCTCCCTACTTGCTCCTCCTCCCTGCATGTCCATCTCTTTGTCTTGAAAAAATATTGGCCTACTTGCCAGATCTTCTTTGACTGCCCTGTTTGCTTGTGCTGTCCCTTCGCTCTGACTCCCTTCTTTGACTTTCATGTCTTGTACGTCCTGGTGTACCAAGGCTACTGCCAACACCCCCCCCACTCTCGCGTCTGTCGCCCCTGACAGACCCTTGTCTAGCTGCTTTTTGGACGTAGTATTGTACAACATCGGCGGCGAGGTGGTGTTCTTCTAACCTGAGTCCCCTTGCTAGATCTGTCAGCAATGCATCCCAATTGACTGGCCCTGGGACATCTGGATGTGGCACCCGTAACTGCTCTGAGTGAATGGTTCGCTCCACAGCAAATAAATGGAGGAGATGTGAGGGTCTGGGTACAAATATTTCTGAGTGGTATTCCCAGAACCCTGTTATGAACATCTCTTCGAATGTTTGTTTAAAGCAGGCCGGGAGGTATTTTATTCTGGCGTGCCAAGCGTATATCACCTCTATGGAAGGAGTGGTGCTCATGTCATAAACTAAATCTTGGTTTCCTGTAAGGAATCCGACGCCTGAGAAGTGTGGGTCCTTGATATTCTTGAATGTCCTGAATGTAATAAGCATTAACTCAAAAATTTTCATGCACATCTGGGCCATTACATCAGGGGTATTCTTTAATCGGATGCTCCAGTGCCGTATAGTGGAAATCATGTAATTGACGGTGGGAGGCCCTTGAGGGGGTGCTAGATAGACGTAGTTTAACCATTTGGCGCATCCCTTGATATTCTTGACTGCAATGGTGAACTCTGGCCATGTGCGTCTGCGGAGTACAGGAACATAACAAGGGTTATATTTAATAAAAAGAGGCATATTCGTCCAGGTGCGAACCATCTCCGGGTAGGTTTCGAGGAGTCGGATCCTCCAAGTGGGTTGATGAATGGATCCTTTTTTAGCGCTCTCTGGGATGTCATCTGGCCCAAATTGTGTAGCAAACGTTGGAGGTTTGCCACATCTAAGTTGGATTTCTGCATTGTAGTCCGCCAGAAGTATACAATATGGCACGTATTGATCATCATTGGTTCCGATCCATCTATGGTGGGACATGCTGCGGAAGTATTCTGATTTAATAATAGTGTCCTCTATCTTTGCCATAGATTGGATTTGAACTGCCACTCGATCTTCATGAGTTGATGCCGTTTTCTCTAGAGTTTGGAGCCACTCAGGTACTTCGATTTCTAGCGTATCCATTCCTTCGGCGGTTTGTTCACCACCTGGCATTGGCATAGGAACGTAAGGTTCCTCATACGTCTCATCTACCTCGATGGGTACCAAATCCTCGGGTTCTGGTTCGACCACTGGAGAGGGTTGCCTTTCATGTGTGAGTAATCTTGCCTGTAATTCGGCCACCTGCTCTTTCAATGCCTTGACTTCCTCTGAAGTCGTGATCGTTTCTGTGACTTTGGGTGCTGTCTGTTGCTCTTGGAGTTGATTGCGCAGCGCATCCCGTTCCCTTTCCAAGTCATCATGAGCTTCTAATAGATCTGCATAGCTGTCCAAGATGGTTTTCATTGTCTCTGAGGGCACAGCTTTAAACTGCTCTGGATCAATTTCGTGTGGAGAGCCTTCCATTGCAGCTTCTAGATTTGCTTCATTTTGCTGCTGCAATCGCTTGTTTTCCTCAAGGGCGGCCGCCATGTGTTTTCTGAGAAGTGCCAGGTTACGCCGGACTTTGAGATTATCGGCTTGGTATACCTCGAGCAAAGCTTCTAGTTGTTTGGCACCTGATTCTGTCGATGGTTGGGGTGCCGCCAATAATGTTTGGTGAGCCTGCTCAAGCGTCGTGTAGCGTTGATTCAGTTCTGCATTTTCTGTTTGTAGAATGTGAAACTGTCTTTGTAAGTTCTGATGGTGCGTTTCCAGTTGCTGATACCGGTTGTCCAGAGCTTTGTACTCATTCTGGAGCTGGTATACACATTGGTTTAATGCTAAAAATATGTTATTTACATTAAATAATGCTGGGAGGGGTGAAGATGCAGGGGGAATGGGGGCGGGAATGGGAGAGGTGAATGATGTGGATGTATGTGGAGATGTGGGTGGAGGGGGTATGGGTGATGAAGGTGGCATGGGGGGAGGGAGCGGTGCTGTGGCAGGTGATGTTTCCATCGTGTCAATTGTTTGAGTGACGGTGTAGATGGGAATCGTTGGTGGAGTGGATGTGACATCGGTGAACAGGGTGGTGAAGGTGGGCATGGTGACACCTCCGTATTGGATTCCCGGAGAGAGTGGGATGCCCATGACAATGGTAGTGGTAGTGGATGTGGTAGTGCTAGTGTCCTGTGGTGGAGTGAATTGTGTAGTGTGAGGTGGGGATGGTGGTGACAACGGTGCTTCGTGATATTCTTCTGCTTGCGCTGACCCGCCTGGTGCTGATGTATTGATGTGAATTTGCTTTCCGGACCTCCTGGGACGAGCAGGAACTCTTTTTTCAAACCTGTGGATGTAGGCCATTGCTTCATGGATGGCCTCGTCCAGTCCTACAGCGTCGGCATGAAGGTTCATGGACTCAATGAACAACTCGTCCACACCTTCCTCCGCTAGCAAGTCGTTCATGAGTCTTTTGCCCTGTTCTAGAGACATCTTATGCTGTTCCTGAACCAGTCGCATGGTTCGATATAGTCTCTTGATTTGTGCCGAATATGCTGGGGCACTTGCTAACTCGGAGAGTTCGTCATATTCTTGATGTTGTTCTTCATCGGCCTCTTCTTCATCTCCTCCTGCCTCTTGTTCATCTACATCGACTTCTACAGTTTGTGGTTGGGTGGGGGCCGATGTTGTTTGGGGTCGCGGTTCCTGAGCTCGCGCTGCTTCGGCTTCGAGGTTAGAGTCATAGATTAATCTGGCAATTTCTTCATCCGTGAGGTCCTCAAGAGTAAATCCCTGTGGAAATTCCAAATCGGATGGAATGGGGGGAAACACCAGATTAGGCCCCTCTGTGCTTGGTCTTGGTAACCGGATTGTGAATGGCCTAACTCGTCGTGTCTGGGGGGGAGTGATTTCGGGTGTAGCGGTAGCTCCCCTTGGTTGAGCACAGGGTAGTTGGACTCCCCCCCTCATCTTCTTTGATGGGGGACCTGCTGCTGATAGTCTTCTTTGGAATTCTTGGACTCGGGACCATACGAGTGCCCGCTGAACAGGCACGTCATAAGCCAAGCAATCTATAGATTATTCTGGTCAAAGCACAACACCCGTGGAGCACATTCTTCTGTTTTTTGTTCCACCTTTGATGCGCTAGGTGGATCTGGTCTATGATCCAGTGTGGCACATTGATGGGCAGGCTTTCGGTTTCTGCTAGATATAAACTGAACCATATTTTTTTCGGGGGCATTGTGAATCGTTCTTGGGCGGGAAACGCAAAGTGTTGCATGATGGTTCGCAGGTGAAGCGCAATGGTAGGTGTCATTGCTACCATATCCTTCAACTTATTCAGATCCTTGTGCTTCATTCGACCTGGGACCATGGTTTCCTTTTCTGTTGGGATGTGCATGCCGTACATACCCAACGCTTCTCTTACCAGATTGAGGGTCAACTTGAATCTTTTGAGCTCATTACCCGGCAGCAGTGATGGCAACACAAAGGTGCTGTCGCCGCCCTTGGCTCTGCTTGGCGTGATGGTACTGATCAGATAAGAGCATCGTAAAAAATCCGGCTTTGGTAAGTGAGTCCTGAAATAACTTTCCACACCTGCTTTGACCCAAACTGATCTCATGACTTCGGCATTTTGGTAGCTTTCAAATTCGCGTGTGAAAAAGTGGTATCGACCCCATTTGCCATTGAACTCCAATTCTGCTTCCCAGAAGTAGGTTCCATCGCCCAGTGGTCCAGCAACATCACTGAACCAATGCGCATGCTTACCTACTTGAGAAGTGTGTCCTTGAGGAGGATCCTGGATGGGGAGCACATGCACTTCTTGAAGCTCTTGCGGTCTTGCGGTGAGACGTGGCTCAAGGAGAAGTGTTTCTATGTCCACGATCTGGGGACCAGATCCGGCTTGAGAGCTGGTACCTGCTTCTGCCATGGCCCTGTTTGCTGATTGGTTCTGTGAGAATATAGAACCAGGTGTTAACATCGTAATGGACAAAATAAATCCGTTGTTGTCCCCGTTACAACATTAACATGAGATGGATGATGAGTTAGTGGTTAGTAAGTGCATGAAGACAGTGTGTGTAGTTAGTGCTTGTGTTGTCCTAGGAGACTACTGCAGTTAGTAAATAGGTATGGATTTACAAATTGGGGTCGGGGGTTTATTACAGGCCCTAGGCTGCCAAATGCAGTGAGTGGGCTTTGCCTTCGGTTTCGGAGAGTCTCTACAGAGCCTGCTCGGTGTCGTGGTTTGAAGATGAGGCCTTTTCGGGACCCATTTACAATTGATTACATGTACGCTCTTGGGTTTTGGTGTGTACATGAGTGTCGAGAACGAGTGAAATCTGGCAGTATGCGTCGCTGCGTTATGCTGTTTAAGTTGTGGCCTCAGCGTAGCTACTTGTGCCATCAAGCAAGCCTTAGGCACCCAAATTTGTCTTGATTGTGGGCTTGCCTTCATCGACTTCTTGGGCACCCAAATAGATTTTACTTTAGCAGAAGAATTTTTGAAAGACTTCTTATTAGCGTTGCGTTGTTGGTCACTAATAAGAGGCTTTGCCCCTGTAGTTGACGGTGGTGCAACCGGTCGTTCGCCTTTCCGCACCCATACCTGGTCTATTTTCTGGGCTGTTCTGCTGCGCAGGTACTGTTGATCTCTGACACAGGTAGTACCCTGCTTCTTCTGCCTTTGATCCACCTTGGGTTGCTGCCTCCTTCTAGCCTTTGGAAAAGAAGGGAGTTCCGTTGCATTCCTGACTCTCTCTTTGCAAATATCATTCCTCTGCAACACATAGTTTTGGACAAGAATAGCATGGTCATCTTCATGTGTACCCCTGGAAGGACCAGGAGTCTGTGCCTTTCCTAGTTCCTTGAGTGCTCCATTGTCTAATTCTACTGTAACTCGACTATGATTGACCCAAACCTGGAGAAGTCCACGTCTTAGGTTTAGATTGACTGCTTGGTCATAGATCCAATCCTGACCCAAGACGAGAGGTTCAGTGAGATCCTCATCCTGACACACTAGTACTTTAACGGTCATTGCCTCCTCGTGAATGTAGAGGGGAAGTTCCACCTCGCCCATGCAAGGGGTTTCCACGCCTCCCAATCCTATGAGGTATGCTTCCACAGGATGGACAGTTAACTGTAACTCTTGACAGTAAGACAGCTTAACAGCGCTAGTGGCAGCACCTGAGTCAATCAAGGCTCTTACGGTCCTTGTACTCTTTCCTTGTCCTAAGTCTATGGTTATGAAAGGACGTCTATCAATTATTCTATTCGAGCTTGTTCCTGCAACTTCACACATGGCTATGGGAAATCCTTGGTCTGCAGAGTCATTCGCTCCAGGCTGATCTCTACCTTGCCTCCGTAATTTCATCCTTCTGATGCGTTCTAAAGCCTCTGCTTGAGCTTCTTCTCTAATTCTCTTTTCTTCCTCTTTGCGTTTCTTAGCAGTGTTGAGTCGGCTAAGCATTTCCTCCGTGAGGGGTTCCTGATACAACTTGACTGTGCAACCGCTAATATAGTTAGGGAGAACATTACCCTCTAATGTGGCCAATTGTACTGCTCCACTTGTGGAGATCCTATTGATGATCATAGGTCCGTAGCCTCTCTTTTCTAGCTTCCTCGCGTGTTGTTTCAGTGTATAGACTAAGACTAGATCTCCCGCTTTCAAGCCTTTATCCTTCACATGGGCATCGAAATATGCCTTCTGTCTCTTCTTGGCGGCATATATTCCTGCAGCGGCTCTTAGTCTTGTTTCCCCTAATCGTTCAAGGTAAAAAATCCTAGAGGAGAGCTCATGACCTGTCCATTCGTGCTCTTGTGCTACTCTCAATGTGGGGATCAGGAAGTCCAAGGGTAGCACAGCGTTTTGGCCGAATACCATCTGAAAGGGGGTGGCTTGGAGTACCGTTTTGTAGGCAACTCGGTATGCCCAAACAGCATGGTGTAGCTGTTTGTCCCAATCAGAGCGTTTAGTGTTCACTAATTTCGTCAGTACATTGCATAGAATCTTATTAGTGCTCTCAGCTTGTCCATTAGCTTGAGTGTGATAAGGGGCAGACTTCTTGTGTATTACCAAGAATTCTTGGAGTAGATTTTCAATCACTTCGTTCAAGAAATGAGTGCCTCTATCACTTACAAGCTCTATGGGTAGTCCATATCTCGTGAATACATTCTCAAACAAGAATTTGGCAGTTGTTTGAGCATCGTTCTTGGTTGTAGCTTTTACCTCTACCCACTTGGTGAGATAATCTGTTGCCACAATGATGTATTCCGCATGAGAACCTTTGGCTGGGGGATTAATAGGACCTACGAAGTCTATTCCCCACTTAGAGAATGCACGTCCACCCATCATAGGTTTCAGTGGCATCTCATCTTTGCGTATAGGATACTGAGTCCTTTGACAGACATCACACCGTTTCACATAGGTATGAGCATCCATGTGAAGTGTAGGCCACCAAAAGCCCGCAAATAGTATTGCCTTGATTACCCGATCTGGTCCAAAGTGTCCTCCTGCTACACCTTGGTGAGCAGTTTCCAAGATCTTCAGATATTCACTTTCGTGGACACATAGTCTCAGGTAACCATCTTTACCGCGCTTATATAGATTATTACCGATGAGTGAGTAATCCTGGGCTTCTTGTTCTAAACTCCTTTTCCTAGCTAGAGTCATGTCTGGAGGGAATGTGTTTGTTCTCAAGAATGATACTAGAGGTTCACTCCAATCTGGCACAATGGATACTTGATAAAGAGTGGCATGTTCCACAGGTGGTTTAGTGCAACAGATTGGGCATTCCTTGCACAACTTTTGGACATCCGCTTCCATGGTTGGCCAGTGCACTCCGAATCTCTTTAGAGTCTGTAAAGTTCGTTGTTTTGAATGGTGTTGCTCTAGTGCACCTACATGTGCTGATTGCAACCATTTAGCGTACTCATCCTCTTCTACGCAACAAGCCAAGATCCCTTGATCTGTGTGCTTGTACATGCTTCCTGCCATGATGTGGTATTTTTGGGCTTTTACAACCTCTCTATTCCGTGTGTTTACCACTGGATGGTTAGGCCCGTAGGTCAATACTGGTACCATTGGCTTGGCCCACTGCGGCACCACTTCCAAATTAAACAAGTAAGCATCAGGAAGGTCATCTGACACTCCTTGTGGGGCTTCTCCAGATGTGAGCCTAGAGAGATGATCTGCTCTCCAGTGAGTCCTACCTTTCCTTACCACAACCTCAAAATCGTATTCCATTAGCAAGAGAAACCATCTCACTAATCTTCCTGTATTGCATGGCTTGTTTACGAGATATAACAATGCCTGATGATCAGTAAAAAATTTAAACTTATTTGCAAGCAAATAATGTCTAAACTTTTTAACTGCATATACCATGCCTAATCCTTCTCGTTCAGTAGTGGTATAATTTCGTTCAGCCGCATTCAATTGTCTACTGGCATAGGCAATTGGAAGATCCATATTACCTTCACCAGTAGGTTGTGCAAGTACACATCCAATAGCGTAATTGGATGCATCAACATGAACATGGAATGGCTTATTCCAATCTGGTGTGGTCAAGATTGGTGCTGAACATAATCTTCGTTTAAGTTCTTGGAAGGAATTCTCACATTCATCCGTCCACTCAAAGTTTGTCAATAGTCCGTACATGGGCTTTGCAATGACAGCATACATGTGTATAAATCGTCGATAATAACCGCAATGCCCCATGAAAGCTTGTACTTCCTTGACATTCTTTGGCCTAGGTAGCTCCGCTATGGCTCTCACTTTTTCTTCGTCAGTAGATATGCCATTCTTTGACACGATATGTCCTAGGATCTTGCCTTGCCTGACCATAAAAACACACTTTTCGGGGTTCAGGCAGACTTGATATTCTCTACATTTGTCAAAGATTTGTTTGAGTTTAGGAATATGGGTTTGCCTAACATTGGAATGAGCACAGAGATCGTCAACGTAGACTTCTAAACTCTTCCTCAGGAACTCCTTAAACACATGGCACATCAGCCTCTGGAAGGTGGCTGGTGCATTGGTAAGCCCAAATGGCATTACTCTAAAAGCAAAAATGCCCCATTCTGTGGCAAAGGCTGTCTTATGCTGATCCTCTGGAGCTATGGCTACTTGATTGTAACCCGAGAATCCATCAAGGAAACTGTACACTTCCTTGCCTGCCACTCTTTCTAAGAGATGTTCTGTGATGGGAAGCGGATAGTTATCTCGAATCGTGGCGGCATTAACCTTTTTCAAGTTAATGCACACACGCAGCTTGCCATTCTTCTTGGGCACCACTACGATGGGGGATACCCATTCGGTGTGCTCAATTTCATAGATAAATCCGGCTTCGACCAGTCTATCTATCTCTTCCTTGATCTTAGCAGCATAGTTATCGTTATATGTATAAGGCTTTTGCTTAGAGGGTTTGGCATCTGAGGTCATGGGGATGGTGTGTGAGCATATGTCAGGGTCAACACCTTTCAAATCCTTGTAACTCCAAGCGAATACATCTCTGTATTCTCTTAGCAAGGTAATCAATTCGTACTCTTCTTCTTTTGTTAGGTCATGACCTATATACGTGCATCTCTCCTCTCCTTCTTCTATGGCCACTACTATTTTCTTGGTGGTTTCTTTGTTATCATAGGCCTCTCCTGATTGTGCCTCTCGTTTAGGCATTCTTATCATGACTCTCCTGTCATCTATCTCGTACTTCTTAAAATTTTCTGGGACCTCAAACAAAGATCCTTCCTCCTCTGGTAAAACTTCTTTCTTTCTTCGTTTCTTTCCTTCTTCCTTCGAGGTCATATGTGTTGCTAATCTTACATCATTTGTAACCTCTCCATGCTTCTGAGGTTGAAATTCTATTTCATGGAAGTATTCTTCATCTGATGCAAATGGTGGATCCATAATGATTGACTCTAGATCGGAGTCACTTGCATCCTCAAATGCATCAGGGCTAGGTTCACATTCTTCTAGAACTGCCTCTCCCATGATTGGCTCTATGGAGAAGACTGAAATATCATAGCCATCCTCATCACAGTGAGGTGTCCATTGTTCTTCATTGATGGCTACATCCATTGTTGCTAAAATTTCTGCCCAGCCATGGGGTTCAAATTCCTCGTCTGGAAAAACTACAGGTGCATAGGCTGGGTCTTGAATGGGTCTATGGGTTTCGTTTGCACCTATTTCTCTAGCCTTTTCTCTCTTCTCTTCCTCCACTGCTACTTTGCACATCCATAAGTGAGTGTCTTCGTGCATCCAGGAGGATCCTGATCCTATGGAATGCACAGATTCTGTATCATCTTTGGCTCTATGGATGGGATTCCATTGGATAGGAGGGACATCTCTATGAGAATAATCCTTGAGATTGACTTTGGTTGTAACACCTAAGTGCTGCAGGTACAAAGAATTGGTTCCCCAATCCTGTACCACTTGCAACTGTCGCATGAATGGTCTTCCCAAAATCATCTCATAGGCATGATTTTTGCTGAAGTCACATATAGCAAAGCTATGCTCAAACTCAACACCACAAGTGGTGAGAGTTATCCCTTCCAGCAATCCTAAGGGTCTCTCAATATGACCATCGGCCATCTGCAATTTCATTCTTGTTGGCCTGAGTGCTGGCTTGCCCCAACGCTTCCAAAGGGAAGTAGTGGCAATTGCAACTCCTGCACCTGAGTCTAAAATTGCCTTAGTGGTGTACTCTTGGTAGGTGATGGGAAGATAGGTGTTCCCTTCTTCGCCTTCACACATATCCCCTATCTTATCCAAGGGAATTTCTGGCACTGTCCTATGGGATCCTACCTGGGAACGAGGTTTTGCTATCTCTGGTACTTGTTTGGCTACATGTTTCCATAATTCAGGTCTAACCTTGAGTAGCTCTTCTAACTTGAGATTACACTGCACATTAGTGTTCTTCACTACCTCTGTGTTCCTAGGAATGACTGAGTCGTCGTTCCTTACCATGACTGTGGGTGCTCTCATACATGTGGACTTTGCTTCCCATGGGCCTGTGAAGTGGGGTAGCTCTTGTATGGAATTCGACTCAAAGTCTAATCTCTCGTGAGACTGAACACTCTCATGCTCCCCGTAAATAGATGGGATGTCTTGTGGGAATTGGTCGTGTGCATCGTCCACAAGTTCAAAAGGAGGGGCGACCTCGCTTTCGTTATCCCATTTGTCTTCTTGAATTTCTCGTAGGAAGTCTGGTGCAAACCGATTCATAGAAGAAGAAGTGTCTGGCTCCGTAGAATTGGGCGCATAAGCAACCTGTGAAGGAGGGCTGATTCTATTGTTGACTCTCTCCTCGTTCTCGCGAATGGCTGGAGCACAAGCTTCTTGGGGAGGATTACTTATTCTATTACTTTTCCGAACAGGCTCATACGCTCTCTGGGAAGGAATGTGGGTTACCTGTGGAGGTACATATGCTTTCGAGGGAGGCTCCTGTGACCTTTGGGGAGGAAGATAGGCTCCTTGAGGAGGCACATGGGCTTCCTGAAGAGGCTGGCTTACCCGTTCTCTTGCCCTTTCCTTTCTTTGAGGGGTAGGTCCCTTTTCTGGCTGTGCTATTGGCCTCTCTATTCTTTCTAAGGAGGGGAAGTTGTCCGGTTTAGGGGCATTGGCCACATACACTTCTGATTGGGAATGATTCCTGTTTTTGCTTGCTTTTTCTTGGTCTTGATTTTTTTCTTCCTTGTCAGATCTCGCAATTATCCTCTCTAACTTCTCTAGGAATCCATCCAAGTGCAATTGCGTTTTGGCTGAGCCTGAGTAATTGAAAAGGCGACTGGCTTCAAACATAGTCTGAGCCAATGCGACCATTTTCGCGCATAGTTTGGTTCTTTCTATCTCTAGGTCAGCTCTAGGATAGCACTTGTCATGATTCGTGACGTTTGGCCCTTCTTGGATTCTGGCCTGATATGCTTTGAGCATCATGTCTAAGTCTTCAGGAGTGGGATCAGCTAACACTGATCCTACCCTAGGAGGTGGTGGAATCGTATGACGTGGTGGGGAAGGTGGTGGGTCAGATGGAGATGGTAGGGGTGGCGGCGGGGTATTGTGAGAGGGGATTTGAGAGGTGATTTCAGTTATCCTAGCTTTGGTTTCTCTTATGCTTTCCTCAAGTTCACTCATCTTTTTAGCCCATTGTCTTTTCATTCTTTCCCGACTATCTTTCCATGCTCTAGTCCTTTTCTTTGTTATGCTCTCGGTTTCACTAGCCACTGAGTTCTTATCCTGGTTTGTCTCTTGGTTTTGCTGCAATGCCTGAGCTCTAGTGACTACCTGCACTGGTGCAGTGGAAGTGACGCTTCCAGAGGAATCTACAACCAAACCAATCACATTGATCGGAGTGATTTTTGGCATATTATTGGGGTTCTTTGGGCAATCTCGTAAAAGATGCTCTTTTCCACAATCTTGGCAAAAACCTTGGATAGTCACTGACTGGGGTTGTGTAGGTGGGGGTAAGGGACAATCACGGACGAGATGATCTCCTTGGCATCTGTAGCACGGTCCTCTTGGGAATGGAGGTCTTACTTGCCTAGGTTGAGGCCTGGGGTTGGGGTTTGCATACATGACGTTCGTGTAATCTGACTCCCAACTAGGTTCACTTGGTTCTTCACTATAGTAAGACTCACCATGTTCTGGAGACTGCATGTAGTAAGCCTGGGGACTATCGACATGTGTAGAATCAAAGCTATGGTCACTTGGGTCACTTTCTGAGATCAATGGGGTTACTGGTACTATGGCCCTATTCAGGTTTTCTTCTGCAACAGCATACTTTACTGGAATCACGTTAGCGGGGTTTGGAGGCTGTTGAGCTATCACCGGTTGGGGTCTCTGTTGGGCCTGATATTGTGGGTGGTAGGGTTGTTGGGGTCTAGCATATTGTGGTGGTGGATGTTGGGTTTGGTATCTGCCTTGTTGGTAGGGCTGCGGGTAGGATTGCCTAACTGCCTGCTTGTTGTATGGGCAATCTTGTGTGGTGTGATTGGTGTATCTCCGTTCTATGGTACAGTATTGGCTACTCGGATTTACTTGGGGCTGAGCCATAATAGGGCAGACATTCGCCATATGGTCACCACCGCATGTATAACATCTTTTCACAGGGGCAAACCTTGGGATCTGTTTGCTAGTTACACCTAATTTCTGAGCTACCTTCTCAGCGAGTTCCTCAATTGATGTAGATTGCATGGAAGAGTGGCTAGATGCGCTATCTGAATCTTTATAGATTTTGGAAAGCTCTAGCTCTTCCCCTAAGTTATCTTCAATGTCAATGCACATGCGAACACACTCTTCTATAGTCCTAGGGTCTTTCAGATACACGTAGGATCTCAATTTTGGACTCAGCAGTCCATCAAGGAATAAGGCTACTTGTTTAGCAGATGTGGGTAGCTCCGAAACAGGGCACCTTTCAAGATATTGTCTAAATCTTCTTCCTGCAAGTCTCACAGTCTCTTGAGGGGTTTGCTTGAAGCTGTGAATCAGTGAGGAGGTGTTGTGTCTTATGCCACTTTTGGAGAACTCAATAATAAATGCTTCTAGGAGTTGGTCTATGCTCCTGAACTGGCGCTCATCCAATGGCTGAAACCATGTAAGTGCCGTATTCCTCAGGGTTAGACCGAAGGCATTGTACTGCGTGAATAGATCCTCAACTTGTTCAGCTCTCAAGACTTGCTTGAACTCCGCCACATGATCATAGGGATCTCCTGTGCCGTCAAAGTAATTCTTCATGGACTTAACTAGCTGGGTGGGTCTCAAAGTTCTTGCGTGCTCTCTAGGTCTCGGCAGAGGGAATTCATCTACATTTCTTTGGTTCCTGTGGGCTCTATGCATCTCAGGTTCTACCCTATTCGTCTCTGTTCTCGTTCTTTCTCTGCCCACTGGGTTGGCAAAGCTTACTTCCGGTCTATCTCTACTTCTGTCTCTTTGCGTACCATGAGCTTGGGAAGTTCCAGCTCCAGGGTGACCATAGGATACATTTGATCTTGGTTGGGGGAAAATGAATTCGCCCTTCCAAGTGTAGGCATGCCTATCATTTTCCGTCACCACAAAGATCCTTTCCGAAGTGTGATCTAAGTAGGTCACTCTACCTGGGCTATCCGGATCCTTAAACTCATAGATCATGATATTTCCTATATCAGTTGGCTGATTGGATTTATACCTCCAAAAGGCTTCATCAGTTTCCCGATTGAGGAGCAATTCTATGCTCTTGTTGTCCTGGGGTACCCACTCGGGTGTGATAATCCTAGTGAGAACTGATTTACCTCGAGGGGTTCTAGGTTCCGCTCCCATGTTCCCTTGCTCCAGGTCACCTAAGTCCGCTTCTGAGATTACATTCCCGAAGTCATCTGTCCTATCAGGGTGACTAGTGACAACATATATTGTTCCTTCTTTGTCCAGGTATGCACCGTTTTCAAACTTGACAGCTGGGTGTTCTAGTCCTATGGATTGGTCAGGGTTTTTAATCTGGACCACAGATCTTCCTAGGCCATCCTCATAGATGCTCGCACCTAATCGGTTGGTCCTAAGGTATTCCAGCTGTGTTTTGTAAGGGCCTTCTACCCTGTACAAATAAGGCACTCCTGAACTTCCCGTAGGTCTGTCCATGCCTTGAGACATTTCTGACTCACTGGTCTCATAGCTAGGGTAGTATGAGTGGTGGCTCAACTGCTGGGCCCAAGACCTTGCAGTGTGATTGACACTAGCCTCTGAAGACCTAAGGCTTTGTCTCTCTCTTGCTAGGTGTCGTCCTGATCTAAGGTTCATATGCCTAACTGATTAGCCCAGTTTTTTCCAGAGTACAACCTCGTTGCCGATCAATTGGTACCAGTCACTTGATTCTTTTTAGTTAATTATTGTGTTTATGGTCTTGTCTGATATCACGTCGTCAGGAACACTTGAATGTTCTTCGTACTTTAGGTTGGTCGTTCCACGTTAGGTTCTTTTCCTCTAGGCTATCGACAGTACAGAGATTATGTTTTTAACTTGAACTTGAGTTTTTTAGGTAGTCTTCAACTTGATAACTGCCTATCGTCGCCCTGGCTTACTCCTATCTCTACTCGTTCTTAGCTTAAGCTAGGAAATGACAGAGGGAGTTGAGAATAATCCAACCTTACTTGTTGATCCCTTGCTTTATGGTGCTCAAGAACCCGGTTCTCAAGCTTGCGAAGAAATCTTGCTTTGTATGCTCCTAGTTGCTCTCAATGGACCTATAAAAGCCCCACGGTTAGCTCAATGCTTATATTCAAAGGACAGAACCCACAACTTTCATTCATGTAACATATACACACATGTGCGTTCTGACTTTTAGGAAAATAATTCTAAAGACCCCTGACTTTGAGCCCCCTGGGTATGGTCAACTTCAAAATACCCTCTCTGAAAATCAATGCATTATCTTTGTAAAAAACAGTTGAGGGCGTGTAGTATATGCCACGAGCTTTCCAACAAGCCCAAGAGCTCAAAAATTGGGTTTCGTATGAAAAAGTTAGGACTGTTCCGGGTTTAGGGAGTTAAATCAGGATTCAATACAAGCTAACAGTCGAACAGGAATACTCGAGTAGCTTGTGGCACGGCCTAACAATGCAATACTACACCCTAAAGTTTGTCCCACACTTAATCACAATTTAGACCAATCACTTTGCCTTAAAAATTTGACCTAATTTGCCCTTCTAACGCGTTCGCAAAGTCTGTCGGTCGCGATTGACAGGTCAGTCGCGATCGACGTGTCGATCGCGATTGACAGGTCCGTCGTGGCTGTCAGTCGCGATTGACTGGTCAGTCGCGATTGACAGGGGTTGCGAAAAGTCAATCAGTCGTGGTCAAAGGGTCGTTGACTCTGTCGGTCGCGATTGATGAGTCGATCGCGATTGACAGGCCGGTCGCGAGGGTCTGTCGATCGTGGTCAAACAGTCGTTGACCGTGTCGGTCGCGATTGACAGAGCCGTCGTGGTTTGTCCGTCGTGGTCAAACAATCGTTGACTGTGTCGGTCGCGATTGATGAGTCGATCGCGATTGATGACTCGATCGCGATTGACACGTGTCACGCGTATGGTCAGTCCGTCGTGGTCAATCGGTCGTTGACTCTGTCGGTCGCGATTGACAGAGCCGTCGTGGGCTGTCGGTCGCGATTGACGTGTCGATCGCGATTGACAGATCTGTCCGTCGTGGTTTGTCGATCGCGATTGACAGAGCGATCGCGATTGACAGAAATCTGTGGAATTTCAAAAAACTAAACACATTTTTGGGAAGCTCTAGGCCTGTAGGTCATGGATATGCACTTTGTTTAGCAATTAGAGCAATTTTTCTGTCGGTCGCGATTGACAGAGCTCGGCGACACACAGACAGTTACTCAGAATTCCGTACCTGCGCAGAGTGCTGGGGATGATGATGCGGCCTGTACCTACAGAATACTCACAAAACATGCAAAAAACAGCACATGCAAATTCGCTCTCTCGCTCTCTCTCACAAGTGAAATGAGGGAAATGAGGTGGAGATGGGGATATGGTCAAAAACTGAAAATTTCGCAATGATGGAGATGGAGGTGGAAGATGGTGATGATGATGATGGTGATGAAGATGGTGAAGAAAGTAAAAGAAAATCGATGAGAGTGAAGAAAATACCTACAACTCCAACGCGTCAACTCTACGTCTTACCATCACACGCTCGTCCTCAAAGCTCGATCCCCGGCAACGGCGCCAAAATTTGGTGTAGCTCAGTGATGAGTAGCACCTCCTTTAATGTCAATCCGGGAAGACGTGAGGATGGTATGAAGACCTCGAGCAAGTGACGGCACAAGTGCGTGAGTGAGAAGCACACAAGCATGCACACACATACACACACGCGCACACACGGCGAGACAAAGAGAGAGAATCAATGGAGTTCTTTAGAGTACTTTCAAAAGCTCTTACAGGTTCGTTTCAATTACAATCTAACCTCAAAAATGAGCTCTCTAGCTCTTTTTATAGTTTTTGACTAGCTTTTGGCCCTGTCCAGACCTAGTGTCCGGCCTAGTTAAAAATTAGGTTCCAGGGCTTATTTGGGGGCTCAAACGAGATCTAAAAAATACGAAAATTGGTACGCAACTACTTCTAAGGCTCCTCAAGCTCAAGGACTCCTTGGCTTGCACAAAATGGAGCTACAAAAATGTGAAATGATATTTATAATGATGGTTAGTGATAAAAATCACTGTTGTTGTAGGGATTTCTTCTAGTGATCTGTCATACATATCTTCGAGCTCCCTACTTGCTCCTCCTCCCTGCATGTCCATCTCTTTGTCTTGAAAAAATATTGGCCTACTTGCCAGATCTTCTTTGACTGCCCTGTTTGCTTGTGCTGTCCCTTCGCTCTGACTCCCTTCTTTGACTTTCATGTCTTGTACGTCCTGGTGTACCAAGGCTACTGCCAACATGGTGTTATACCCTGCAAGGCTTTGCATGGTAGCCTATTGACCAGATAAGTAGTATTTACAGCCTCAGCCCACAAATAATTTGGGCAATTTTTCTCCTTCATCATTGACCTTGCAAACTCAACAAGAGTTCTATTTCTTCTCTCTGCTACACCATTTTGTTGAGGGGAGTACCTGCAAGTGATTTCCCTTTTTATACCTGCATTCCACAAGTAATCACTAAACTCATTAGAGAAATATTCTCCCCCTCCATCTGACCTTAGTCTCTTCAATTTATGACCTATAATTCTCTTTGCATACACATGATAGTGTTTGAATGTGTTGAATACTTTTGACTTATCTTTGATCACATAGATAGTGATCCATCTGGTAGCATCATCAACATAAATCACATAGTACCTTGAACCATTGATACTGGATTCCTTTGATGGTCCCCACACATCTGTGTGTACCAACTCAAGCTTCTCTGAATACATGAAACCATGCTTGGAGTAAGATTGCTTATGAGCCTTACCTAATTGACATGCCTCACATCTGTATGTCATATGTTGACCTGCAACATTAGGCAATCCAAGCACTGAACCATTGTGCCAAAGATCTAACTCAGAGATCTTATGTCCTCCATAAGTGAACAAGGCATGATCAACATTACCTTGAATCTTCAATGTGAACAACCTTCCTTCTTTTTTTCCTGAAACAATTTGTTTATACCCATTGCTAGGGTCTTCCACAAACACTCCTTCATTAGTGAATCTAACTTCATAACCTTTTTCAACAATTTGTCCTACACTTATCAAATTCTTAGGAATTGTAGGAACATACAAGACCTTACTCAATAAGGTGCTACCATCCTTAGCCTTCACTGATCCAATTGACTTCACATTGTGCTTTGTATTGTCACCTGTTTGAACAACATGATTAGATACCTTATTTTCCAAATCAATCATCAATGCTATGTTACCACTCAGGTGATTGCTACACCCTGAATCAATATAGAAGACTCTTTGGTCTTCACTTTGCCTTTCACAAGTTGCATTCATTATCAATGTTGAATCCTCCTTGTGATCTGAAGCATAATTGTAGTAGGTATTATTGTATTGTTGACTTTGGAATCCTCTACCTGCATTTCTTCCAAAGTAACCCCTACTACCTCTTCCTCTGAAGTTACCTCTTTGATTTCTGCCACCTCTTCCTCTTGAATTAAAATTCTGATCATATCCACCATTACTCTGATTATTATGCCAACAATCATTAGCTAAATGATTTGTCTTACCACAAATCCAGCAAGCTTTGACTCCATCTTTGTTATTCCTGCCTCTTCCTCTACCTTTGCCACCACTCTTCCTCTTAGGAAGTTGTCTTGACTAGTTGTGCCTTCATCTTCATTTGCTTGTTGCTTCCCTTTGCTATTTTTCTTCTTGTCCTTTGAGTACATTGCATGACCTGTACTCTTTTCACCTTCACCTTTGACATCCTACTCAAAGGTTAACATATGTCCTAGCAACTGATTTAAGTCAGGAGTAAAATGATCAAGTGATAATTCAGTAGACAAAATGAATGGCTTCCATTTGTCATCACCTCTCAAACCTGTAAGGATTTGCCTTATCATTTATCCTCCTCAATGTCTTCATCAACAACTCCTAATGCATCTGCAATGTCCTTCATTCTGGTTACATAATCTGAGATGGATTGAGAGGCCTTTTTCTTGAATGTGGTAAATTTTGCCCACAAGGATGCCTTCCTTGACTTTGTGGTGTTTTGGAAATGCTCCTCCAAAGCATTCCATATATCACTTGCACTTTCAAGACCTCTAATGTGAGGTAGCAAGTAGTCATTGACTGCCATATAGATAACTTGAGCATCTCTCTTCATCCAATTCTTCAAATCTGATAATTCCTCCCTAGTTGGAACACTAGGATCTCTGAATTGATGCTTTTCTTCTTCTCCTCTAATATAACCTATCAAGTCTTTGCTCATTAGATGAGCTTCCATCCTCATAGACCATGCAAGATAGTTTTCTCTATCCAATTTCTCTATCTGAAGAGAATCTCCCATCTTTTCTTCACCTGTATATTGAATTCTTCAATCTTTATAAAGTATAAGGTTACCTTTACTTCGAATGACACTCCTTTTGACTTCCTTGATGTCGTATGATCTCCTTCTCAAGCTTTATCCTCAAGCTTTCACCTTTTGAACCTTTAAATGTTGAATTCTTTGCATCTGCAGCAGTCGGGATCCTCCTTCCTTCGATTCTGATGCTTCCTGCTCTGATACCACTGATGGAGAGTGTTAATCTCCAAAAGAACAACCTACTCTTGAAATTAGAACACCTCTATATCAAGAGTAAGTCAAAACCTTCACTAATTTGGAGGATCAATACTCAATTATAAGGATTTTGGAAAATCTGTGAAGAGAATGATTCTACAGAAAGTCTGCTGCACATATCTCTCTCATTGACTTATCAAATGCGTAAAGTTTTTTATGAAACTTTGCACAATGTGTCGCCTAAAGATTGCGCACCTCCTCCAAGTTGAATTACTCCAAAAGATTTAGTATAAATTGAGAAATGAACTCAACAAGTTACCTATGTCTAAAATTGTCTTCCTGTAGACTTGATTTTGACACATGCAACTTCTAAGACATGATTCTCCAAGACTAGAACCCATTTAAGCAAATGCTTTTAACCACAAGTAGCTTACCTTCCAACTTAAAGATTAAGTGCTTACTTGCTCAAAACTTTAAATTGTGGAAGGAGAACTGATCAAAACATTGACTTCGAACTTTGCGCCTGTTTCAGGAACCAATGAACACTTCTTCACATATGAATGTTCCTACACATAATTCTCACAGCCTGATCACAATTCGGCTCTCAAACTTTAACCATAGACTCATTAACTATAGACTTAGAAGTCTACAAAAGGATTCTTGAAATGATTAAGCACAGATGGAGAATGCACAGAAATATCGGGCGCAACTTCTCTTTATTTTTGACAGAAATTACATCTGGATGAGAGAGCTATTCTAATCTCTTCATAAGTGTCTAATAACTTCTAATTCTTCTCAAGTGTCATGCTCTACATTCTCTCCTCTTGTGTCCTGACATTTTCCAAGTATATATATATATATATATATATAATTTACAAGCTTATGACTAATCAAAGACATAAGTGAGCTGACTCTAAATTAATGTATATATGTGTACAATTCTTTATCTTCTGAATATGAACTTCTTCCATGCTTCATAAGTTGGTCTTTTCTTCATTCCTTGACTTCCAAAGCTTCAATTTTTGATTGCCTTGCACCAACAATTTGATGTTGTTCTCTATCAGCATGCTATTGGATGCTTGATTTACTTATGCATTACTCGGCCAGATATTCAGTTTGCTATCTCACAGATGAGCAGGTTTATGCATTGCTCAGGAATCAAGCATTGGCAGGTGGTTAAGTGCATCTTTTGCTACTTGTGTGGTACCCGGCTACTTGGTTTGTTTTATCCCAAGGGGGGATCACTACGGCAAGATTTGCATGCTTTTTCTGACTCTGACTGGGCTGGTTGCTATGACACTCGTGTGTCCACTAGTGGCTTTTGCTTCATGCTTGGTAGCTCATGTATATCTTGGTTGAGCAAGAAGCAGCCTACTATGGCCACTTCCAGTTGTGAAGCTGAGTATAGGACAGTTTTCACAGCGACTATTGAGTGTGTATGGCTCAGACACCTTATGGCTGATTTGGGTGTTGGTCAATCTTCTGCCACCACCATCTTCATTGACAGTCAGAGCGCATTGGCAGTTGCGAGGAACCCTATGTTCCATGCTCGCACTAAGCACATTGAGGTGCATTATCATTATGACAAGGAGAGGTTCTCTGCTGGGGAGATCAGCTTGGCATATGTGCCCACGCAGGAGAACGTTGCAGACCTTTTCAGGAAGGCTCTGCCTAGGGAGAATTTTGAAGTTTTCCACAAAGCTTTGGGATTACTTCCTTTTGTGGAGTGATTTCCACATAGCTTGGCACTTCCTTATACATGAGTGCCAGCTACTTGTTCACCGCATCACTCCCAGGGAGGATTTGTTGATATATTTAGGTAGTGATGTGTGTGAACACTCTAGGACCACCGAGGCACTTTTCTCCCTCTTTAGGAGGTTTTTTCCTCGGCTTGTATATAGGCCTATTGCCCTAATGGGCTACTTATCTTTGTACATTCTCTAGTAATACATTCCATATTGTGTGTTGTGCTCCAAGCTTCTTCTTCTTCCTAGTGTTCTTCGCGTGCTTCCATAGATGTCTAACTCCAACACCAACAACTCCTCTTATCCTGTCATGGGAGTTGATAAGATCATTCTGACTACTGTTGATGGTAGTTCTTTCACTTTGTTAGATGCTTTATTTGTGCCAGGGATCAAGAAGAATCTGGTATCAGTTTTTGCATGAGCAAAGATTGGCTTGGTTGTGAAATTTGTTGATGAAAGATGTACAGTTCATGATCTGTCAAATATTATTGCGTCTGGCATTTTATGTCGTGGGTTGTATAAGCTCATAGAGTATGAAAAATCTGTGAATGATTTGGCATGTCCAGTACATGATCCTCAGGCTATGCTAGATGCAAAGCTTTGGCATGCATGCTTTGGCCATCTAAACTTTGCTACTTTGCTATGCCTACAGAAATTTGAAATGGTGTCCTCTTTGCCCAAACTTGAGGCACTTGGTAAACATGTATGTGAAGGCTGTATTTTGGGCAAAATGTAGCATTCCTCATTTCCAAAAGATGGTTTAGTTCAGGCTACTCAGAAATTGCAGCTTGTTCATAGCAATGTCTGTGGTCCTATGCAGACACCTTCTTTTGGAAATTATCTTTACTTCATGACTTTCATTGATGATTTTTCCAGGCATGCATGGGTATATCCACCCAAAGCAAAGTCCGAACTGTTTATGTGCTTCAAATAGTTTCTGGTTTTGGCTGAAAATCTGTCAGCATGTAAAATGGGCACCCTCTGTTGTGATTGAGGGGGGGGAATATATGTCTTCTGACCTTAATGCATTTCTGGTAGAACGTGGGATAAAACACCAGTGTATAGTGTCGTATACACCTCAATAGAATGGAGTTGCTGAACGGAAGAACATGTCACTCATGGAGATGGCGAGGTGTATGGTCAAGAGTCAGGCTTTACCACATAGTTTCTGGCTTGAAGCTATCATGTGTGGAGCATATGTACTTAAGAGGTGTCCCACTAAAGCACTACAGTCTATCACTCCATATGAGGCTTGGCATGATCGCAAGCCATCTCTTGCTCATCTGCATGTTTTTGGTTGCTTGGCATATGCATTAGTGCCTGAACAACATCGTAGAAAATTGGATGATAAAGCAGTAAAATGTATTTTTGTTGGGTACAATTCTGAAAGTAAAGGCTATCGTCTGTATCATCCACAGATTAAATGCATTCTGGTTAGTCTTGATGTTTTTGTGGAAGATGCTATTCAGCCATTGCTTTCATGTACTAAGGAGACATCTGTTAGCTCCAAAGACATGTATGATACTTTGCTGCCTCTTTTTACAAGTGGACAGTCTAGTGCTCGTCCTATTGAGGCAACTTCTCAGCCTTTGCAAGTTTCATGTGATGATGCAGATCATTCCATTTCTGATGCAGATTTACATGACGCACTTGTTGATGAGAGAGCTGATATTGAGCAGGCAAAAACTATGCCAAAATGGCTGGTGCAAACTTTGCATGACAGCAAATTAGATGCACCTCTATCATATGATACTCGGTCAGGCTCTCATAGTGCCTCCTTTGCATCAGATTGCTATGTTATGGCTGCCTCTAGTCTCTCTGATGATATTGAACCTATTTCGTTTGATGAAGCACAAAATTCTGAACATTGGATGGCTGCAATGCAATTTGAATAGGATGCTATCATGAAAAATGGTACCTGGTCTTTATGTGACTTGCCTCTTGGAAAGAAGGCCACTTGCACTAAGTGGGTATACAAGTTGAAGTGTAAACCTGATGGAACATTTGACATGTATAAGGCTAGGCTTGTTGCAAAGGGTCATGCGCAAGAAAGAGGCATTGATTTTGATGAAACCTTTGCTCCTACTTGCTCAATGACTACTGTTCATAGCATTTGTGCACCTGCAGCTCATCATGGTTGGAGTGTACATCAGTTGGACATTAAAACAACATTTTCGAATGGTGACTTACATGAAGACGTGTATGTTTTTCAGCCCCATGGCTTTGTGGAAAAAGGGCATGAAAACCAGGTGTGCAGGTTAAAGAAGGCATTATATGGTTTAAAGCAAGCACCACATGCTTGGTATAAGAAGATACATGCCCATCTGATTGCACATGCTTTTGAGAACAGTCCAAGTGAAAGCACCTTATATGTTAAGCGTGCTAATGATGTGCTTCTAATCATTATTGTCTATGTTGATGACATGCTGCTAACTTGTCCTATTGAGAAGCATATTGCTGATTTTAAGGTTGATTTGCATGCCTCATTTGAGATGTCTGATTTGGGGCATTTGCATCATTATTTGGGCATTCAGTTTATGCACGTTGATGGTGGAATGGCTTTGTGTCAAATGAAATATTTTGACACATTATTGCAGCGTTTTGGCCTTGAAGACTATAAACCTATTGCCACTCCTATGGAGATAGGTTTACGATTGAGTCTTCATGATGCTGGAGATGCATTTGATGTTGTTCTCTATCAGTAGGTTGTTGGATGCCTGATTTACTTATACATTACTCAGCCATATATTCAGTTTTTTGTCTCAGAGATGAGCAGGTTTATGCATTGCCCTGGTGTCAAGCATTGGCATGCGATCAAGTGCCTCTTTCGCTACTTGACTGGTACCCAGCTACTTGGGTTGTTTTATCCCAAGGGGGGATCACTACCACCAAATTTGCATACTTTTTCTAACTCTGATTGGGGTGGTTGCCATGAAACTCGTGTGTCAACCAGTGGTTTTGCTTCATGCTTGCTAGCTCATGCATATCCCGGTTGAGCAAGAAGCAGCCTACTGTGGCCACTTCCAGTTGTGAGGCTGAGTATAGGGAAGCTTTCACAACGACTGTTGAGTGTGTGTGGCTCAGATGCCTTATGGCTGATTTGGGTGTTGGTCAGACCTCTGCCACGACTATTTTCAGTGATAATCAGGGCACATTGGCAGTTGTGAGGAACCCTGTGTTCCATGCTTGCATAGCACATTGAGGTGTATTATCACTATGTCAAGGAGAGGTTCTCTACTGGAGAGATTAGCTTGGTGTATGTGCCCATGTAGGAGAAAATTGCAGACCTTTTCACAAAGGCTCTACCTCGAGAGAAGTTTGAGGCTTTTTGCAAAGCTTTGGGCTTACTTCCTTTGTGGAGTGATTTCCATATAGCTTGGCACTTCCTTATACATGAGTGCCAGCTCCTTTTTCATCACATCACTCCCAGGGAGGGTTTGTTGATATATTTATGTAATGATGTGGTGTGAATACTCTAGGAGTTCCGGGGCTCTTTTTTCCCTCTTTAGGAGGTTTTTTTTTCCCCAGCTTGTACATACACCTATTGCCCTAACGGGCTACTTATCTTTGTACATTCTCTAGTAATACATTCAGTATTGTGTGTTGTGCTCCAAGCTTCTTCTTCTTCCTTGTGCTGTTTGCGTGCTTCCGCAGACGTCTTACTTCGACAGTTAGTGTCAGCCAACCATCAACATCACTGGTTGAGTAAGAGGCCAAGGGCTCATTGTTCATTATCACTCAAGGAGTTCAAGACTCTACACTTGGTGATCAAGGAGGAGGTCCTCTACTTGGAGGAACTTGGAGGACGTGTGCTCTACAACTAGAGTTATTGGAGGAGTTAGTGTCAACCAACCATTAGCATCACTTGCTGAGTTACTGTGAGTAACGTCTATTTATGTCCTACTTGTTCATTCAATAATTTCTAATTTAGAGTTAATTAGAATTAGGGTTTAATATAAAACAAATCTAAACTGTTCATATTTTCCATATTATCTCTCTCTCTCTCTCTCTCCCACACACACACAAACACAACCACACTCTTTATACCTCTTAAGCACTTTCAACACATTTTCTTATATCTAGTTCCTATTTCTGCCTAGATTCAGATATTGTCAGTTTGTATCATATCCACACATTGTAATTTGACATTGGAATACAAGATAGTGTAGGTGAGCATCCTAACTTACTGTATACTTTGAAATAATTGTGTATCTCTCTTTATCTTTCAATCATCATATTTTTTCGTATTAAGGTGTGTATGCTAAGGTTCATGTGTTGAAAGATCTTATAAACCTGTGATTATTGAGGCCCACCCCGCTTCCAACAAGTTCCAATGTCTATCAAGGATGCACAATCTATGCTAAAATGGCTACAAAATACAAAACAAAATAGAAAGTTTAGTGCTCCTTTACATAGTGAAACAAGATCAATCTCTCACCATGCATCAAGTGACTTTGTGGATGTATCTCTTATTGCAACCGCATGTAATGAAGAGCCACTTGCTTTCAAAGATGCATGTGATGATTCAAATTGGATGAGCGCAATGTAGTTAAAATTGGATTCTATTCACAAAAATTATACTTGAGAGTTATGTGAATTGCCAAAAGGTAAGAATGCTAGTGGTACTAAGTGGGTTTACAAGATTAACAGAAAGTAAGAGGGTAGCATTGACTGCTACAAAGCCAAACTAGTTGCAAAAGGTTATGTGCAAAAATATGGCATTGATTTTGAGGATACTTTTGCACCTACTTCACGCATGAATACCATTCAATCTCTAATTGCATTGGATTCCCATTGTGGTTGGAAAGGTCATCAATTGGATATAAAAACAACTTTCTTGAATGACAATTTGTAAGAAGAGTTCTATGTGAAGCAACCTCTTAGATTTGCCATCAAATGTCAAGAGCATATGGTTTTCTGCTTGCATAAGGCTTTGTATGGTCTTAAGTAAGCTCCACATGCATGGTGTGATGATTCATTTCCCGATACATGGACACTTTTTACTCTAGTTTTGGCTAGAGGTTTTTCCACATGTAACCACATATACATGATATAGTCATACATGATGGTACTTTGTACTTAGGAATTCACTTCTAGCTCTCACTATACTCATTCTCATATTATCGATCATCTATCAACAAAGAGCTCTTTCAACCATCGCATGTCTATGTGTTTTGATATCCTTCTTCACTCTTGTGTGTACTTCTATTCATGCTTCCTCACTCACTCACACACCCAATAGTTGGTCTATCGGGAAGATTCTTGTTGGAAGCAAATATAGGAAAGCAAAATTTAAGAAGGCACCATAGAGATTTGAGAGGATCAATTTTTAGACTTTAAACATGGAAGCAAAGCACTCATTATACCCATACAAGCACTTGCAAAAAGAAAAATCAAAATCTAGGAAATAAGAAAGTACTTTGGGAGAATCATAAATTCCCTCCCCCATTCTTTTTTCTTGATGGATACCTGCAAACACTCTTGGAGAGGGTTTTGCTTATGAGAGGGGATGTTGCAAAAGATGATGAATCCTAATATGCAAGTACCTAGCATTGGATAAATCCCACATGTGCACTTAGAATGTAGGAAAGAGGTTATAAAAGGGCTTTAGCTTCCTTTCTTTACCCAATAAGAGAGGTGCAAGATGAGAGAGGGGGGACTCTCCTTTGATCTCCTCTCCCACTTGTTGCATGGCCTTCTCTATCTTCATTCATATGTGTTGGTGCTAATTATGGATGGTATCTCCTCTTGCCTCCCTCAAGGTGGTGTTCCCCATTGTTTGGATTGTTAGTGGTCTCCTATTTGATGGATTTGATACCAATGTAAAATAGCTCTTGATTCCTCTCCTTTTTCCACATACACATTTAGCTAAATATGAGCCTTTCTCCCTACTATAGGACTTTGTAAATAGATTCTATAGTTATGAGTATAAAACTATACATACTAGTACTTTCCCATCTAGTACTCCTAAAAGGAGTGGTTTAAATGTTATAAGGATCTTAATTCATGCACACATAGAGGTGATGAATGCTGAAAACACTTGGAAAAATAGATACGCAAGGAGACGAGACACAATGTAGTATTGGGTGCAATCTCTCCTCATGCACTTTGTTTTGACAGTCCATAGAGTGCATGTATCTATAGGATTTTTCATTATGTCGAAAATAGTGGTTACATGAGAGGGGCTTCAAAAAGCATGCATGAAAGTAAAAGTTGGTCTCTTTTGTGGAGAGCCTTTACTTTTATTAAGAGAAATCACGATCTATAGTGATTCTTATCCTAAACACTACTTTAACTATCTGTTTCTAAAAATAGAACCCTCTACGTGGGCTTATTTACAAACTATATAAAATATAAATTCGATTATTGGTGTTCGCCATTTCATGCCTTTCATGCCCTTACGAACCTTCAACTGCTATATCAAAAACACCAAAACACATTAATACATTAATTTATCAACACTTCAATAATTGCTTGTTCAACACATTCCATGATTCATAACATGCCCCTTAGTTAAAGAAGCAATTGACCTCATTTGATAAAATAGAATAAACATGGATGGCTAATCACATGTTCCATCATTGAACAAAAAATAAGCATGTTCCATGTACAAAAAACATGCATGGAAATGTTCATGGAGGCGTTAAATTATTAAGGTTATCTATGATGTGCTGACATATTCTTTAAATAAGTCAATAAAATAACATATATTATTAACTATTCAAAATGTTTAGTTTTTTTTTCAACCATTCATGTTCTAGAATATGCTCAAAATATTATAATTTATTTTTGGGAAGTGGAGCTAAAGTATGATCCTATGTACTAAATTCTATGTGTAAATGCATCACATATATAATAAAAATTTAGACGAGTAAAAAGGTTGTTGTTGCTGACGTGGTTGCTGCAAAATAATCATTTTGATAATCGATTGGTACTCTTTCTCCGCATCATGAGCAAAGGCAATAGCTTCATGAAGCAATGTAGGTTGGCATGAGTGAAGCTTAGCTTCAATCTCCTTGTCTAAACCATCATCATACTTCTTCTTCATAGTATCATCGTAAACATCTTCAAGTAGGCGGAGAAACACTAAGTATTGGTAGAACCGGTCCGTATAGGTTGTAAAAGTTTCACCTTCCATCCATGTAAACGCAGCCTAGAATCGTCAAATATGTAGGTGGAATTGTAGGGGTAGAAAAACTTTTCTTGAAAAGCCTTCCATGTGGTCAGATAATCTGCACTATGACAAAGGGCATTCCACCAAAGTTGAGCCTTCCCTACTAAATAACTAGTGGCAAATTTAACTTTTTCACTTTCAGCATATGTTTCATCATAATAGAAATCGTCGAATTGTGATAACCATGAAAGAACTAAAGGGGCATCCTTACGGCCATCAACCCATAGAAATTGGTAATTTTTAACACCAATCTTGGAATGTGTGCCATCAGATTAGGCAAAGACATTAACTTTTACCACCCTCACAAGGTTATCTTCATCATATTGGATCTTCTGAAGTACTTCATCGTGTTGTTGGATCTCGTTCTGAGCACCTCGAAGTTCGTGCTGCAAGAGCTCGAGTTGTTTCTCGAGTGTTACCTCGGGCAGAGGTGACTCACCGAAATCCTCCATGGTGTTTGTAGGGTCCATGGGTATGTAGAGAACAAAACCATATAGTTAGATATGTAAAAACAACTTTGAGATTACTTGAATTAAAATGTGAAAGGAAGGGTTGTTCTTGGGAATTAAAAAAAGTAAGAAGCATGCAAGTTGTGTTAAATATAAGAAAAGAGAACTAGAGTGATAACACAAAGAGATAGTGTAACACTTACCTTATGAGAGTGAGCTTGTGGGTTCAAATCCTCCCTGTTTCGTGAAAATAAAACTCCTTATTGTCACTCATAAATTAAAAAGGGTTCGTGCATAGCCAACGGTTTCCATGGGTGCTAGGGAAGCCAAAGATGCCAAAGTAATGCCTTAGTTATGCTTAAGTTCTATGCCTTAGTCAATGCCTTGGAGTAAACGTAGGTTCAAGTTCCAGAACTAGAATTGAAACAAAAATTGACACAGGCATCAGGATCTGGATCAGGATCGAAATTGGAATCAAAAGGGGAAATGAAAACGAACAGCGAACAGAGATCAAATGCCAAATGAACAGAAATAGACCCCTCTGTAGTGACGCATGTAGGGCTTTGATACCACTATTGTCAGGATCTTAATTCATTCACACATGGTGGTTATGAATGATGAAAACACTTAGAAATATAGATATGCAAGGGAAGGAGACAGAACGTAGTATTAGATGCAATCTCCCCCCATGCACTCTGTTTCGATAGTTCACAGAGTGCATGTATATATAGGATTTTTCCTTATGTAAAAAATAGTGGTTACATGAGAGCGACTTCGAAAAGCATGCATGAAAGTAAAATTTGGTCTCTTTTGTGGAGATCCTTTGCTTTTATTAAGAGAAATCGCGATCTACAACGATTCTTATCCTTACCACTATTTTAACTATTTGTTTTTAAAAATAGAAACCTCTACGTGGCTTTATTTACAAACTATATAAAATATAAATTCGATCATTGGTGTCCACCATTTTACGCTTTTCACACCCTCAAGAACCTTCAGTTGCTATATCAAAAACACCAAAAAACATTAATACATTAATAAATTAACACTCCAACAATTGCTTGTTCAACACATTCCATCATTCATAACATTAAATCCCCAAAGATCCTAAGCCCAGACTTAGACATACAAAGGTGTAAGATTGTACTTTATGACAACTTGTTATGACATATTGTATAATGCCTATAAAGTAATTTGTCACTAGGAATTTTCCTTTAAAGAAGTTTTTATGAGGAAATATAAAGGTCTAGATGTAACCTAATGGAATCTTTGGGGAATTCATATTGTTTGGTGTTGCTGGAACTAAAGGAGTGAGACTCGTTTAAAAAAGTGCAACATTTGGTTTGCTCTCCTTTTGGAAAACATGAAAAAGATGTATAAATGACCAAAAAAGATGCATCTGGCTTTAAGTTGTCTTCTCCTTTAGGTTGTTGAAAAAAACTTTGAAAATAAGAAAAACACATGATTATATGATTAATTTTATGACAAAATGTATGAGTATTCAAAAGCGGATGATAATTTGAAAGTGCTTCGCCCACTAATATTGTCTAGCATGTTAATTGACGCTGGTGGCCCTCTTCGGTAACCTCACTCTTTTTCCATCTCTTACTTAGAGAATTTTTCTTTGTGATGGTCTACTTGGATTTTCTACGATTCTTAAGCATTCTCATTGCTTGACTCTTTCTCATTGCTTGCCACACATTTTAAGTATGGTTCATGGAGAGAGAGAGAGAGACTCTTGAGTATAGTCATCTAAAGCACCAGCATAGATATATAGGCAGAGCTTTGAAACATAGTCTTTGAAACATAGTTATCTGATGACTCATATGTGTATTCTCTTTTGTGTTCGGGAAGGGCAAGTGTATCGATGATCTTTTTCCCATTTATGAGTTTTATGAGACATTCTTCAATTTTGTTATAAGGACAAAAAGAGAATCTCAATTTGTATTTTGCTACATAAACCTTTTGGGGTGCTTTTGACAAGTAACCCGTGGGCCCTATGTGGGTCTTTAATGTGACTTCCCAAAGGGGAAAGGGACCATTCGAGTGTACAAAAGGATTTGATTTTCAAGTGGATTCTTTCTCTCTTATGTGTGCATGTGTCAAAGGGCCACTGAATGATGTGTAACATCAACAAATACTGATTGGAGAACGGTCTCTTTCTCTCTCTCTACATGTCTACCATTGTAAATGGCTATGTAAGTATATACTCTTCAGGAGAACTTGTCAAAAAGTGGATGCAGATGTCAAAGGGCCATTGAACGCTTTGTAACATCAATAAGATAGTGATTGGAAAATTTCTCTTTCGCTCTATCTCTATATACATCCCTACCATAAAAAAGGCCTATGTGAGTATATACTCTTTTAAGAATCTTATCAAAAAGAGAAAAGGCAAGGAAAAAAGGATTAACTATGAGTTAAGAACATCTCAATTGCATCAGTAGAGTAGTTCTCAATCTGTATAATTCATTCATTAAATTAGATTCCTCTTCTTGTTTTCCTACTCTCGAACATTTGAGCTGCATCAAATCATTCATTCGTGCTATATATATATATATATATATATATATATATATATATATATATATATATATATATAGAGAGAGAGAGAGAGAGAGAGAGAGAGAGAGAGATGTATATACAATGAAATCTCAAAGAAAATGTTGTAAGAGAAATGGAGCTTAGTTTCCTAATATTTCAACCTTGAAAAGAAATTAACGTGTAAGCCAAAAGATAAATTAAAAGATATTAAAATGTTGCTTTAAAGCCTGTTTAACCATATGAATTGTTGTCTCCATGTGTTAGCTCAAATAGTTGGTTCTCTTACTTTTTAGGTTGGACATAGAGGTTCAACCCCTACGAACTACGATAAACACCCTTAAAAAGATCATATATGTTTTCTAAATATACAAAAAATGAGGTGCTGACTTTGGGTTGTTCAAACGAGTTACTTAGCCTGATCTTAGGGTCGTCTTTTCCTAATCACTACCTTAACAAAGCCTTTGGGCTTTGCATCTTAATGGTTGCTTAAGGTCTACATTTTAAGGCTTAAAAGTTGACCCCCTCTTTTTGAGACAATGGTTGCTAAAGCTCTACACTTTAACGGTTAAAACTTAACCCCCCTCTTTACGAGATATGCGAGCATGTTATGCCTTTCTTCCATTGTGTTTTCACTTAATATAAGCTTAACCGAAAGAGTATATTTGCATGATCCAACATCTTTAAAAAACAAAACCACATTGATCCAACTTCTTTAAAAACCAAAACCATTTAAAAAAAGAGGTTTGGCAGACACCTACTCTTCCCAACTTTAGCTTTGAAAATACAATTGTATAAGTGAATGGGTATAGTACCCGAGTGATCCTCGATGTTCCACAAGGCAAGGGTTAAGTTACAACTCGTTTAAATTGACTAAAACCATTACATGTCCAATTCTAGGGTTGAACTCTAGACTTCCACCTCAAGAAGCCAAATCTTTACCAAACCACCTACGGGATTTTGATGTTCGTGCCAATCTCCATAATGGATTTTGTCATTTCTCTCCATTCTTTTACTTTAACCGAAGCTTTTGCTTTTTTCAAAATGAAGTTTGGCAACCTTTGAAGCTTTTTGAAAGTTCCTATAAATGACAATGTATCATTGGTAATTTGCCCGACCTTTGAAGCTTTTTGAAAGTTCCTATTAAATGACAATGTATCATTGTTAATTTGCCCGTCAAATGACAAGCTGGGATTGGTAATTTGCCTGTCAAATGAAAGACTTGGTAATTTGCGTGTCATTTTTTGTAGATTTATATGTATATTGTAGAATACATCATAATTAATTTCACATATAAAAAGTAGAAGCAAAATTTTGCCTTTCTTTGTACAGTTCCAATTTTAAAGTTAAAACCCGGGGAGTAGACCTCGACCGAACCTCCATTGAAAAAAAATAATAATAAAAAATAAAAAAAATTTACATGTGATATGACATTTTGTCATGGCCACAAAAGTTGTTCGAAAAGAGCAGCCGCAGATGTTCTCCAGAATGCACAAATTGACCACATTGCCAATGTTGGTGAGGTCGACTAAATACGCGCGACGATGCGCAACGTGAAAAGTTCTGGATCTCTGATGATCGATTTGCCTGGCACCTTGGCACGTTACCAGCGGCCTTCTTCTCCGTATCCTACTTCCGCTGCGTTTTGTCTACGATGCTCTCTACTCGCGTTTTCTGTGACCGCATTTGCCTACTACTTCTTATCAGGTGCTGTGTTAATGGTTCTATCCCCTTGGTGCGTGATTGCTTCTCATTGTCTTGCCGCACGCTTACGTAATTTATGGGCTCCATGGCCCATGAAGATAGTATCGTGAAATGCATGCGCACTGAACTTTGAAGTCTGCATGCACGTAACGCATTTTTTTCATACACTTGTATTGTTAAGCGCCTGCTGCGAAGTGCGATATGAGAAGGGCACGTATATTATAGTCTGTATATTGAGGAGCGCACGCTCGTGGAGAGGTTGAACGTTTCCTGCATCAATATTATAAATGTGTGTGACTCTTCAGCATACTCATGTGAAGGACCAAGATATATAGGCAGAGCTTCCCGACATAAGTTCTCTCACAGTTCATATTTGTACTTTCTTTTGTCCTCGGAATCACATTTACGACGTGGGTCCAAAGCTTTTAGAGCGATGCTGTGCAAGGAGACGTGTAGTAGTGTAGTGAGGATCGATTGCCTGTTATTTGATTAAGGGCGTACCTCTGTCTTCTACCCACGGTCTTTCATTATCTCTTGGATTTGCTGCTGCATTTGGCTGCACCTCGTCGTATCCTCTGATAACAGTTGTATTTCTCTGCTTCTCTGTGACCCCCGTGCCGCACATTTTTATGATCCATAAAGGTACGACCATGAAATGCTAATGAACTGGTACATGCGTGCATTTGTCACATCCCCCACACGGCGAACACGAGTACGGATTTAACGCACGTGTATTGGAAATCGCCTGCTACAGAAAAGTAGCGCGGAGTGTAATGTTATTTTAAGTGTGTATCTCAAGAAGGACTTGCTCATCGGGGGATTGAACGTCTCACGTATTTTCGTAGTTTACGTTTTTCTGTTTGTGTGATGGATAGATCCACCGCTGACTCCTACCTGAAGTTTTAACAGTTATGTATGAAAGGCGGAACCTATTGGCCGTTTTTCAGAAAATGGCGCTTCCACCTTTAGTGTTCCCTTCGCGGAAATCTTATCCCTTGAAATGCGCAAACTTGACCTTGTCGATGGCTGGATATGTCCAAGTAGTAGAGAAACACATTTATATGGATGCTGATGCCCTCTTCTGTCTTGTGGGGAAATGTTGAGCGACGAATCAAGGGAGAGCTTGTTCATTAGACTTCACTATATGTCAGCAGACTCTTTGCTGATCACACTTAGTCGCCTGCTACAGAGAAGTAGCCTGAAGTTGTAATGTTATTTTACTGTGTATCTCACGAAGGACTGGCTCGTCGGGAGACTGAACGCCTCGCATATTTTATAGCGTAAGTTTCTCTGGATGTGTAATAGAGAGACCGTACGTTCACTCGTATCCCAAGTTTTGTCAGTTACTTATGAGAAGCGGAACCCTTTGACTGTTTTCTAGAAGATGGCACTTCCACCTTCAGTGTTCCCTTTGCGGAAATTCTATCCCTTGCGACGGTCGAACTTGACCTTGTAGATGGCCGGGTATGTCTTAAGTAGTAGAGAAACACATCTTTGGTGATGCTCAGACTTTGATGCTGTCTTTTGTCTCGCCGGGAATTCTTGCGCAGCAAAGCAAGGGCAAGCTCGTATACTAATTAGAGTCCACCATATGTCAGCAGACGCTTTGATCATCCCGGTCAAAATTGAATATTTCTTTCTATTTGTTGCAGAAAATACTTGAACCATTAGGGGGAAATCAAACGTTCAAGAAGTTAGAGATGGATTCTGCGGAGAGAGAAAAGGTATATGACTGATAAAAGCTTGCTTGAGGCGTCTGGAATCTACCAGTAATGCTGTAAAAGTAGGCACCTAGATCCGTTGTTCTATTTGGACATTTTTGGAATATTCCATGTCGCTGCAAACAGAGGCATGGAGTTTTGATATTTCGTAATAATGCAGTGTTCTGTCTTAGGTTGAGGAAATTCGGAGTGCTCTGGGTCCTCTCGAGCCATCAGAGGCACTTTATGTCTCCGATGAATGCATAAGACGCTATTTGCGAGCCAGAGATGGCAACGTGAGTCAAGCAAAGGCAATGTTGAAAGAGACATTGCGATGGAGATCATCATACAAACCTGAGAAGATAATATGGGTAAGTTGATGACTGGGTCATTTTGAAATCATTCCAATGACGTGGAATCTAATGGCTTCATTTTTCTAGATGAAACAGACTTACATGTATTGATTACTGCATCGATTGGAATCTGAATATATAAAGCTTCATTGCTTAAACGAATGTGTATGCCATTTGAGAATAAGAACTGTAATACGATGAAGTAAAGGTCGTGTGCTTTTATACCTGAATTTAGTTCTGAGATCACACGCAACGTTGGATCTCTACATCTTAGCACATATTCTTTATTGTGATTAGACTGATGAATAGAGCTGAGTTTCATGTATCATTACCAGCTCAGCCTTCTTTTTGTATCTCCATTTATTTGGCTGCTGGCTTTTCGAGAGTTTTCAGGGGATTAGCAAATGTCCGATGAATTTTTTCAGTTACGCCCTAAGAGAGACTCCTGATGCGACATATCCAGACACACATACTTGTGCTATGGAAACATCATGCGTACTGGAATCTGTTCTCATCTCCCATCAAGGTAATGGCTAGGAATTCAAATGTATTAGCCCTTAAATATAAGGTACTTCCAGAATTATTCAGGATCATCACCGAATAAGGAATACTACATTGTTTTCATCGAATCTCTTCTTGGTTTTCACTTATAGAATTTAGATGTAGCACATCCTTTTGAGTTTATGAGGTGACTTTGGATATTTGTAGTGGGCTTGGTTGAATAAAGATGCAAAGGGTAGTACTGCACAGACCCAAACTGTTGTGAGAGCTGAACTTCTAGCCCCTTTTTCTTTTGATTTGTATTTGAACTCTCAAGGTTGTCTTGTGATTCATTTGAGCTTTTCTCAGCGCTCCCAGAAGTTGCTCGTGAAATTTCCAAAATTTCAAGGCCAATTGCATCAGATGAATATAGAGCACTGTATACAATCCAGATTCATTGGAATTTCATTTGATGTAAAGTATTTGAATACTTCTTGCTGATGGCAATAAGTAACAATCCAATGTTTCATGTATTCTACTGGAATGTGAATATATCTGTTGGTTTACTTGAGCATGAAATTTAAAGGACTGTGCAGACATGTTAATGACGTAGCTCTAGGAGCATTCAAGTACTATTTTACTTATGTACTTGTGCATTGAGTGCAGAGCAGATGCGGTGATTCCTATAAACTCTGTGGTTGTATCTTTTCACCAATGTCACAGCCAGAATAGAAAATAAAGGTAATTTTAGGCAAGTTACATAGCCTAAGAAAGACACTTTTTGTTTCAAAGATGAGACGGGACATATTAGATGAACGCTATACATTGAAATTTGACAGATACAAAAAGAAAAAGTGGGGCTTCTCATGTTTAAGGGATTAACTTTTATGGGATTCCATAGTTTCACTCGTGGATGATGGTGCAATCTGTATTTGTTGATCATTGATCAGTTGATGTATTTAGACTCTTACGTATTCTTTTTTGGCTTTGTTTATGGGCATTGATGCTTGAGCTCTCTGTTCTATGATGATAAATCTATTTTTTTTGTTTCAGATATTCTATAGGTTGAAATTAGAATTCTGAAAGTTCTTATCCCAATCATTATAGTTTGAAAGTGCAAGTGAGATGCCTGAGTTCCAAATTGATGGTTCAAGTTGAGAATCACTAACAGTAACTATGACCACTACTTGGAAAAAGGATTTTAGTATGCATATTATACTTTGGGGCATATAAAAGTTTTCCTAGTCATAGTTAACTGATATGGTCTCTAGGTTAGAATACCATAGTTAGCTGATACGGTCTCTAGGTTAGAATAGCAGACTAATGTTATGTTGATCAGTGAGGAATAAGATTCATCTGATCACAGTTTAAACATGTTGTACTTCAGCATAGCATAATGTCCTCATCATGGTTGGCAAATATGATCTCTAGGCTAATATAGTAGCAGTCTCCAATGTGCCTTCACTAAGAGAGTGGTGAGAGATGATAAAATTTATAAGAGCATCTAAATTGTTAGAGAGGTGTTAGATGCATGTGATAGTTATTTTTGTATGGAATCATGCACATTGATGATACTAGAGAGATGCTATTATGTCTGTGTTATCCTGTCAATAACACAGTTTTGACAATGGTTCTGATGGAAACTTTCCATTTCTGATGGATATTTCATCAGATGAATATAGCATTGAACACAATCCAGATTTGCATCGGAGTTTCATTTGATTTGAATAGCACATTATGGAATCCTCCCATGATTTAAATAGCACGTTATTGAATCCTCCCATGATTTGAAAGTACATTTTTTAGTATTGGTTGTCTCTATCACCGATTTCGCCATTTTTCTATTCATTTTGCCAACCCCCCAAAGAACTTTCAGCTGTCTGCAAGGCTCTTTGGTGCAAGAGTAACTGCATTTACCACCATGAAAGGGATGAAATCCATAGCAACATGTGAAAGAGTAAAAACTCGCAAATGAAAATGAAAACAAAGAGAACAAGGTTACACAACAACTAAGCGCAAGAGAACGAGGAGATCCACTCATCCAAGCTGTTGGAGTTTGAGGTCTGCGGAAGCACGAGAACAACACAAGGAAGAAGAAGAAGCTTGGGGCACATCACACAATTTTGAATGTATTACCAAGTGAATGTACAAAGATAAGTAACCCGGTAGGGTTATAGGCATATATAAAGCCGGGGGAAAAGAACCTCCTAAAGAGGGAAAAAAGTGCCACGGTGGTCCTAAGTGTATTTACCCACAAAAGGAAGTAAGCCCAAAGCTTTGTGGAAAGCTTCAAACTTCTCTCGAGGCACAACTTTTGTGAAAAGATCTGCAATGTTCTCTTGTGTGGGCACATATGCCAAACTGATCTCTTGAGCAGAGAACCTCTCTCTTATATAATGATAGTGAACCTCAATGTGCTTAGTGCGAGCATGGAACACAGGGTTCCTCGCAAATTCCAATGCATTATGGGAAAAAACGAACCCTACATGGGCCTTTTGGCGTAGAGAGTGATTAGTGATGGACCAATGAGAAGAGGGTGGTGGACACAGTCTAGTCCCTCAATCAACTAGGCTAGATATAGGTTTCCTTGTTTTGGGCTAGTCAAAACCACAACCTTGTCCATGCTGAATTTAAAGCCTTCCATATCAACTCACTTTATTCTCAACTTAGCATACCAAAAGGAAACAATTACATGACTCTTACCTATGGAAAACAAAAGTATAATTAAGATCCAAGGTTCTACACTATCATCTTCCATTCTTCATAAAGAAAAGCAAAACAAAGCTTCTGCCACGATGGATTGGGCCTTACTATGTAGAACAAATACTCAAATACTCCCACAAGTGGCAACCCCCGAAGGAAAGGATTTATCCCTGGTTAAGTTGTCAGAGAATAAGCTCTACTTTAACTCAGAAGGGCTGCTATAAGAATGGCTATAATCACTAGTACTAAACTTGTACATACCGCAAATGAAACTCTGTACATATACTTTGTACATGGGAGGGTTTCTCATGCAAGAATTTGGTTATTGGATTGAGCACAGATAGGACAAGAACATGCACTTGTAGATTATCTGAGTCACTTGGAGTTTGGAGAACTTCTAGAGGAACGGATGGATGAACGACCAAATGTAGAATTTATTCTCAGCTAGCAAAATGCATGAAGCAAGTAATTGGTATGATCAATTGGTTTATTTTTTGGATAAGGGTATGCCATTAGACGATTGACAAGGTTGCAAAGAAAGAGGTTAGCATGTAATAGTTCGTTGTTTTAAATTATAAGAGGTCTTTCGTATAAAAAGGGCATTGATTATGTTTTATGAAGATGTGCTCCGATGATGAACAATTGATGATTTAATGGATGCCCATGTTGGTGATGTAGGAGCACATTTCTTGGGAGAAACCATCGCTAGAAAGATATGACAAGAAGGACAATGGTGGCCATTAGTATTAGAAGACTCATTCACCTTTGTTAAATGTTGTGAGCAATGTGAGAGGGATGATAGTCCTTCACATAAAAATAGGATGCCTTTGTGGTCAATACTACCACTAGATTCGTTTATGAAATAGGGACTAGATTTTGTAGGTCCAATAAATTCATTGGCTAAATCATTAAGAAATTGATATATCTTAGTCGCTATAGATTACTACACTAAGTGGGTGGAAGTAGAGGCAATGAAGGACAATAAGGCTCAGATGATGTGGCTAAATTTCTTGGTAGGAAATTGTGACACGATTTGGTTGTCCTCTAGAACTAGTATTAGATCAAGGAGTCCATTTTATTAATCAGGTAATTCAAACAATAACGGATACATATGGTTTTGCACAAAAAAATCAATGATGTACTTCTCGCATGTGAATGGGAAAGCTTACTTTCACAATAAGATATTAATTCAAATTCTAATAAGAATGGTATCAAATCATAGTAGAGATTAGGATGTCAAACTACATTTTGCTTTATGGCATTCTGTATAGCATATACGGTAATAACAGGAACATTCAAATTAATGTATGTTACATATGAAGTGGATGTAGAAACTCATTTTATTTACACTTTCCTACTTTGATCTTCATCAATGGTTTCAAATTCTTGAATTATTCTAGAAGTTTTGATTCTTATTGATGACGATCTCTATGCGCTCGTAAGTATTTTCCTTCTCGACATTTGAATCCCACATGAACGACTATGGGGTTTTATGACTTGACTTTAGCTAGACTTGTGACCTTGAGACTATTTGAGACTATTTGATCATGACCAAGATAGGTCATGAACATGAAAGTAGACATGAGGATGTAGGGAGTGGATTGCAAGGACACCTTGATACACAAAAAATGAATGCAATACTTGAACTTGTTTCCTCGACTCAGAACGCTAATGCGAATAGAGAACGTTTGACCTCAGAACTGATAGTTAATGAGCATGGATTTTTTAATGTCCAGAATGTATCAAAATTTTTGCACAGGGGGAGATTTTGGAGCCAACCATTAAGCTCTTGCTGAATTTTGTGAGTAGCAAGTCAATATTATGTTCTTCTTCCTTTGTTGCCACACAAGGAGGAATCGTTCTTGTTATTTAATTTAAGATTTGTTGTACAAACAATTTTCAACTGTTTCTATTCACTCCAAACTCACATATACACACTCTTCAAACCTCTTAGGCACTCTATGGACAAACTCTTGTTTCTAGTTCCTGAAAATTTACCTAGATTCAGATTGTGTATCTACAGTCAGCACACATTGAGTTTTGTAGTTATGTACACATTTTATAATTTGACACTCAATATTAAGATAGTGTAGGTAAGCATCAAGCTTGCTTAAACAAGTGATTATTGTTAGTAATATGCACCCCAATTCCAACAATTTGTATCATAGCATAGTTGACATATACCCTTAACAAGATGAGTGATTATAGACTTGAGAATGAAGACAAACTTGAAGGAATGTCTAACTATCTTAATTGGAGTTTTATGATGATGAATTTGTTAGTATCTAAAGACTTTTGGAATATTGTCAATGGCAAGTATTTGAGGCCAAGACAATTTGGAGATGTTGCTTATCTTCGAGAAGACCTACTGTTCCAATTTCTACTCGACAAGAGGTTAATGAAGAACTCTTTCATTATCGAGAGTTTGTGGTACTACTTTCTATGGAAGAGCAATCTAGATGGAATTTATGGCATTAACTCTGGATAATGAAGAAGAAGAAAGAACTCTTTCATTATCCAGAGTTTGTGGTACTACCACATTACTTCCTACAGAAGAGCAATCTAGATGGGATTTAAGGGATGCACTAGCACTTTCATTCGTTGTTTTGGGAGTCAAGAGGCATATTCCGAAATCATGTCATGCAAAACCTCTCGTCAGACTTGGTTAGAACTAGAGAATCTCTATCAAAACAAAAATTCTTCTAGGAATGCTAATCTAAGGAGTCAATTAGCCTTGGTGAGTCAGTTCAGTGAGATATTTTGAAGCTCAAAAGCTTAATAAGATTGGCACATCTTTTTATTGTTGAGTTTTGGAATGGAACGATTCAGGTGCTGATGAAGAGTTACAGATAGAAGAAAAGAGAAGAAAAGCCATGGAAAGTAGAAAACCTTGTTGGGTACCGAAGCTAAATCATGAATGATACCTTGTGCAAGGTTGATTTGTGAAAGGCTTACGTACATTTCAAAGTTCAAAAACTTACATATTCAGTTTTAAGTTCAGTCCTTAGTTTTCAGTTCAGTCCAGGTTTATGCACATTAAGCTTTTGATTCAATGGAAATCACTTAAGGGATATGTTCTCAGACATCTGAAGTTTTGCAGACATTCGAAATTTTGCAAATTTTTGTACTTTATGCCATTATGACATTGAAGGGGGGATTGTTGGAAACTATGTCAGAATAGCATAAAACCCTAATTTCAAGCAACCCTAATTTTTAGGACTAGCCAAATTTCGTTCACAAAAGTTCAAAAATTATTATGAGCTCATCAGTTAGTACTTCAAAAGAGCTTTCAATTGGTATATAACATTTAGTCATCAGAGGTCCAGATTTGGTAGAAAACCTTAACCCTAATTTCTGCTAACATAAGGCTGATGTAAAATCTCCACCAATCTCCTTGAAGTAAGGAATTTGTTGATGAAGATAGTAACTCCTACTTCATCTCGAAGCTCATGTTTATTAAAACTCACCTCTAAGTGTTGATGAAGTACACCAGAATTCCCAAGCACATGAAGTTGAAGAGGGAGGTCCCAAATGTTGCTAATGAGTGTACTCAGCCTTGTATTTATGATCTTCTTGAGCTCCTCCAAAAAGCTGAGGAGAAGTTGCCAAAAAAAGCTCTATCACAAAAATATAAGCAAAACCTTAATTAGGGTTTTGAAATTTTGGGGATTGATTTATTTAGGGTTGGCATCGTATTTTTTATGGTGCCACATGGCATTGTTATAAGATATTCGATTAGTACATCATAGTTACATAGGATGATGACGTGTGACATTACCTTTTCACAAGTTTTAATATGCTTTTGGGTTTTGACGAGAAAATCAGAGTTTGACGTTTGACCTAAAAAAATGATGTCAGCTAGTGTCATATTATACATGACTGGATAGGTCTCTTGGAGCTGTTTACTCAAAATTTGATAATCTTTGATCAATTCGATGAACCTTCAATCATAATGTTGACTTTCAGGTTGGGCTTTCCTTAGTGGAAGGTTGACCCATTTTCTATGATTTTCATACTTTTTCTAACAATTCCACTAGGGGCATATGTGAGGTAGTAATACTTGTTGAAGATTCTAGTAGCTGGTAGATCTTCACAGATCATGCAAAGCATCCATCAACACACACAGGGACCTTTGACATAAAGAACACTCTCCAACACACACATTGCAAAGAGGCCTCTCAGATCAATGTTCTATACTCTAATCTACACCTATCACACACACATGCACATACATCACCAAGAAGGTTAAACATGATGTTCATTTCATGTCTATCTTCATGTAGAATACAAACCGCTCTTTGCTTTGTACCACTAGAAGTTGTTTGCCAACACATGCACATTGTTGGCTCACTTCAAACAGCATTAGAATTCTGATTTGTGATTCCAATGCTAATTTCCAGCAAATATGTAGAAAATTCAAGCTTTAAATCTGAATTTTCTGCACTTCTTTCCATATATACGGTCCACAATTTGTTGCTGGAATAGCTGAAACATGTCTTGTTCTTCTCATCATTACCCCTCCTAGAGTCCAACTCTTCAATATAATATTCAGCTGCCTAATATAGAGTAATCATTTGATGCCTATCGCTTAATATGCTGCTGAGCTTATTTGTACTTGCCATGAAGATTTAATGGTCCCACCTATGGTTATATTCTCAATGTGTTTTATCTTTTCCTGCATTGATATCAAATTGTTAGCAAATAAGCCACAATTGATATAGAAATAAAAAGAGAATAAAGACAACATGAAGAATAGAGTGCACACATGAGAGAGGTAAGGAACAAAGCTCCACATATTTCATTACATTATAATGTTTGAAATAACAAAAGATAGCTCAAACATTGTCATACAAGTTGTCCATGTACTTCATAAAATCTTCAAAGGCTTAAGTAAAATCTCCAACAATCTCCTTCAAATAAGGAGAGATTATTGAATACACAACACAAGTTGAATTTGCTGATGAGGATAGTAACTCCTCTTATTTGATCTCCAAGCTCATGTGTAAGAAAACATCTCAAAGTGTTTGATGAAGTCCTCCAAAACTCCCAAGCAGATGATGGTTAAGAAAGAGCTCCCAAAGTTATGCCAATAAGTGTATTGAAGCCTTGTATTTATAAGCTTCTTGACTTAGTCCAAAAAGCTGCGAAAAGTTCCCAGAAAAGCTCTATCGCAAAAATGTAGGTGAAACCCTGATTAGCGTTTCTGAAAATTTAAGGATTGCTTTATTTAGGGTTGGCGTGGGATTTTTATGGTATCACATGGCATTGTTATAAAGATTAGTACATTAAAGTTACAACTTACATAGGATAATGACATGTGTCATTAGCTTTTCACAAGTTTTAATATGCTTTGACTTTTGACCAAAAAATTAGGGTTTGACTTTTGGCCTGAAAAATTATGGTTGAATATGGCTCTCTTTGACCTCTACAAGAATTTGTAATAATCTTTTTACTCAAAATTCGACCATCTTTTACCGGTTTGGACTGATCTTTGACCATAATGTTGACCTGAAGTTTGGGCTTCCCCTAGTGGAAGGTGGACCCATTTTCTATGATTTTGATACTTTTGCTAGCCCCCCCCCCCCCCCCCCCCCCCAACACACACACACACACACACACACACACACAGAGAGAGAGAGAGAGAGAGAGAGAGAGAGAGAGAGAGAGAGAGCAAACATTCATGTGTGTGCACATGCATCCCCCCCCAAAAAAAAACCCAAATGCATACGCGCGCGTGCACACACACACACACAGACACACACACACACACACACACACACACACACACACACACACACACACACACACACACACACACACACACACACACACACACACACACATTAAATTTATGTTTTAGCCTCTTGCTATATTCCCTACCCTTCTGTATGAGTGTGCTTGTGTGCTGTCATGTGAAGCTACCACATCAGGAAATGCAAAAAAGAATGGAAGTGGTCCGTGGATTTGTTATCATGCGGATGATAATTGACTTGAATTTTCTGTGTGATACCTCCGTTGATTGCTTGAACTAGTAACCATGGATAAAGGCCCAAATTCTTTTCGAATGCCTGGGTCTGAACATAGGTTTATGTTTTTATGGACCTGTTCAAGTGGTAATAGCTTCGCTCCTCTTTGTGCAGGAAGACGTTGCAGCAGAGCTCGAAACAGGCAAGGCTTTCAGAGCTGATTTTACGGATAGGCTCGGGAGACCAGTGATCATTATGATTCCAAGAAATGAGGTCCGTGTTCTACAAAATAGAGAGGCTATGCTTGAGGTCTTGTCTTGGAGCATGCTTCTCTAACTTAAGGTTGTATTTGCAATGCAGAACTCCAAGTCTCATGAGGGCCAGGTTAAACAACTTGTGTACACCCTCGAGAATGCCATGTTGTACCTACCTCCAGGTCAGGATCAGACAGTCTGGATCATTGATTTTGAGGGATTCTCACTATCGAAAGCTGTGCCACTCAAGACCACTAAGGAGGTTGCTCATATCTTACAAAATCATTACCCTGAGAGGCTTGCTGTTGGTGTCATGCTAAATGCACCCAAGATATTTGAATATTTTTGGAAGGTAATAAACATATTGAGGCATTCAAAATTCAACTGTGCACTACAGTGTTTTCAGACTCAATCCCCTTAATCATGCATAACCTGTTGCTTTGTAATGTAACAGCTATGGAAACCTTTCATTGATCCCAAAACTTACAAGAAGGCCAGGTTTGTTTACACACATGATGCGAACAGCTTAAAAGAGATAGAGGATATTTTTGATCTGGAAAGTCTTAATTTGGATTTCACGAAAAGATATAATCATACAGACTATGCACAGTCGATGCGAGCTGATGATGCAAAGAAAAAACTGCTTTGGGAGAAGGCAAACCCCTGTCATGAGAATATCATGGATGGCCAGTAAATACTTCTAGATAATGTTGGATATACTGGTCCAATTAAGAGTTATTGCTTTGTCTCCTCGTCATTTGATGCTACTCTCTTGAATCCTTGTTTTTATTCAGCGATGTGGATTTTTTTTTTTTCTCAATTCATTTTATAATATCCTGCTATGCTTTTTAGAGAGAACTGACAGATAAGCCTGGACAGAAGTGCACTGCTGTCTAGCACGAGTCAACTATTATCTCTTTTAGAGATCTGACTGTTTGACTATCTGACTTTTGGAAGTTGACCTACTTGTCTGTCCTTTCCACTAGATATGCCAGTATGCAAATGCTCAATAGGCACATCTGTATCTGTCAAATCAAGTGTTTTTTGGTTTTGATCCCTTCGTGTATGTAACTAAAATACGATTATATTTTTGTATATCGTTTTCTTCACACCTTGAAAATCTGTCGTCGAATATGTTGTTATCTGGACTGCCTTTGCAAGCTTAAGCTTAATTCGAGGGCAGAGAGATGAAGACCAAGGTGTCAGCATAAATAAATTCTCAGAAAAACGTACAGCTAACAAAAGGGCCACCAACCTGATGATACTTTCTCTACAAATATCTGGTTATTTCGCTTATGGTAAGGATCGTCTTATATATATATATATAAAATTGACAGCAGTAGTAATCATCATGATGATGATATTCTTATTATTGTAATCATTATATTATTAATATTAACAGAAGCAACAACAATACAACAATGAGGACTTTCAAAAATTGGTTAATCTGATCGTGAATGGAAAGAGAGCAAATGTTTCCCTAAGCTTGAGATGGGGCTGAATCTTGTAAATATGTTATGGTCGAAATAAACTAGTGAAGAGCTGTATCATGCACATGCAACGAAAGGAAAGGTTTTTAATTTGAGGAACTGGATTCTCTCCAATCGATGCCACCCATCCTTTCCGCACTTCCAAAAGTCTCTACAGAAAACTAGTCGCAAATCCATGAAAAGCAACTTCAAATGTTACAATAAAAGTGGTTTCTCATTTATAGCTGGTAAGTTGTTCTGAAACTCTAATTAAAACGCATCCAAATCAAGATCAGTGCGTTGAAAAGCAAAGAATCCACAAAAAAAGAAAAAATTGTGTGCAGAACATTACTAGCAAATGCTTGAAAAGATGAATGAATGCTCTCTAACAAATCAACATCTTTGCGCCGGGAAGCAAAGAGCCTAAGAACAATAAGTCTGTGCAGAAAACTACTCGCAAATACATGAAAAGTTGAATGAATGCTCATTCCAAAAATAGTCTGTGCAGAAAATTACTCGCACATACATGAAAAGATGAATGAATGCTCACTAACAAACTCCCTCTAGCACAAGATGACACACAATACTCCATGGAGAAGAAGCTCTTCAACTAGGAGTGTCTTCATAAGAAATTCAGATGTTACAATAAAAGTGGTTTCTCATTTAGAACTGGTAAGCTGTTCTGAAACTCATCCAAATCAACATCATTGCGCTGAAACGCAAAGAATCTGAAAAAAAAAACGAAGATCAGCTTTTTAGGGATATAATTAACTTAACCTTTGTGCTTTTTCTTTGGATCCAAAAGGCATTCAAAAAAGCTTTAAATTTTTAAGTACTTACTGTTTTATTTTTGAATCCAATCGAATTTTTGTCTAAATTTCTTTGGATCCAATTGAATCACCTTGGCATGAAGTATTTGTTACTGTACTTTTGTTAGTTGACTTTTTACTAGTCCTTTGATCAAAGCTTCGACTTGGATTTTGACCTTTGGATAGAGGTCCAATGTTGCCAAAAATGTGTGTATGTACATAATTTTTCTTACACAAGTGGACTTAACTTTTACAATTCTCATTAAATTCTAGTTGAGGAGTTTGATGTTAAACATATATCTATGTTTGCTCAAATTCATCCTTTGAAAGAGCCTTTGTACAAATTTAAGCAACATTATCTTTAGATGGTACATATGATAATGGACTTCAATATGCTTACCTCTAGCATTAAAAAAATGGATCCTTTGCTATTCTACAAAGATGGAAGTTGATGAAGTAAGTATGAATTACAATTCTCCAAGTGTTTGGGGAGCATTATATTTTTCTCTCTGATTAGACTAGACAGGATTTCTAAAATACACTTTTGATTACAAGAGCATTCATGCATAGGAAATAGTACAATAATATACAACATTACAAGGAGTCCCATGACTTGGGATTGATAGGTATGGATAGTCCGGACGGGATACAAGAGATCTCACAACCCAATATTGTATGTGTGAAATAGGACATTGAAATTCTAAGGGCTCCCTTTAGAGAGGTGAACTAGATACAAGAAATAATTGGACAAGATCTTGTACTATGAAATTACAAGAGAACACAATCCAAAATGCTAGATTAGATGAGACTAAAACAAGGAGCTAGACAAGAACATGAACTGGAACTTGAAAAGTACTTAGTCGAAGAACATGACTCCTTGAGCTCAAAAGATTGGTATCCATAAGATGCAATATATCTATGGTCAAGCCTTCCTTACATAGGTGTTCAAGGCAATCATCTAGTGGTTTTTAATTGATGATGTCATTGATGATATGAGCAAGTCGAAGAAGGGTGGTCGCAAATTGATGATATGAGCAAGGCTCCCCTTGAGCGGAAAAAAAGTCAATGTTGAAACAGGGCATGTAGTAGAGAATTGTATGTAGGGGTCTAACAAGTTTGAACATGATGATGCTATTGAATTCTCAAAAATATTCATCAATTTGGAGATATTGAAAATTCATATGAAATTTATAACGGAAGAGATGGTTTTCTTCATGTCTAGGACATCACCTTCCCCTTAAGTGATGAGTTCTACAAGAAGCAATTTTGTGTTCTAGTTTTAGCTTCATTGGTTTCTTCACAAGATATATCTTTACTAGTACATGGTGGCTTTCCCAAGATCTCTATAGAGAGATTTGTGTACTCCTTCATTAAGCATGAAATTCTTCTTTCCGTATATCTTCTTATTATCTTCATTATGTGTTCTCTCCATTTCAACTACTTTGTTGAGTTGGGCTTCCAAGAGGTGATTCGAATTCTTGAGAAATAATGTCTCGATTATTCAATATGTTTTGCTCTTAGTCTCGATTTTGTTTGAAAACTTGATCCTCATAACAAATGGCTTAATTAATAACATCCTCCAAGGGATCAAATTGAGGTAGGGATAGCAAAGAGGTCCTTCACTTTAGCTTTACGGCCACTTCAAAATCAATTAACTAGATAGTCTTCTTGATGCGTAGATCCATGAGATAAGATCTTGAAATCTAAGGCATAATGTAAATCGATCAATCACCTTGTTGTCACAATCTTCCCAACTCATGAATTTTTCATATCAAATCCCTTAAGGTAGATTCAATTTCCTTTCATATAGAATCCATGTGGCTTGAGTCTTGCCAAAATATCATAGGAGCAGTAGATTGTGCCCTCTGACTAGATTGAACAAGAATTCCAAAGCATATTTTTTATTATAAGATCACCTAGACAAGGAAAATAATACAAGAACATATAATTGTAGAGGAAATTCTTGTTCTTGTTGTGCTCAAGGTGGGTTCTTTTAGTCAATGCAATATGCATTATGTGTATGCTTTACACAAAACAACAAGGATATGATAAAGTGAGATAAGAATCTTCAAAGTAAGAGTCACAGAAGCATTATTGTATTAACATCAAGCATGAAAGTATAGAAGATACATTGACAGAATAATGACAATGAGATGGAGTGATGGCTACTAAGGGAAGCTCCTGATGCAAACATGCAACCTCCAATATACTATTGAAGCACACAAGTCTCCTCGTGAAGCACTCAGAACTTCTAGACTCATTCCACTTGTCCAACCTCTATGACAAGACCACAGATTCTAGTCCAAATCCTAAAGCTGCTGAAGCTTGAACTACTATTGATGCACTTCACTCACTTATCCTTATTCTCCTTCTCTATCAGCAGTGACGAGCTCCCTCTAGTACTCAAATTTATTTCCTTATATAAGCCACCTCTGCTAGATGATTACTCCACTAATCTATTACCTCCACTAATACTCTAACTCTATCTTTTCTAGTGCCCTATCAAGTCCAATACTCTACCAAATCTAGTACTCCAATCTCTACTTTCTCCTCTTTTTCTGCATGGCCATACTCCCTTTTGGTGGATCCTCAACTTGTAGTGGCTAATTGAGACTAGCATTTCCACTTACTAACCAATTTTGGGAAATTAATCTTTCAAGCGAATTTTGGAATTTAGACCATAAGACCAATTTTGGCAAAATTGGTCTCCTTTGCCTCCACTTACACAAGCGAGACCAATTTTGGAGAAGTTCTCCCTTCTAGATTAGACCAATTCTAGGAAAAGTGATCTCTCATCTAGAATTCCTTTGGAATTAAACTGAGAGTATAAGAATACTTCGCTATATCAAAATTTTTTGTAACCCCTAATTTAGGTTATACAGGTTTCCTAGTTCTACTTCACTCTTCGTCTCGGAGAGTGCCTTGTGTAATGCTGTTATTGCTCTTTTTCTTTTTTGCTGAAATAAAATGAAATAAAGACTTGATAAGCTGAGAATTGAAAATACATATACAAAATTAGCCATATAATGGCATGTCCATGTCTACAAATAAGGAATCAAAATTTAGTTTCTTCTACAATAATCAAAATCCATAGTCTAGTATAGTGTAGATGATGATGAAAAAAACACTATCACTAGGCTATGAGTGTGACTGCATGAAATTGAACTATATATGTAGAGAGAATCTCCTAGCTCCTCGATGGAGGATCCTTGGAGGATTCCATAATTAATGAAAGATGTCTACTACTATGTGATGCAATGCTTTTGCTCTTTCATATCTCTCTTTGTAGAATGCCACTTGTTTTTTCAAATCATCATTAGCCTCCTATAACTTAATGATCTGTTGCTCTTGATAGGTTACTATAATCAGCTTGGTCTGCAACTTTATATTTTCTACCTCTATGTATGTCATCTATTCCTTAAGTTCTTTTTGATATCTCTTGAGTGTCTTTACTAGAGTCCTCATGGTTGTGATATATGTGTGTGTTCCTCAAAAGCTGGATGTAGCAAGATGGCAGTAAGGTTGAAGATGGTGGTGAAGATGGAGGGGATGGTGCACGGTGATCCACAATGGCCAGAGAGTGAGTGGGTTTTGGAGATGGAGTGCTAGGTTGTGGAGATGGTGGTGGAAGGACACGGGTAGGTGGAGAATTTTCTAGTTGGTGGTGCAACGATGTGCATGGATGAAATTGTACGTACTGTAGTGGCAATGGTATAGATGGGAGATACTTTAACAGGGGGAGGTGTATGTGCAAGATTGAAAGTGGAAGTGGAAATTGGAATAGAAAAAAATTTGCTTCTTACCTAGTTGCATACCCTTGGTTTACCATTGGAAGTGCATCCAAGTCCTCTTGAGAATCTTTAGACACCTTTTCTCTTTTCTTGTTGGGAATGTGTACTTTTGGCTTTCTTAGCACATATTTCTAGCATTTTTGTTCTTTCTCTTTGCGTTTTTGAGTAGTTGGTGAAGGTTGAATCTGCAGATATAGAGATGGAAGGGTGCATAACCATGTAAAGAGGAAGGGAGAATATATGTGAAACTTAGTTGTTCCTTTGTTTGTTTGGGCCACAAAGTGCTTGCATTTGTCTAGGATTGAATGCAAGAGTAGTCAATGACATAGATAGGGTTTTGATGTCAAAAAACATAAAAGCCTATCACACATTGATAAGTTGTAGAATGAGAGGTCAACTTTCATGTTTTTGAGCATGAAATGAACTTTGAAATCCCTTAGGAAAGGTGCCATGGCTAAACACTACAAGGAATACAAGTGCATAGCAATAGTTAAGGTGACACAATTTTGTCACTATAAAATTGCAAAAAGCATCGCAACAAGCGTCGAGCGCGGACTGTCAATTAAACGACGAGCAAAAAAAAAAAAAAAAATCGACGTGTGCCGCGACGAGATGTGCGATGCTTGCAGTGAGCGTCGCTAAAGCGATGGTTTGAAAACGCATCGCATAAGCGATGCTTTTTGCCATCGCATAAGTGACGATAAATAACGTCGCTTATGCGAGGCCAATTGCATTGGTTTTTACGATGCCTTACCATCCTTTACATGATGGCCTGTTGACGAAAAAAATTAAAATGTTGGAGGCTCTTCGATCGGCATGTTCACACATCTGATCGAAGAGCTCTCCAACGTTCGCAATTGCGCTGCGCTTACGAGCTGAAACAAGTATATGCAGAATTGTTGTTTTGCCTAATCTCTATCTTATTGTCTCTCTCTGTCTCTGTTTCTCTGTTTCTACCTCTTTCTCTCTTTGAATTGTCCCTCTCTCTCTCTCTTTATTATAGGTTATTCAAGAAGCTAACCAAGCAAAAAATATGGTTAACTATTGTAAGTACTATTTCCATTCTTTGTATATCATTTGATTTTTATTTTTTTCATTAGTTAGCATACTCACACTTATTGATATGCACATATACACTTATACATGATGAAGATGCACGTTCACACATATACACATATACACATGCACATACACACACATATATACACACACATACATGTGCACATACACTTACACATGCACACACATACACATGCATATGCACAAACATTTCTAGGACCATATAAAAAGACTTGCATGCATGAATTATTGCATATATATATATATATATATATATATATATATATATATATATATATATATATATATATATATATATATATATATATATATATATGTGTGTGTGTGTGTGTGTGTGTGTGTGTGTGTGTGTGTGTGTGTATATATATATATATATATATATGCACACACATCAACATATACTTAAATACATGTATTTGCACATCCATCCACATGGATGCAAATGGAAATGCATCCACACACACATGCATGTTTCATACATATACACATGCATATACATACACTTGTATATGTTTATACACATACACATACATATGCACATATGTATATATACACACATACATATACATATGCACATACATACACACACATATACACATAATGCACATGCACTACATACATATACACACATACACATACATACACATATCAACTTACACATGCACATGCACATACATACACATATACACTTACACATGCACGTGCATATACATACATATACACACACATACACATGCATATGCACATGCACATACACATACATACACATATACACTTACACATGCACATGCACGTACATGCATATACACATATACATATGTACATACATCCATATACACACACATATACATGCACATACGTACACACATATTACACACATATACATGCACATACGTACACACACATATTACACACATATACATGCACATACGTACACACATATGAATGAATTATATAATTAAAGTACTAAAACACATGCTTAATATAAACAATAATAACAATCAATAGAACAAAACTTTGCATTACTTAATACCATACATACAATTCAAAACATAACTGAAATGAACAATATATAGATTATATATATATATATATATATATATATATATATATATATATATATATATATATATATATATATATATATATATATATATATATATATATATATATATATATATATATATATATATATATATATATATATATATATATATATACATATCCAATGTCATAATCAAGAATCATAATCATCATCATGATCATCATCATCAGCATCATGATCATCCTCATCCTCATCCTCATTATCATGATCACCCTGTGACGGTCGAGATCGTACCTCTTGTGTCTATCTCTCCACCTCATCCATATCTACCTCTCCATAATACTCTTGTATTACATATAACAAACATAAATAAGTAAAACAATTAAAACATCCATAAAAATAAAATGGTTATATAAAACTTAATAATACTCACAAAGGCATCTGGATGATCTCGCATATACTCGCTCAAACGCCGATATCCAAAATGTGTAGCATACTCGATCTCATGTTTTGTAGGATATCGACCATAATCCTTTCGTTGCATTGAAACAAATAAAAAAGATTAGTTTCCTGCATTTTAACTAAAATAAAAAATATACTCACAATAACACATATACTTACAAATGTAGCTACAAAACCATGATGGCCCATTTGGCCTAGGTGCGATGTGTGGCCCGATTCAACTCTCTTCTTTGCAGCAGCCTATTTATTTAAAGAAAAAAGAAATACATAAATTAAATGTAAAAAATGACTAAAATATATGAAAATTATAAATATAAACTATTAATTTGTTTACCTTCTGCTGAGGAAATGACTCCTGAAGACATAGTTGTCTATGAAAAAACTGCCACGTCTCATGTGGTATGTTAGGTCGCCTCGTATTTTTTTCCACCATACAATATCTCCTGTTAATTTAATCTCAAACAAAAAAAAAAAATCAGAATACATACACATATATACACACACATACACATACACATACCCATATACACATATACACATATACATGCAAAAATATACATATACATATATGCATACATATACAAATATACATACATATAACATAAACACACATATACATAGCCACATATATATGTACACAAATACACATGCATGCATATACACTCGTTCATACAAAATACATGCATATATCCCACAATAATGTGTATTTGTGTATATGTGAATATGTGTGTATGTGTAAATGTGTATATGTGAATATGTGTAAATATGTATATGTGAATGTTTATGTATGTAAATAATTCGATTATGAATATCAAATACCATTATTTGTAGATTCTGATCAATCAGATGGAACTCCACCACCATCTCCTAATCGTGCAAGGACTATATACTATAAGTATATCAAACCTTTAATTTTAAATATATTTGATAGATACATAACTGATATATTTTTTTGTCTTGTTATAATCAGAATTTGATCAATGAGAGGGCATTCCACCACCTCCTACAAATGCAACTTCACATGTGTCCTCCGATAGGAATTATGATGAATTTTACTATCAAGAGCATATTATATGTTGGTGTAACTCTTGCTATGGCACGTATCAAAGACCACAATTGGAATGTATTGAACATGAGATAGAGTACGGTACTTTTGAGCATGCATCATCACCTAGTCAATGTGATAATGCTTGGGTATGTATTTTTTCTATAAATTAATGTCATTATTTTATTTAAAAACCATATACAAAATCATATTACTGTTGAGATACTACTTTCTCGATGGTGATGATGATGATAATTTTTCTCATAATGTTAATATACCTCGTACACGTCATGGACTTGCTGTTCATCAATTACAAGCAGAGGTTTCTAGAAATCCTCTGCCTCCCGGTTTAGAGATTGAAACGGCTGGAGATTATCCATTGCTAGCTCGTGATCGTTCTCTAGTACAAACATATGATAGAAGAAGATATGGAGGATGGAATAGAGGACCACTTCGTTTAGATGGAGAGGTTTTCAACTTTCGGGGTAATCGCTATATGATTGCTCCATCCACTATTACTAATGCTGGTCATGGTCTCTTTATTGTAGAGGATTTATATGTGCCTCCGAACTTTGAAGTCACTCTTATGTCATTTTGTGGTCCTATATATGGATGGGGAGGTTGGCATCGACTTGCACGTTATGTTCAAAGCATGAGTACTTATGGAATATGCTTGAATGCAACATCCCTTACTAGTAGAAGGATTTCACATGCAGAAAATGAAAGATTATATAATGATGGAAGACCATACATGCATGGAAATATAGCAGGTTTAATAAATAGTAGTCGAGGGTTACATAATAGTTCAAGGACTAATTGCACATTTGAGGAGTGTGAAAATATTCATGAATCACCATACATGAGTAGAGATGTATCAAGATACATAGTTGTCAATGCTATTACTACATTACATGTTGATGATGAATTATTAGTGAATTATGGATGGCGTAGACCTCCAAAAGCACCTTTTAGCTAGAGAGAGAATGAAATTTTTCTATCCATATTTAATAACTTATATATTTAATTTTATGTTTTAAGTTTACTTTTTATTCATTTATGGAATACTAATGATTTTTATTCATGTGTGTAGATTCCAACGGATGATGTTGATGATATTCCTCCACACCATTCACAATTACCAGTAAGACCTCATTTATCAGAAGCTTCTATGAGGAGGATACACAAAAGTGATCCTGTGAAATATGCAAGGTTGAAAGATCTATATTCAAAAGAAGACAGAGTACAAGATTTGTGCGACAATGATGAAGATGATGGCATGACAGATTTTATTGAGGAATGGTATCATAATGACACTGAGAGCATTGATATTTCTAAAAATGAGAAATATCTTCGAGAGGAATGTCTAAAGCATGTATATGAAGGAAGTCATTTGACACGACTAAGTGTGAGCTTACTTATTCTCAATCTTCAAAATCATTTTGGATGGAGTAATGTATCTGTTTTGGCACTATTAAGGTATGATTTTCAATTTTCTATCTATTTATATATATACATGCATAAATATATACATATAAATACATGCATATATAGACATACACATAATTATACATGAATGCATACACACATATAAACATACACACACATATACACACATACACATGTTATGAGAGTAAGGTCAAATATGCATACCTATATCGAATGAAGATGTGTTGTCCATCTAGCCTTTAGAACTGTCCACCCAACCTTTAGAATCTTCCTGACACATCTGTTTCTTCTATTCTAGTCGACCTAATACCTGTGCTGCTAACTCTTTTAAGAACTTTGCATACAAATATTAAGTATCAGTTAGCTATGGAGGTATTAGGTCGTTAGGAAAATGGGAGGACCAAATTTATTTAGAAGATTTTGAAGGATGGAAAAATAATTTTTAAGAATGGACACTTTCTGTCCGCCCATCCTTTAAAACTATTCATGCATCTCAGTCAAAATCTTCCAGATAAATTTGGTCCTCCTATTTTCCAAATGACCTAATACCTCCATAGCTAACTGATACTTTATACTTGTAAACAAATATGTAAGGCTTAGTTGGCAAGGCAGGTAATAGATTGACTATTAAATGGGAGACAACCAAACGATTCAGTGCTCTAGATATGAAAGTTTGCAAACCATAATATACAAAAGAAAAATTAAAAATGAAATCAAATATACACAGCTATACATGCACACATACATATACATACATACATACACATTCATACACATACATACACATACATACATACACATATCCACACATACACATACATATATATACATACATATACACCTCTAAAACACATATACACACATACATACACATACACATACGCATACGTATATGCATGCACATGCATATACACATCCACTACACATACACATAAGCATACACATATCTAAAATTATATGCATATATATATATATATATATATATATATATATATATATATATATATATATATATATATATATATATATATATATATATATATATATATATATATATATATATATATATATATATATATATATGTGTGTGTGTGTGTGTGTGTATATATATATATATATATATATATATATGTATTTAATATATCTTTTTTGTATGAACTTATAGGTTATTATCTGAAAAGTTTTTACCAAGTCAGAATATTCTTCCTACCTCACATGATGAAATGAAGAAGATAAACAACAATCTTGGTATAGATTATCAATGTATACATGCATGTCCTAACGATTGTATTTTATATAGAGGTGAATATGCAGGCTCTTTGACATGTCCCAAATGTCAATCTCCTCGATATAAGGACAAAGAAGGTAAAATCCCAAAAAAGATATTGAGACATTTTCCATTGGCTCCAAGGATTAGACATATGTTTCAAAGCCCTGAATTATCAAAGCTTTTGACATGGGGACATGATCATAAAAGTACTGATGGAATAGTCAGAATTCCTCATAATAGTGTTGCTTTTCAGCATATTGATTCTACATGGACTGAATTTGCACAAAATCCACATAATCTAAAGTTAGGAGTTGCATTAGATGGGGTTAATCCATTCTCCATGAAATCCAGTAAATGGTCAACATGGACAGTGGTAGCCATAAACTACAATCTTCCACCATATCCTAGCATTAAAAAGGAACATTTAATGCTTTCACTTTTAATCCGAGGCCAAAGACAAGTTAAAGATATGAATATATATTTTGCTCCTCTCATTGACGATCTCCAAGAGTTATGGAGAGGTATTAATGTCCTTGATGTATTGAAAAGCATCAATGAAAGACATATTACGGTTCATGGTATTGTGGCTTGGACTATTCACGATTTTCCAGGATATGGTGTTTGTTCAGGTATTGATGTAATTTTTTTATTCAATATGCATACAAATAAATGTGATTTAATCTAGTTATATTTTTATTGTTTTCATGATGCAAGAATATCTACTAAGGGTTATAAAGCTTGTCTATATTGTGGTGATTGGTTGAGATCAATCTATAGTAAAAATCTCAACAAAAATATTTATCTTTGACATCGACGATTCTTGCCTGATGATCATCCATTAAGATCTAAAAGAGAAGCGTTACATTTTAATGGAAAGCTTGAAACATATCAGTGTTCAAAACCTATGACACCTATGGATTGGTATAAAAATGAATAGATGGACCTCTGATAGATCCAAAATCAGACATCTTTTGTGATGATGAAGATAATGAGTATGTGAAGAGAGGTAAAGGGAAATTGGCACCCGCAGAGAACATATCAATATGGTATTCTTTGGAGTACTGGAAAGAGTTAAAAGTATGTCATCTTCTTGATCCTATGCATATATTCAAGAATATTGGTTATTCATTATGGCAGAATCTTCTTGGACTAAAAGATACCATAGCATCAAGGAATGATTGGAAAGATCAAAACTCAAAACCAAAGTTATGGCCAATTTTTGATAGAAATCGATAGGAAACGACTTATGCACCTTCTCCTTGTACTTACAACAAAAGAGATACAGACTATCAACAATAGGATTCAATTGATTCGGACTCCTACAAGATATGGAGCATCTTTCCAAAACATTTTTACTATGGATGATAAGAGCTTATCTAGGTTAAAGACCCATGACTGGCATAACTATTTGAAACATATTTTACCTTTGGTTATCGATGGATGTACAACAAAAGGAGTACGAGATGTGATCTATCATCTTGGATCGCTTATAAGGTAATTGTGATACTTTTATATTTACTATGTATGAATATTTGATATCTTTTATTTTTGAATTAACTGCTTTATAATTTTTTAATGATATGTATAGGTGGATTACACCAAAAGAGATTGACAAAAACTCGATCCCACAAGAAAAACGTGAATGTAAAGAGCTACTATGTTTGATGGAGAAAGAGCTTCCTACTTCATTTTTTGCTATTCAGGTTCATTTATTAGTCCATCTTGTAGATGAAATAGAGATTGCAGGTGTTATCAACACTTGATGGATGTTTTGGGTCGAGCAATGTATGGGAATACTAAACGGTTATGTGCGACAAAGAGAAAAACCATAATGATCAATGGCAAAGGGTTGGATGCTTGAAGAGTTCATGTATTACGTTAGTGAGTACCTTGAAAGATATCATGAAGAAGCTCCACGTGCATGGACCAATGAGTCATTTTCAAAAATAACAGATGAGGTATTATCAGGTAAGGGAGTTCCATTTTTATTTATATTTCAAGAAAAAAATGATGTTTCTACTTTTGTAGCATATAATAGCGAATGCATGCAAGCATTCCTTAGTGAGTACGAACAAGAACTTCAAAATCTCTGAAGTAAAAGGTGAAGAAACAAAAGATATAGATATAATCTCAATAATAATGAGATTACAAATATATCTTCTTTCACGGATTGGCTATATAGTTGTTTGCAACGTGCCAACGCAAATAATGAAGAAATCTCAGATGAGTAGAGAGAGTTAATGATAGGTTTTGAATGAAAGGTAATTTTATTTTAATAATATTTTGTTTTTTTCATATGTATATTAGTTTCTATATACTAATTTAATTTCTATATATAGAGGCATAAGGTTGGGAGGAGAGACATCTCTCTAGTAGGACGTCGGAGAAATAGATGTAGTGTACATATAATTCAATCATATGACTAAAAGGCTGAATTAGAGTTTCTAAATTAGTGGTTTTAAAACCCTAATATCAAAATTAGTGTTTTCAAATTAGGATTTTGAAATAGGATTTCTGAATTAGAATATTTATAATAGGGTTTTTGAATTAGGATATATATATATATATATATATATATATATATATATATATATATATATATATATATATATATATATATATATATATATATATATATATATATATATATATATATATATATATCAGTATGCATGTGTGTGTATGTATGTGTATCTATATGTGCGTATGCATGTGTTGTGTGTGTGTATGCATGTGTCTCACTCTTTTCTCTCTCTCTCTCTCTCATATACATACATACATACATACATACATACATACATACATACATAAACACACATACTCATATCCACATATACATACATAAAAGCAATGCATACTGTGCATTATTGCGCCGATGAGCCATAAGTGTCCGCATCTCTTTTAGACACCACTTATGCAACCATCCTGTCGCAAACTCTGTCTCAAGTGAACTAAGCACATATTTTTTTATCTCTCTCATCATGCTCACTACAAAAATAAAAAAAAATCATGTAAATAAAACATAAGATATTTATTTCAATTTATATGTAAAATTTATACTTACTTCCATTGTAAGTGGACAAGGCGCAGGTAAAAGTCGCATAATGCTCGCATTCTTCTCTTGAACTCCAATCCATTCCCTATGTACACAATGTTCCCCTATATTGCACTCTAGCCCTAAGGTGCCTATGCATGTCCTCATAGGCACCTGTGCTCTGCTATCATGATCTGGAGGCGGTATAGGTGTCTTGAAAATAGATAGATAAAAATAAATAAAAAATATATGTTATTATCATTAAAAAAATTTATGAAAAAAAAACATACCTATGAGTAGATAGCTGTCTTCCTTCATGTGGAGCCGCAGAAGGGCCCTCCTTTGATTGTTGGGTAAGTATCTGGATCGTTTAATCCAGCTCATCATCAGGCATCTTTGAGTACTCATGCATGATGTCCCTAGAGTATCAGGCGGAACTCTTGCTCCCATAAGACTTTTGACAAAGGTATATTCTATCCTTACTCTTCAGATCTGGATATCAAAATCTATTGAGATGTAGATTGGGAAGGAGCTAAGAATGATAGAAAAAGTACTTCTGGTTACTTAGCATTTGTAGGTTTGAAGCTAGTGTCATGGAGTTCCAAGAAGCAACCTATAGTTTCTTTATCCTCAATTGAAGTAGAGTACAGAGGTTTGACCATAGCAACTCAAGAAGCAATTTGGTTAAAAGCATTGTATACAGATTTGGGACTTGTAAGTTCCAAACCTCACATATTTGGAGATAATGTAAGTTTCATGCATCTAGCGGAAAACCCTATTTTCCATGCAAGAACCAAACACATAGAGGTGCATTACCACTTCATCAGGGAGAAGCTCATGGCAAAGGAGATTGACATTTCTTTTTTTCCAATTGAAAAGCAAGTAGTAGATATGATGACAAAGGCACTTAATGGAATAAAGCTTTGTAGATCCAAAGCTATGGCAGGTAATAAGCCTATCAGAGAATGAAGAATCAAGCATGCTTTAGCTTGAGGGGGAGCTGTTGGAACATCAAGCTTACACTATGCTTGAGATGGATTTGATCTACATCAAAGGCTATCACGTCAAAAGAATATCCGTTGGAGAGTTCTTTTTCTTATGCTCACTTATTGTATTTTTTAATAAATGATTTTTCATGGATCTTTTACCATTGTAAACACCTTTAGGTTTACACATGTAAAAGTATAAAGATAGATCCCAAATCCCATGAATTTGTGGTGGTTGAGTTGCATTCAATCAAGCAATCAATCACCTAAAAGTAGATCAAACTAGATCTTCACTTTTCTTAGATTGTAGGAAAGTGAATTGATTCCCTCCAACAACCATTTCCACCTTTGTTTGAATTCAAAATCAACTTGTAGAACTCATGGTGCACTTCTAGATTCTATATAAAGACTTGAAATCACTTGTACAATACATGGAAGCAATATACGTACACTTGTGACCATCATTGTCTTGCTCCTTCAATTTTCTGCATCACCTTCTTCGTCAATAGTAATCTTGCAGAGGTTGATGCTCTCTCTACATAGCTCCAAATTGAGTGGAAGATGGCACATTAGAAAGGTATTAGTTTCTAGTTTATGTTTATAAAGTTTCATAGCATTTGGTTTAGTAGATTGGGAGAAATCTCAGTTTTTTCTATCTTGGGATCAATCTCTGCGTATTCCTGAAAAATAGGAAGTACCACCGTTGAGTGTTTGATTCATTCCTATAGCATACTTTTCTTATTCCTTATATTTTTGTGCATTCTTTACACTTAACCCTATGTGTATCACTCCCATAAAAGGATTTTTTCTAATTGTAATCATGCTGGTTGCTATGGGCATTTGAAGTTCATTATCACTTCCATAGATAGTAAGTTTTTTGAGCTAGTCGACACACGAACCTATCTGTTTTGTATAAACTCCTTCTCGTTGATGCTCCAAAGTACATAGTGCATTTCTTTGAACTTATCGCATGCCTATAAGCTCTATTTGAGTCTTCATAAGCTCAAGGGCTGGTCTTGTGCTATTTGGCTAGACCAAACTTCGTCGCTTCGAAATGCACTTTTCTACCTCCTACAAGCTTCTCCAAGTTCTTTCATGTGATGCATGAAATGTGTACATAGAGAAGGTTTGCAAGGCCATCCTTTGTCCATCCAAAAGCTTCTTTGATCAATTCATGTGTAAATTTGATTGTTTGCCAATCACCTTGTAGATTCATGATGTTGGCCTCCAGCATGGTTGGCTTGTCCAGAGCAAGATGCAGTGTTCATTACTATCATGCACCTCTCAAAGTATGCCTTATAGATTGGGAGCTATAAATATCCTTCAATACCAAGTTTTTTCCATGTATCAATTGTTCATAGAAATTCATGTAGTACTTTTAAATCTTGAGTCATTAACAAAAATTGGTGATCTCTATCCGTAATTCTAATAGTGACAAAAAATAAGTGATTCTCCACTGGTTGATCTTGATGGAACCAATTTCCTCTTGCTTTGATTGCACTTTCTAGGGGAAATTCAAGGATTAAGTCTTATTGGGTCACTTCATACTCATTAGAAGCCATCGTCTTCTATTTTGGTTCTAATATTGCATCCTTGGCTTTAATTCTCCATATGGATTTGCCTTGCTTCTATAACTTCTTTTTCTCTGTTGGTCCTCTTCATCTTTTGTCTTGACGAGAGGCTTTGATGCATTTGATAACAATGCATGTTACTTTGTTTAAAGAATTTATTTTCTGCTTCACTCTTTCCATTGTCTTCCTTGGGATCCACACATGATTTTGTGATCTTTTAGCATCCACTAATCATTTGGGTATCCACACTTGTAGTATTCTGATCCATCTTGTAGTAAGCTTTGATCTTTGCTAGCTCCTTACCTCTTAGGGTTTTTGTTTGGTTCCATGTCCTCCTTGCATTTGTCATGTTCAAGTTGATCCTTGCGAATCCACACTCATTTTATGCCTTGAATATATTGTTTTTGGGTTGTTCTTGAGGAGGGATAAGTGGTTATTTTCTCATAGTTTTCTTTAGAATGAATGACCTTATTAAGTCATTCAGAATTAGAAGGGATGGTTTGATGACATAAATTAGAACAATATATTTTTTTGATTTCATCTTTAGGTCGAAGGGTAGGGCCAGTGCATGAGGGTTTTGATGGGAATTCTTCTACCTTATCTCTTTAAATTGTGACACTAGGGTGTTCCTTACATGTTGATTTTAGTGGTTTCTCATCCAATAGACTAAAAACCTTGTATGTTCTAGTTTTGCATATATATATATATATATATATATATATATATATATATATATATATATATATATATATATATATATATATATATATATATATATATATATATATATATATATATATATATATATATATATATATATATATATATATATATATCCTTGAGCTTGGTGGATAGTGAATTCAAACTCAAAAATCCAATCTTGGCCTAGGACCAATTCCTCTAGGAGATCCACAGTCTTTACAAACTAAAAGTCTTTTCTGTATGGTATTATTTCCTAAGTTTAAGGACACATATATTTCTCCTAGACACTCAATGACATTGCCTCCAATTCCTATCATATGAGCTTTAGTTGGAATGCGTTGTGCCCTTAACTTCTCAGGTAAAGAAGCTTGTGTTGCTTAGAGCTACTCCCGTGTCAATTAATGAATCCACTAATAGGTACTCTTCTTTACCAATCCCTAGGTTTGAATATGGTTGTCATATTAGACTTCCTAGGGTGTTTACCTAGTTGGTGTAGTAATTTTCCATGGGGACAGGCTCTTTGCCTCTCAAGTACCTTTCATCACATTCCCATATCCATTCCTTTCTTTTCCATATCCTCTCTACGGCTTATGGTCTAGCTTCTTCCCGTATTCTTTCATCTTCTGTCTTTCTTTTTTGTGCTTCTAAGAGTCTTTTTAACATTCATTCTGTCAATGGCTCCATATACTTTTTGACCCTACAACCACTTATGTAGTTGGGCAAGAAGTCTCCGTTAAGAGTGGTTAGGATTATTGACTATCTTAGTTAGAATAGTATAGAACACTTTATTTGAACTTTCGGCTTGTCGATTAGCTTTTGAGTGATAGGTTGCTGATTTTTAATGAATCACTAGAAATTCATTTATGAGTGACTCAATGAATTCATTAATGAAGTGAATACCTCTATCACTTACAATCTGAATAGGAAGTCCAAATTTAGTGAATATGTTCTCCAATAAAAACTTAGTTGTAGTGTGAGCATCATTTTTCCTAGTGGCTTTTACTTCTACCCATTTCATCAAATAGTTTGTATCCACTATAATGTATTCGGCATGTGATCCTTTAGTTGGGGGGTTAATTGCTCCAATAAAGTCAATTCCCCATTTTGAGAAAGCTCTTGCACTAATCATGGGTCCTAAGGGCATATCAACATGTTCTATTGGAAACTTTGTTCCTTGACATACATCACAACTTCATACATAAGTCTCTGCATCTATGTGTAAGGCAGACCACCATAAGCCTGCAAAGAGAATCATTTTTACAGTTTTGATTGCTGAAAAATGACCTCCTACTACACTTGCATGTGCCATTTCAAGTATAGGAAGGTATTCTCCCTCATGCACACATAAGCATAACTGTTCATCCTTCCTACATTTAAATAATTCTTTACGCACAATTATATAGTCCTTGCTTTGTTCTTCCAATGCTCGCTTTCTAGCTAGTCTTGCTCCTTTGGGGTACATATGTGATTTTAAAAAATCGACTAGTGGTTTACTCCATTTGAGGGCAATCGTAGTGTAACATAATGATGAATCTTCATTAGGGGTATTTGTTAGCTCATAAAATTATTGATTTTTGTGCACTGATGTATTGCATTTTTTAGATTACATGTTGATTCCAGGTGTCTTGCAAGGAGAGATGCTGCTCAGCAGCGATAAATTCAATCGAATTTGGTGACATAGAGAAGTTCATAATAGCAAGTGTACAAGTCATCTGGCCAAATTACTGCTACATTTAGGATGGAGTTTGAAGGAACTTTATGATAAGGGTTCTGACCCACAGCCCAAATTTGCAAGAACAACTGACGCTGTCAGATTTAGTAGTGTTTTTCTTAAGTATGCGATTGAGCATTTGGGCAATGAGGAATTGAGAAACTGCTTATCTCTCTCCTTGAATGATGAAGAGGCTGAATTTTCAGGGCTCAGAAAAGGTAACCAGAATGTAGCAAATTTCGTTGTATTTATGATGTTATCTTTTGTTGCAAAAAAAAAGGAAAAGAAAAAAATACCCAGAAAATATATACAACAAAAAAAACATGGAAAAACAAAGAAAAAAGTTTGGAAGGAAAAAAAAAAGGAAAATAGAACATAACAAAAAAAACAAATAAATGAAAGAAAACCAAAAATAAATAAATAAAGGAAAGAGTACAGAGGTCGAGGGCTGATAGAGAGCTTCTCGAGACACGGAGGAGGGAGGGCAGCAGAAAATTTCTTGGCTAGCAACTACACGAAAAGAGGAGGGGAAGGACAGTTCTTCAGTACTCGTGTGACTGGGAGGAAGGAACAAATTGCCCCGCTGTGCTGCAGTGGCTGAGAAGAGGTGATGGAAATTCGTGGATGCTATCACATGTGTATTTTGCACGTATTGTCCGAGAAGGTGTCAAAGGGGAATTTTTTGCTGGGGTTTTTTTGGAGGTACTTGGGGGGAAGACTGTAGAGTCAGAAGGGAAGAAGAGGATGCCCATTGGTGAATGCACGTAAATCTGATGCTACAGGTTGAAAAGGTTTATGAGTTTATCTAAGGGAATCGATTCTAACGTTGCTTGTTGAAAGAAACTTATTGAATGTGTTATTTGTGAACCTTGTAATAATAATTTCATGTGGTTATTATCCTGATGTTACGAGCTAACTGAGTTTCAGACGCATATTTGTTGAATTCAAGAGAATGCTTGCTGATGGATTCCCATGGAACTATGAAGAATTGTTATATATGCTACAGGCCGAGATGCCTTGTCTAAGATAATTTAGACTGTTTTGATGATTCTGTACAGAAATGGTTGCTCTCAACATTAAGAAAATTGGGCGCTGAGAATTCTCTGCTATGTCATAAACCGAATGCTCACTTCTGATTTTTTCTCCTCCTCCACTCATTGTTTAGATTCTAATCTGCTGTAATCTCATTTTTTGCTTTCACTATAATCAGGTTAAACTAAAGGTATCTCTCTTTCAGCATTGCGTTCTAGTTTAAGTTCTATCCCATTCTCAAGGTGATGAAAAAAAATCAAAATTTGCAAATGCGGATGTTTTGGAGTCATGAGTATGTTCTTTTGCACACATATGCTAGTGACTTCTACATACGGCTGTTAATTCATCTTCAGCAAAATTATCTTTGAGCATACCATCATAGAAAAAACACGAATCGATGAGCTTGTGAGTGATTCGTTTGATTACTTTAAGCTACACAGTACAATAGATACACTGGTGGTAGCTTCCTAAGAGGATGTCTGCAAATGTTTTCTCCATTATAGTGATTCAGAGTCCGCTCTTTGCACTTGAGCTAACTCATGCTAAATGTTGACCATAATGAATTTATTGGACCGCAAATTTTGAGGCTTTGAAATATGCATATGGTGGTCATAATCTGTTTATGCTTGAGAAAAACTTAGTGAAACCAAAAAGCTAACTTGATCAGCACAAGAAAGAGTCTTCGGAATTAGGAAACATCAAAAAAAAATTGTCTATGTGTGTATGTGTATGTGCTTGTAAAAGAGAGGGAAGGGAAGAGAGAAGGAAAGAGAGTGTGTATGTGTTTGAGTAAAAGCAAGCTTGTGAGGAAAAGAGTGAAAGTGAGAGTGCGGGCCAAAGAAGGAAGTGTATGTGAGTATGATTGTGCGTGTATATGAGTGTATGAGAGTATGGTCGGATATATGCGTGTAAAGATATGGGCATGAGAGAAAAAGGGCTTGGAAGAGTGAGTGTGTAGGTACGAGTGAGTGTGTAGGTACGAGTGTGTGCGAGGTAGTGGGAGAGGAGTGCGAAACTATCAATCGAGAGAGAGAATTGTGGCCTCTAGGTAGTCAAAGTGGACCGATTCTGACGGCTTGAGCAAAATAAAGACTTCTATAATCATATTTCGCTTGGGTGTTAGGACTCAACATTTTGGCAATCCTACTAGGGATCGAAAAAAGGAGTGCATTGGCGCATGTTCACGAGCTAAGGGCAAGTAAAAATCTTCCAAAAATAGTGATCTACGCAATTTACTGGAAGAAAAATACCTTCTTTGCGGCTTCATAAAAGCCCAACATTTGGCACGCACGGTGGGACTTGGCTTAGCACATCTCATAGAGATTGCTACGGGTTCGCTTGGTGCCCCACTCGTGTGGCACAGCCATCCGGCCCCACAATTTCCTTGGCTCTTGATAAAGAAATGGCTCAGAGACATGCAACTCCTCTTGGAGACTTTCCACGCGTTCTAGGCTACCCGGATGAAGATCCTGATGCTCACATTCAATTATTTGAGCTAATATGTGGTGCCCATGAGATAGTGGATGACGATAGAAAACTGCAGATCTTTCCAGCAACTTTGATAAGTGATGCAAGTGAATGGTATGCAAACCTCGGTGTGCATGAGAGAACGTCTTATGATGATCTGAAAACTAACTTCTTGAGGAAGTTTAGAGGTTTTGGTTTTGAAGAGAAACTAGCTGAAGAATTGGACCACTTACGACAAAGAGCCACCGAGAGTATTGATACATATATTGACCGAATGGATACCATTGTGAGGAAGTTGGGAAATAGTGCACCTGATAGGGAGACCTTAAAAAGACGGTTCCTAGTGGGCTTGAATGATGAGAAAGTCGAATGATAAATTAGGTTGAAGAGACCAGTTAGTCTTGAAGAGGTAAAGCATGAAGCAAGAATTTGGGAAGAGGTTCAGTGTGTGCTTGAAATGTATAGATTGAGAAAAGATTCACATTCAAGAAGCATAAAAGAAAGTGAAGAGAGCACTATGTTTGTTGATATCAAGGAGAAGAAGGAAGTGGAGCTCTTAGAAAAGCTAAAAGTTGATACATTAGCAAGAGTCAAACCCAGTTGCTCGCCCATGTATGTGAGAACATTAGAGTGTCCTCAAGAGTCAGAGACAAGGCAACAAGGTGATGAATGGAGAAGAGAGAAAATGCGTGGTGCACATGATTGGAATGGTGGTGCACTTCAAACTCATCAAGAATGTGGGATATTAAAAAGAACAATGAATTGGAATCCATGAGTACATACAAAACGAGTGCAATTTGACTTAAGGGGATTAGTTTGTTGGAGTTGCAATCAAAGAGGACATATGGCTAGGGAATGCCTAAGTGTACAGGGATCGAGGAGTGATAGTCCAAGGACTAGACATGATGGGATAAGGGAACAGAAAACAAAGGAGTATACTACAAAGGTGTCAAAATCTCCTCGAAGAAATATATTCATGAGCCCTTGTCTTAGTCAAAACTTTGGGAAGGCTGATGTTTTTGATGAGCATAGAGATCAAGTGGAATCAAAACCACGGAGAAAGATTGTTGTTAATCAAAGTGTTCCAGAGGTAGGAGTGATCTATCGAGCTCAGACAAGTAGATGCAAAGGAAGACCATGTGGAGATGAGAGGCCCAAGAAGCAAGAACCCATACTTGCAACGGAGAGAGATGGGCACGAGGATGATACAATTGTAATGTCTAGACCTGTTGAGATAGTACAATGTGAAACCCTAATGGATGTCGCATTGCAACGCAAAGTGCAACAATTAGAATGTGAGCTCGAGAAGCTAAGAGGTGTAGTTTCCAACTTAGAGAGCAAGCTGGCACAAGAAAAGACAAACAAGATACAACAAGTAGAAAAAGTGAAGGAAGTAGAGAGAGTGGCTCATGAGTGGTTTAAGGATACACAAGACATAAGGGATAAGGAAAATAAAAGGATAGATCAATTAGTGCAGGAAAATGAAGGATTTCGAGAGTTGATCAAGAGATGGGAAATCGATCGAAAAATCCAAAGAGAGAAAATAGTGAGTGAAACAGAGAAACGTGGAGAATTAGAAAGGAAAGTTGAAGGGTTGATGGGAAGGGTAGAAACCTTGGAGAAGACAAAAATAGGCAAATTTGCATCGAAAGGAAAAGAAGAGAGATTGGGTTCTTGACATGTTGAGAGTGAAGGATGTAGGATGAAGAAAGAAATAGAGGCGAGAGGGAGAGTTAGTGGAGATCGAGTGGAGGTGAGTCAGAAAGGAAAGGTAGATAGAATTTTGATAGAAAAGAAAGCTACCAGGAAAGCAGAGAGTAGCAAAGTAAGCAAGACAACATCGATAACAAAGAGGACCCTCGAGAAAAGTGAAACTAGAGACTCTAGGAAAAGATGCACGGGCACATTAGGCGATGACAAGGAGAAACGTAAAGGAAATTTGAGGATTCCTGCAGAAAAAATAGATCATAATGAGAGAAAATCTGTGAAGCAAGGTGATAGAGAAATTGGTGAGGGAGATGCTCTCACAATGGATCGAGGGGTTGCAAGGAAGACCAAGTTTTCAAAATGGGTGAATGCTTTATATGAGGAGATAGAGAGAGACCATAAGGGTGTAGCCAAATGTGAGCAAGAATGTCATGATCCACATGATGTAGTCAGTAATTTGGAAAAGCAAACATTGAGATATGTGTGGTTGTGTCGGATGAACCCTTGTTTTGAAAAAGACGAGCACTTTGAAGTAGATGAGCATTTGTAGGGATTATGATTTGGGGAGGTTAAGTGACAAGGATTGAGATGATGGGACTAAATAAAAAGAGAATGAAGAATATTGATAATAAGTTTTGAGTGTGTAGGCTTTTCCTCAGCAACATGTTGGTGTTGCAACACTAGAGGAGGATGGATTGAGTTGGTAAGGTATGGATATGAGCGGCTTGTGAGGTGATGATTCTTTGGTTAGGGGTGGTTTTGGGAGAGAGATTTGGAACGGGGTGGAGTTGAGGAGAAGTTAGGGCAAGGGGTGGTTTCTGATGAAGAGAGATAAAATCCGAAAACGAGTGGGATCCTATCTAGTGTTTGCAAGCCAATGTCCTGTTGGGAGGAATGAGAAAAGGAAGAAGCGATGATGATGAGGTGATGATTGAGGAGGTCAAATGTGAGTCAAAGAGATGAGAGTAGGTGAAAAAAGTAGAAGAAGAGAGAGAAATAGAAAAATCAGGAATGAATACAAGTGGAGGGGAGAGTTCATTTAGAGAGTGAAAAACTTAAGAATTGGAAAAGATTGAGTGAAAAACTTGAGAGAAAAAGAAAAGTGGATTCATGGTAGTATGTGTTTGACTAGGCATGCCATTGGCAAGGATAGCTTAGGTCTAACCAGGGTTGACTTCATTAGAATTGCAAGTCTGAGGTGTGAGGATAGACAGATCGAGTTGTGTTGCAAATGTAGGAGACCAAGTGACACTTTCTCAGGTTGCAAATTGATGAGATGGTTAGTATGTGTGGGTTAAGGGAAAGAGCTGACCATAAAGTGTAGTGGCTGGATTTTAGCTCGAGTAGCGGCAGAGAGATGATATGTTTTCATTGGGATGTCCACATGGGGGATTATATGTATGTATGTGATGTGTTGGGATGGTTGGGAAACGAAGCCCTTTCTTCTGTCTCCTAATTCTCGAGACCTTGGAATTGGAAAAAAAAAACACAAAAAAGAAATAATTATGTATATGTGTGTGTTGTCGGTGTGCTACAGTGGGCTAGTAGGCGGGTGGAACAACCTTGATCGGGTGGTCAAGGCCACGAGCTGATGCTAGTTTCGCTGTAAGCCCGACCTGTATGTGGCTATGCGCCTACGTGGGCCGATAGGCGGGTGGAATCACTTTGGCCGAGTGGTCAAAGCCACGAGCTGATGTTGGTTTCGCATAGGGCTAGCGTTGTCCATCGCGTGCAAATAAAATTAAAAAAAAAGAAAAAAAAAGAAAAAAAAGGAAAAAACAAAAGAGGAAAAAAGGAAAAAAAAGGGAAAAGAAGATTCCTCTCTCGAGGGGGGACAGAAGAGAGGAGAGAGCATGATGCTCAGATGGGAATATGTATATATGTCTTGTGGGGATACGAGCTGATTCGGACTTCTGATGAAGCATGTCAAATCAAAGCTCAAGCTTGGCTGAAATTAGTTCATTGCATGTCTATGGAAGACTTTGACTTGAGATATCTAATCATACTATCTATCTTGTTTGTTTGCGAGCCTTTTGAGAGTTGTGCACTTGGACTCTTAGGTTGTGCAACGGCTTGCGAAATCTTGAATCACATTGATGATGAGTCGTTTTGCTGAAGTAAACACGGGTTAGACCTGAGAGTTCTTGTCGATGCATGTGCCAGGTCAAAACAACTTGAGAGAGGAGTGAATGAATTAGTGAAGATTGAAAAGTTGGATTTGATTGATGAAGCTAAGAGAGTGCAGAGCATAGAAAAAGAAAAAGCGAGAGAAGAAGATATAGGTGGAAAGGGAATGGCAAACATGTGAGAGATAGCCAAGTTAGAAAAGAGAAGAGAGATGAATTAAGGAAGTGTTGATTATGCAGAAGGGATAAAAATGGGAATATAATATAGAAGTGTGCGTTTACTTTCATTGGTTGCTTGGATCTCTGAGTTGCTGTTGATCTATTTGTGTTTGATATTTTTGGTATTACTAATATTTTTTTGTTGAGTAATAGATTTCTTCTTGTAAGCGAAATTCCCTCCAATGACTCGAAGAGGGAAACCAAACTCAGCAAAGGTAAGATTGATTAGATCAGTTTTGTGCATATGACGTAAATGTTTTTCTTTTGCAGGAACATGAGAGCTATGCATAACGCTCGTCGGGGATGACATCGCAAATAAGTGGAGGGGAGTATGTTAGCTCATAAAATTATTGATTTTTGTGCACTGATGTATTGCATTTTTTAGATTACATGTTGATTCCAGGTGTCTTGCAAGGAGAGATGCTGCTCAGCAGCGATAAATTCAATCGAATTTGGTGACATAGAGAAGTTCATAACAACAAGTGTACAGGTCATCTGGCCAAATTACTGCTACATTTAGGATGGAGTTTGAAGGAACTTTATGATAGTGGTTCTGACCCACCACCCAAATTTGCAAGAACAACTAATGCTGTCAGATTTAGTAGTGTTTTTCTTAAGTATGCGATTGAGCATTTGGGCAATGATGAATTGAGAAGCTGCTTATCTCTCTCCTTGAATGATGAAGAGGCTGAATTTTCAGGGCTCAGAAAAGGTAACCAGAATGTAGCAAATTTTGTTGTATTTATGATGTTATCTTTTGTTGCAAAAAAAAAAGAAAAAGAAAAAAATACCCGAAAAATATATACAACAAAAAAAAACATGGAAAAACAAAGAAAAAAGTTTGGAAGGAAAAAAAAAACAAAGGAAAATAGAACATAACGAAAAAACAAATAAATGAAAGAAAACCAAAAATAAATAAATAAAGGAAAAACATGAGAAAAGGTAAAACAATTTAAAAAAAAGAGAAAGAAAAATGCATGCATGCACGTGCATAAGTGAGGGGGAGTGGGGTGTCAGGGGGAGTGGGTGAGTAAAGGAAAAACGAAGGGGGAAGATAAAAGTATTATTGCCTCTCTCTCTCTCTCGCAGGCGATTTGCTGGATGTCTCTCTTTGTTTTTGTGTTGAGGAGTGCAGGTGACGAATGAGAAGGGAAGAAAAAAAGGTTTGTTGGGGTTGTTGACGTCGGGCAGCTAGTGGAATGAAGGAGAAGGGCGGGTGGCTTTGAAGGTGGCGTTCTCCAGCACGAGGAGGGCTGATAAGAAAAGAGGGAGAAGAGTTCTCTCGGAATCGGGAGGCTTAGCAGAGGGTGGAGATTTTGTTTTCATGGAGAAGAAGCTGCATGATCTGAGGCATCATGCTAAAGGGAGATTATGCTATTGAAGGAAGGACATACTGAAGGTTTCAGGTGTGCTGTGGACTGTACGAAAAAGAGAATAAGGAGGCAGGGGGCCACCTTCTCAAGTCATTGGATTGCGAGCGCTCTATTGGAAGTAAGTTTTTTTCCTCTGTAGTCAGAAGTACAGGTCCGCCGAGGGCTGTTGGGGAGGGTTGTGTGCTCATCAGAGAGAAAAGCTCGGGGGTTGTTTTTGTTGTGTTTTTCTCTTCAAGAGAGATGGGAGGTACTCTCAGTGACCAAGAGAATGACTCACGGTAGCAGACCAATGTGGGCGGTGTGCGCATTCATCTAAGGAATGGCCTTGCATCACCGGGGAGGAATTAGGCAATGTTTTCTCTTTCGGTTTTCATGTTTTTGTGGGGAAGCCAACTTGGCAAAGAACTTCAGGGAAGAAGATACATTGAGTTGCAAAAATAAATGGATGGAATAGAAGCACTCATAGACTCTATAGGTTTGTAAGATTATATACATGGATATTGCAGAGGGTTTCCGAAGGACAAAGGTGCCATGTGGAGTTAGCTGCAGAGATCGAACAAATTAGAATGCCATTAGGATGGCAAGGGTAGTGCCTGTTATAACTGCCTAGGCATCCTTAGAGTGTGAAGCTTTGGATGGAAATGGGTTGGATATAAGGATGGTTAGGAATTTGGGGAGGAATAGGAGATGAGCCTTCCAATCTTAGAGACACACAGAAGACGCCTAAATAAGGGGAAAATGAGCAGAGCATAGGTCCCAAAATGGGCCAAAACCTTCTCTTGTCATGTTCACATTGATTGGGGCATGTACCAGATAAGGCATGACATAAACAACATCAAACGATTGGCATATGGTCGTCGCAGCAGAAAACAATCAGAAGGTTCTAGCGCAGCCAAAAGAAAAGACTTACCAGGAGAGGAAAATAGCATGTTTTGTCTCAAGCCTTTTCCTGCAAAGGTTATTCAAGATATAGTTATGTGAGCAAAGAACGCACACCATAAGCTTATGACAGGTGTTTACATCATTAATGTCATAGGAACATAGGAGATTTTCATAATCATGCTCTGAATGGGGAAAGGGGAGAGCAGAGAAGAGTCATTTCCTCTCTTGGTGGTTCCTGGGGGCAGGTGTGCACAGTGAGGAGATTAGCTCTGGTGTTCTTGACCTATGCGCACCATTATTTTGGCTGTGCAGAGCTCGAGCTCACGGTTATTGGTAGAAGGATCGCCCCTCACTCGATTTATGAATTCTCTTCAGCGGGAGGATTTTTTTGATTGTTCAGTAGAGGAGGTGTAAGCTGGCTGCTGCGTTCTCAAGATAGAAGGGGGGGTTCTTCTTAGCTGCTAGAATGGATGAGGAAACGATGCTGAAGGGACTCCTTTGGTCTGGGATTTTTTGCTGGATGTGCAGAGACCGTCAGCAAGTACTACTGATTGAGTAAAGGAGAACAGGAGGGAAGGTCGAACATTTATAGAGAGGAGGAGCTGGGCATGGAAGAAGAAGAGCCTTGGAGAAGTTAGTGTCGTCCAAAACGAGCAATAGCCCTGTGCAAGCTTCCGTGGGTTGTTCACAGCATTCCGTAGAAGACCTAAAGAGCATACAATTCGAACCCAAAGGATAGATCGGTCTTGCCAAGGACTCCAGCCATGTGGATGTTAAATTTTGCACTTTAAGTGAACAACTGATAGCAAAAGATGAACTTGCTCAATGGCATGCCAAGGTGGTTGATGAAGTGGTGATAGGTTGAGAGGGAATTTAGGCCGATTATGTTCTAACCAAGGAATGCAAAATTCACGCGAATAAAGTTCTTTATTAGAAGCCTTCAACCTCTCATCATCTGCAAGAGCTCATGAGTGGTGCATGATATGCTGTGCATTTGACAGACCTGTGAGATTGTTTATAGAAAATGATGAAGGAAATCTGTGAATATAACAATGGTACTGATTCTGGGGATTGAGTAGTTAAAGTGTTTTGGTGCAAATGCTTGCCAAATGTAGTACAATCACCATGGATCATAAGTGTGCACTCCAATACCGGTATTGATTCATCCTCGGACACAAAAGTTTTATGCTGCTAACTTATTCACATGTTGAAGCAAGTTGGAAGAGCCAAAAAGAAGAAGTAAAACTACTAACTGTGGAAGCCACTAGAGCCAGTTGAAGGTACATGGGAAGAAAGGGAAGAGTACAGAGGTCGAGGGCTGACAGAGAGCTTCTCGAGACACGGAGGAGGGAGGGCAGCAAAAAATTCTTGGCCAGCAACTACACGAAAAGAGGAGGGGAAGGACAGTTCTTCAGTACTCGTGTGATTAGGAGGAAGGAACAAATTGCCTCGCTGTGCTGCAGTGGCTGAGAAGAGATGATGGAAATTGGTGGATGCTATCACATGTGTATTTTGCACGTATTGTCCGAGAAGGTGTCAAAGGGGAATTTTTTGCTGGGGTTTTTTTGGAGGTACTTGGGGGGAAGACTGTAGAGTCAGAAGGGAAGAAGAGGATGCCCATTGGTGAATGCACGTAAATCTGATGCTACAGATTGAAAAGGTTTATGAGTTTATCTAAGGGAATCGATTCTAACGTTGCTTGTTGAAAGAAACTTATTGAATGTGTTATTTGTGAACCTTGGAATAATAATTTCATGTGGTTATTATCCTGATGTTACGAGCTAACTGAGTTTCAGACGCATATTTGTTGAATTCAAGAGAATGCTTGCTGATGGATTCCCATGGAACTATAAAGCATTGTTATATATGCTACAGGCCGAGATGCCTTGTCTAAGATAATTTAGACTTTTCTGAAGATTCTGTACAGAAATGGTTGCTCTCAACATTAAGCGAATTGGGCGCTGAGAATTCTCTGCTATGTCATAAACCGAATGCTCACTTCTGATTTTTTCTCCTCCTCCACTCATTGTTTAGATTCTAATCTGCTGTAATCTCATTTTTTGCTTTCACTATAATCAGGTTAAACTAAAGGTATCTCTCTTTCAGCATTGTGTTCTATTTTAAGTTCTATCCCATTCTCAAGGTGATGAAAAAAAATAAAAATTTGCAAATGCGGATGTTTTGGAGTCATGAGTATGTTCTTTTGCACACATATGCTAGTGACTTCTACATACGACTGTATTCATCTTCAGCAAAATTATCTTTGAGCAGACCATCATAGAAAAAACATGAATCGATGAGCTTGTGAGTGATTTGTTTGATTACTTTAAGCTACACAGTACAATAGATACACTGGTGGTAGCTTCCTAAGAGGATGTCTGCAAATGTTTTCTCCATTATAGTGATTCAGAGTCCGCTGTTTGCACTTGAGCTAACTCATGCTAAATGTTGACCATAATGAATTTATTGGACCGCAAATTTTGAGGCTTTGAAATATGCATATGGTGGTCATAATCTGTTTGTGCTTGAGAAAAACTTAGTGAAACCAAAAAGCTAACTTGATCAGCATAAGAAAGAGTCTTCGGAATTAGGAAACATCGAAAAAAAATTGTCTGTGTGTGTATGTGTATGTGCTTGTAAAAGAGAGGGAAGGGAAGAGAGAAGGAAAGAGAGTGTGTATGTGTTTGAGTAAAAGCGAGCTTGTGAGGAAAAGAGTGAAAGTGAGAGTGCGGGCCAAAGTAAGGAAGTGTATGTGAGTACGATTGTGCGTGTATATGAGTGTATGAGAGTATGGTCGGATATATGCGTGTAAAGATATGGGCATGAGAGAAAAAGGGCTTGGAAGAGTGAGTGTGTAGGTACGAGTGTGTGCGAGGTAGTGGGAGAAGAGTGCAAAACTATCAATCGAGAGAGAGAATTGTGGCCTCCAGGTAGTCAAAGTGGACCGATTCTAACAGCTTGAGCAAAATAAAGCCTTCTATAATCATATTTTTCTTGGGCGCTAGGACTCAACATTTTGGCGATCCTACTGGGGATCAAAAAAAGGAGTGCATTGGCGCATGTTCGCGAGCTAAGGGCAAGTAAAAATCTTCCAAAAATAGTGATCTACACAATTTAGTGGAAGAAAAACACCTTATTTGCGGCTTCATAAAAGCCCAAAAGGATTCTCTTGACACACTTGGAAATTAATTACAGGTTCATGCACATGTTTTTGCATTTCTGGCCAATACACACATAATCTTTTCAGTTCTTGGGTTGTTCCACTAACACCGTTATGTGTTCTCCACTTGTTTTCATGGGCTTGTTTGAGTAGACCATTCGCTCCTCATCTTCCACACATCTTATAAGTATTCCATTGGAGTCTTTGAAGTACAAAGTGCCTACCACAATGTGGAGGTTTTTTGTTTGCTAGAACTCCTTACTATTGTTCATATTGATCCTATGATGCAATCCATGCATGAGTATAGGTATCCATTTTTCAGCCCATTTAGGATATACTTCCAAGTTGAATGAGTGCATGTTCGATAGCTCATCGGCTACTCCTGTTGGTGGTTCTCCATGAGTCATTCTAGATAGATGGTTTGCTCTTACATGGGCATTGCCTTTCTTTACTAATACTTGAAAGTCAAACTCCATTAGTAATAGAAACCGTCTCACTAGCGTTTCTGTATTACAAGGTTTATTGAGAAAGTAACATAGAGCTTGGTGATCAATAAAGAATTTAAATTTATTGGTTCGGAGGCAATGTATGAACTTCTTTACTACGTAGACCATCCCTAAGCCTTCTTGTTCAGTTGTAGTGTAATTGCATTTTGCCTAATTTAGTTGTCTGTTGGCATAGGTTATTGGGTGATCTAACTTTCGTTTGTCTACAGGTTGTGATAAAATACATGCGATGGCACAATTAGATGAATCCACATGAATATGGAATGGTTTACTCTAGTTCAGTACTTTCAAAATTGGAGCTGAAGTCAATCTTTTTTTCAATTCATTAAAAGCTTTTTCGCACTCTTCTATCAAATTAATTCAACTGCCCATATAATGCTTTTTTTGGCAATTATGGCATACATGTGGATGAATCATCAGTAATATCCATAATGTCCCATAAAAGCTTGTACTTCCTTTGTGTTCTTTAGGCCTAGGTAATTCCAAAATGACCTTAATTTTATCTTCATCAGTTGAAATTACCATTCTTGGACACAATATGTCCCAATATTTTGCCTTGTCTTACCATGAAGATGCACTTCTCTAGATTTCAAGATAGATGTTGTATTGTCTGCACTTGTCGAATATTTTCCTTAGTTTGGGTATATGAGCTATTCGTTGAGAAGAGTATGTACATGGGTTATCCACATAGACTTCCATGCTTTCCTTGAGAAATTCCTTGAACACATGACACATTAACCTTTGAAAAGTAGCTGGGTTGTTGGTGAAAACAAATGGCATAACCCTAAAAGCATACACTCCCCATTTAGTAGCAAAAACAATTTTATGTTGGTCCTCAGTAGCGATGGCTACTTGACTGTATCTCGAGAACCCATCAAGGAAACTGTATACTTCCTTTCCTGCTATCCTTTCCAAAAGATAATCAGTAATGGGTAGTTAATAACTATCACGAATGGTGGCTGCATTTATGTTTTTCAAGTTAATACAAAACCTAAGTTTTCCATTCTTCTTTGGTACTTCCACCAAAGTTGAAACCCATTCAATGTGTTCAATTTCATATATAAATATAGACACTAATAAGTTATCAATCTTCTCTTTGATCTTAGCTAAATATACATTATTGTAGGTGTAGGATCTTTGTTTCGAGGGTTTTGCCTCTGAAGTCATTGGAATCCTATGAGAACAAATAGAGGGATCCACTCCTTTAAGATCTTTATAAGTCCAAGCAAATGCATCTCTATATTCTTGGATTAACTCCATTATTTCCTACTCTTCTTCTATGGATACGTCCTTAGCTATAAATGTGCATCTCTCTTCTTCAACTTTCATAGTTACTAGAACCTTTTTTGTTTGCTCCTTGTTGTCATAAGCTACTCCATCCCCTCTCTCTCTTAGGCATTTGAATAGCTATTTTCCTTTCTTCAACATCATACCTCTTGAAATGTTCAGGTACCTCAAATGATTCATGAGGTAACTCTTTGTGAATTCAATTTTCTTTGTTTCAGGGTTTCTTTGATAGTCTTCTATGGCTAGTACTTTTGTGCTTACTTGGATATCTTGTTTTTCTATCTCTCTTAGATATTGATCTTTTGAATCAAATTAAGTTTCTCTCTCTATACTTTTATAGTCCTCTCTCCATTCCTTTTCTACAACTTCACCTTCTTCAGCTTCTTGGAGAACTACCATGTATAAAATCACATCATACCCTTCCTCATCTACACAGTCATTCATGGTTAATAAATCTTTGTTCACACAAATATCTAGGGTGGTTGATATTTCCATCCATCAATGTGGCTCGAATGCTTCATCTGGAAATATTTGTGGCATTCAAGCAAGGTCTTCTACCGATCTATAACTTTCATGTCCCACTGGCCAAGCTTGTAGTCTCTCTTCCTTCATTTTCCTTCCTTAGACATCCATAGTTGGGCCTCCTCATTCATCCAAGATTGGTTGCTTGATCCCACACTATGGATTGACACATCATCTTCTTCTCTATGTACAGGGTTTCATTGCAAGGGTGGTACATCTATGTATGCAAATGTACGTAGATTTATTTTTTGTGGTGGAACCTTGATGTTGGAGATACAATGCATCTCATCCCCAATCTTGTATTACCCGTAACTCTCTCATAAATGGTTGTCCTATGATAATATCCTAATTACTTGCTTTTCCAAACTAACAAATTGCCAACATGTGTTCAAATTCCACTCCACAAGTAGTCAGGGTTACCTTTTTGAGGGTTCCTAAGGGTCTTTCAACATGACCATCTGTTGATTGTAATTTCATTTGTGTGCATCGTAGAGCTAGCTTTCACCATTTTTCTCATATCTCTTTGGTTGCTATTCCTACTCCTGCTCCTATTTCTAGAATGGATTCGGTCATATATCCTCAAAATGTGATTGGGAGGCATGTATTTTGTTCATCTCCTTCACTGAATTCTCCCACATCATCAATTGGAATTTTGATTGTGCATGCCGTCTCCACTTTATCCTTCCTTATTGATTGGTTTGTCTCTTCCAAATTTAAATGTTTAGCTAATTTACTCCACAACTGAATTTTAATTTGTAGCAATCTCCTCTAGAGTTAAAGAACATTGAACCTTGGTTCTTTTTAACTCAGATAGTGTGTTTGAGCTTTCTTCTTGCGAGTTCTTTTCTTTTCCCCTTATTGTGGGTGCATGGAAAAAGTTGGATCTTTGTTTGTCTTCTCTTGTGTAGTTGGGAAGCGCTATCAAGCTCATTCCTTCCTCTCTATTGTGATCTAGATTAGAAAATTCCTCATAGTTCACTTTTGGTTCCAATATTGGTTGATTTCTAGAGGCATCTAACTCTTCAAACGGAGGGATTTCATCCTCATTCTTTCTTCCTTCTGTCTTCCTGAACTCTGGCCCAAAGCTCATGTGGCCAGTTATTCTCTACTTTGGGTATTAAAGAATTTTATTCTTCATTTTCATAACTCCACTCTTCTTTCATCTCTTGGTCTTGATTATTCTTCTTTGGTCATGGATTGAAAGTCTTTACACATCTCTAGAATTTTGCTTCAGATATTCTGGTCTCTGGGAGGGTTGGTATATGTTTTTCTAGCATGGTTTGAGCAATCTCGATTATTTTATTGCATATTTCAAGTCTTTCTTTTTCAAGATCTCCTCTTGGGTAGATTTCTTCATGTTGCTCAAGACTAGGTCCTGTCTCTAACCTAGACTAGTAGGCTTTCAAGCACATGTTCAAATATTCAGGAATAGGATTCGCTAGAGTTGATCTTGCCTGCTCCTATGTTTGTTTTCTCGTCTCTACATTGCTTTCCTATCGGCTGAATGGCTTTTTCTAAGCTCAACATATGTTCTTTCTCTTCAAATCTGTTTTTAATCCATTTATTTTTAGTTTCTTTCTTCCATCCTTGAGTTCTTTTAAGTTTTGAAGTGCCTTTGGGCTCCTCAAAGTCTTCTAAAACTTGGTTTGCAGGCCCTAGATCTTCCTCAACATTGGGACTAATTGTTTCTTCTCTTTCCAAAATTACCTTTGCCTTTGCTCATGGGTTTTAGAGGCACAATATAGTCCTTGTTGCTTCTAAAGGACTCTCACATTGATTTGTGTGCAAATCTCTAAACAAATGTTCCTTGCCACAATCATTATAGTATCCTTCCCAAACACATGAGGCTAGTGGTTGGTATGGCAGGATACACTCCCTAATGAACTAGTCTCCTCCACATCTATAACATGGTCCTCTGGGTGCAGGAGATATTGTAGAGGGCCTGTTTGGAGCTGGGGCTCTTGGGGCTGTGTACATAAGGTTAGCAAACTCAGGTCCATATGAGCTCTTGTAACCTTCATATCCATAATAATGTTTCTCATAGGCCTAGACATATTCCACAAGACTAGTGTCATAAGAATAGTAATCTCCTTTGGTTTGATCAAATCCCTGACCAAGGTTATTTGTGTTTGTCAATGGGGTGGTGGGTACGATGGATCTCTCAAGATTTTCTTTTGTTTGTGCATACTTCACGCGCACTACAATCTGAGCATGCGAGGGTTGTTTCCCTAATACAGGCTAATGTTGATTATATCCTGTGTATTCATAAGGTCTTGGTTTCATGGCTGGTTCTTGGTATGGGCTATATCTAGGAACTTCTTTGCCTTGATCTCTAGGGGGTATCCATAAGGTCGAGACTGTGGTGTAGAGGGTCTAGGTTGTCTATTAAAAGGTTAAAAATTTTCTATTCAATGTGACAATACAAATTGGTTCCTTGGGCCTCCTGCAGATTGTAATGATAAGGTTGTGGGGGAATAGTCCTCCTCTTACATAGGTATGAGATGGATGGTCCACACCACAATGCATACATCTTCTTAACATGGGTACCCTGAAGGGAGGATTGTGGTAGTTCTTCTATCCCTGGACACCTAGTTTCATGGCCACTAAGTCCACATGTTCTTCTATGTTGTTTGTGTGGGAAGTCACATTACTCTTCGTATCTTTAGACTTCATGGGGTTCTATGGGATTTTCAAGTCATCTGCTAGGTTGTCTTCCAAGTCTATACACTCCTATAGATAATCACTTAAGGTCTATAGAATTTCACATAAACCAAACTTCTTAAAGTCCCATCAGTTACGCCATCTAAGAACAGAGATATCATCTTCTGTTGAGAGGGTCTCTCAATCATAGGACACCTATCTACATATTGATTGTATCATCTGGCCACTGATTTTAAAGAATCTTTAGGGGTCAGTTTGAAGCTATGGATCAATGAAGTGGATTTGTGCTTGACACCCCTCTTGATGAACTCAACAACGAATTACTGAAAGAATTGTTCAATATTTACAACCGATTGGGTTCCAATGGTTGAATTGGTCCAGGGCATGGGAAAGTGTACTTGTGGCTTGAATGGCACACTTTGTTGATTGGGTTGCCTAGAGTTTGGGTTTTGCAGAACTCTACTATGTCCAGCGAGGGAACACTCACAACCCTAGAAATATGAGTCTTGACTTGTCATGGTCATCAACGGACCAATATCTCCTCTTATTCTAGTCTAGGTAGGTAACTCTAGATGAGTCTTCTAGATCTTGTACTTCATAGATAATGGCAGGGTTGATGCCTTCTCCTTGTATAGGTGAACTGGCTTGTAGTGATTTATCTAGCCCACATACCATATACATGTCTATTAAGTCATCATCCTAAGGGATTTTATATCCTCTCCAAACATTACTCATTCCCGATTTTCCCCTATATACATATACATATACATATACATATACATATACATATACATATACATATACATATACATATACATATACATATACATATACATATACATATACATATACATATACATATACATATACATATACATATACATATACATATACATATACATATACATATACATATACATATACATATACATATACATATACATATACATATACATATACATATACATATACATATACATATACATATACATATACATATACATATACATATACATATACATATACATATACATATACATATACATATACATATACATATACATAGACATAGACATATACATATGCATATACATATACATATGCATATACATATACATATACATATACATAGACATATCCATATGCATATACATATGCATATACATATACATATACATATACATATACGTATACATATACATATACATATACGTATACATATACATATACATATACATATGCATATACTTATACATATACATATACATATACGTATACATATACATATACATATACATATACGTATATGTATACATAT